>OU343062.1:1702500-2253240 GCA_910593695.2 Ocypus olens | reverse complement strand
TTGTTAAAAAATGCAACTTTCTTAATAATCATCGTAGACCATTGAAGTTAACTTTGTTTTCATCAGAAAGACGAGAGAAATTGATTGCCGTTAAAAAATTTCAGCTATCTTCAATAGCAAAAAAGTTAGTCAGTCACCATGAACATTTTAGGAAATTTTAGAAAATAATTGATTTTTCAAACTTTGATCGGTTGTAGCGGCCAAACGAAAACTCCAAATTGAACGCGGGTTGCAAATCTGAGCTCCTCGTACGTTAATTAGTCGGATTAGAGATTTTAAATTTTTGATGAAAACACGAAAAAAAGACATGAGTAAACCCCTTGAAAATTTGTTAAAAAATGCAACTTTCTTAATAATCATCGTAGACCATTGAATTTAACTTTGTTTTCATCAGAAAGATGAGAGAAATTGATTGCCGTTAAAAAATTTCAGCTATCTTAAATAGCAAAAAAGTTAGTCAGTCACCATGAACATTTTAGGAAATTTACGAAAATAATTGATTTTTTAGACTTTGATCGGCCGTAGCGGCCAAACGAAAACTCCAAATTGAACGCGGTTTGCAAATCTGAGCTCCTCGTACGTTAATTAGTCGGATTAGAGATTTTAAATTTTTGATGAAAACACGAAAAAAAGACATGAGTAAACCCCTTGAAAATTTGTTAAAAAATGCAACTTACTTAATAATCATCGTAGACCATTGAATTTAACTTTGTTTTCATCAGAAAGACGAGAGAAATTGATTGCCGTTAAAAAATTTCAGCTATCTTCAATAGCAAAAAAGTTAGTCAGTCACCATGAACATTTTAGGAAATTTACGAAAATAATTGATTTTTCAGACTTTGATCGGCCGTAGCGGCCAAACGAAAACTCCAAATTGAACGCGGTTTGCAAATCTGAGCTCCTCGTACGTTAATTAGTCGGATTAGAGATTTTAAATTTTTGATGAAAACACGAAAAAAAGACATGAGTAAACCCCTTGAAAATTTGTTAAAAAATGCAACTTACTTAATAATCATCGTAGACCATTGAATTTAACTTTGTTTTCATCAGAAAGACGAGAGAAATTGATTGCCGTTAAAAAATTTCAGCTATCTTCAATAGCAAAAAAGTTAGTCAGTCACCATGAACATTTTAGGAAATTTACGAAAATAATTGATTTTTTAGACTTTGATCGGCCGTAGCGGCCAAACGAAAACTCCAAATTGAACGCGGTTTGCAAATCTGAGCTCCTCGTACGTTAATTAGTCGGATTAGAGATTTTTAATTTTTGATGAAAACACGAAAAAAAGACATGAGTAAACCCCTTAAAAATTTGTTAAAAAATGCAACTTTCTTAATAATCATCGTAGACTATTGAATTTAACTTTGTTTTCATCAGAAAGACGAGAGAAATTGATTGCCGTTAAAAAATTTCAGCTATCTTCAATAGCAAAAAAGTTAGTCAGTCACCATGAACATTTTAGAAAATTTTAGAAAATAATTGAATTTTCAGAATTTGATCGGCCGTAGCGGCCAAACGAAAACTCCAAATTGAACGCGGTTTGCAAATCTGAGCTCCTCGTACGTTAATTAGTCGGATTAGAGATTTTAATTTTTTGATGAAAACACGAAAAAAAGACATGAGTAAACCCCTTGAAAATTTGTTAAAAAATGCAACTTTCTTAATAATCATCGTAGACCATTGAATTTAACTTTGTTTTCATCAGAAAGACGAGAGAAATTGATTGCCGTTAAAAAATTTCAGCTATCTTCAATAGCAAAAAAGTTAGTCAGTCACCATGAACATTTTAGAAAATTTTAGAAAATAATTGAATTTTCAGAATTTGATCGGCCGTAGCGGCCAAACGAAAACTCCAAATTGAACGCGGTTTGCAAATCTGAGCTCCTCGTACGTTAATTAGTCGGATTAGAGATTTTAATTTTTTGATGAAAACACGAAAAAAAGACATGAGTAAACCCCTTGAAAATTTGTTAAAAAATGCAACTTTCTTAATAATCATCGTAGACCATTGAATTTAACTTTGTTTTCATCAGAAAGACGAGAGAAATTGATTGCCGTTAAAAAATTTCAGCTATCTTCAATAGCAAAAAAGTTAGTCAGTCACCATGAACATTTTAGGAAATTTACGAAAATAATTGATTTTTCAGACTTTGATCGGCCGTAGCGGCCAAACGAAAACTCCAAATTGAACGCGGTTTGCAAATCTGAGCTCCTCGTACGTTAATTAGTCGGATTAGAGATTTTAAATTTTTGATGAAAACACGAAAAAAAGACATGAGTAAACCCCTTGAAAATTTGTTAAAAAATGCAACTTTCTTAATAATCATCGTAGACCATTGAATTTAACTTTGTTTTCATCAGAAAGACGAGAGAAATTGATTGCCGTTAAAAAATTTCAGCTATCTTCAATAGCAAAAAAGTTAGTCAGTCACCATGAACATTTTAGGAAATTTACGAAAATAATTGATTTTTTAGACTTTGATCGGCCGTAGCGGCCAAACGAAAACTCCAAATTGAACGCGGTTTGCAAATCTGAGCTCCTCGTACGTTAATTAGTCGGATTAGAGATTTTTAATTTTTGATGAAAACACGAAAAAAAGACATGAGTAAACCCCTTAAAAATTTGTTAAAAAATGCAACTTTCTTAATAATCATCGTAGACTATTGAATTTAACTTTGTTTTCATCAGAAAGACGAGAGAAATTGATTGCCGTTAAAAAATTTCAGCTATCTTCAATAGCAAAAAAGTTAGTCAGTCACCATGAACATTTTAGAAAATTTTAGAAAATAATTGAATTTTCAGAATTTGATCGGCCGTAGCGGCCAAACGAAAACTCCAAATTGAACGCGGTTTGCAAATCTGAGCTCCTCGTACGTTAATTAGTCGGATTAGAGATTTTAATTTTTTGATGAAAACACGAAAAAAAGACATGAGTAAACCCCTTGAAAATTTGTTAAAAAATGCAACTTTCTTAATAATCATCGTAGACCATTGAATTTAACTTTGTTTTCATCAGAAAGACGAGAGAAATTGATTGCCGTTAAAAAATTTCAGCTATCTTCAATAGCAAAAAAGTTAGTCAGTCACCATGAACATTTTAGGAAATTTACGAAAATAATTGATTTTTCAGACTTTGATCGGCCGTAGCGGCCAAACGAAAACTCCAAATTGAACGCGGTTTGCAAATCTGAGCTCCTCGTACGTTAATTAGTCGGATTAGAGATTTTAAATTTTTGATGAAAACACGAAAAAAAGACATGAGTAAACCCCTTGAAAATTTGTTAAAAAATGCAACTTTCTTAATAATCATCGTAGACCATTGAATTTAACTTTGTTTTCATCAGAAAGACGAGAGAAATTGATTGCCGTTAAAAAATTTCAGCTATCTTCAATAGCAAAAAAGTTAGTCAGTCACCATGAACATTTTAGGAAATTTACGAAAATAATTGATTTTTTAGACTTTGATCGGCCGTAGCGGCCAAACGAAAACTCCAAATTGAACGCGGTTTGCAAATCTGAGCTCCTCGTACGTTAATTAGTCGGATTAGAGATTTTTAATTTTTGATGAAAACACGAAAAAAAGACATGAGTAAACCCCTTAAAAATTTGTTAAAAAATGCAACTTTCTTAATAATCATCGTAGACTATTGAATTTAACTTTGTTTTCATCAGAAAGACGAGAGAAATTGATTGCCGTTAAAAAATTTCAGCTATCTTCAATAGCAAAAAAGTTAGTCAGTCACCATGAACATTTTAGAAAATTTTAGAAAATAATTGAATTTTCAGAATTTGATCGGCCGTAGCGGCCAAACGAAAACTCCAAATTGAACGCGGTTTGCAAATCTGAGCTCCTCGTACGTTAATTAGTCGGATTAGAGATTTTAATTTTTTGATGAAAACACGAAAAAAAGACATGAGTAAACCCCTTGAAAATTTGTTAAAAAATGCAACTTTCTTAATAATCATCGTAGACCATTGAATTTAACTTTGTTTTCATCAGAAAGATGAGAGAAATTGATTGCCGTTAAAAAATTTCAGCTATCTTAAATAGCAAAAAAGTTAGTCAGTCACCATGAACATTTTAGGAAATTTACGAAAATAATTGATTTTTTAGACTTTGATCGGCCGTAGCGGCCAAACGAAAACTCCAAATTGAACGCGGTTTGCAAATCTGAGCTCCTCGTACGTTAATTAGTCGGATTAGAGATTTTAAATTTTTGATGAAAACACGAAAAAAAGACATGAGTAAACCCCTTGAAAATTTGTTAAAAAATGCAACTTTCTTAATAATCATCGTAGACTATTGAATTTAACTTTGTTTTCATCAGAAAGACGAGAGAAATTGATTGCCGTTAAAAAATTTCAGCTATCTTCAATAGCAAAAAAGTTAGTCAGTCACCATGAACATTTTAGGAAATTTACGAAAATAATTGATTTTTCAGACTTTGATCGGCCGTAGCGGCCAAACGAAAACTCCAAAAAATTTCAGCTATCTTCAATAGCAAAAAAGTTAGTCAGTCACCATGAACATTTTAGGAAATTTACGAAAATAATTGATTTTTCAGACTTTGATCGGCCGTAGCGGCCAAACGAAAACTCCAAATTGAACGCGGTTTGCAAATCTGAGCTCCTCGTACGTTAATTAGTCGGATTAGAGATTTTAAATTTTTGATGAAAACACGAAAAAAAGACATGAGTAAACCCCTTGAAAATTTGTTAAAAAATGCAACTTTCTTAATAATCATCGTAGACCATTGAATTTAACTTTGTTTTCATCAGAAAGACGAGAGAAATTGATTGCCGTTACAAAATTTCAGCTATCTTCAATAGCAAAAAAGTTAGTCAGTCACCATGAACATTTTAGGAAATTTACGAAAATAATTGATTTTTTAGACTTTGATCGGCCGTAGCGGCCAAACGAAAACTCCAAATTGAACGCGGTTTGCAAATCTGAGCTCCTCGTACGTTAATTAGTCGGATTAGAGATTTTTAATTTTTGATGAAAACACGAAAAAAAGACATGAGTAAACCCCTTAAAAATTTGTTAAAAAATGCAACTTTCTTAATAATCATCGTAGACTATTGAATTTAACTTTGTTTTCATCAGAAAGACGAGAGAAATTGATTGCCGTTAAAAAATTTCAGCTATCTTCAATAGCAAAAAAGTTAGTCAGTCACCATGAACATTTTAGAAAATTTTAGAAAATAATTGAATTTTCAGAATTTGATCGGCCGTAGCGGCCAAACGAAAACTCCAAATTGAACGCGGTTTGCAAATCTGAGCTCCTCGTACGTTAATTAGTCGGATTAGAGATTTTAATTTTTTGATGAAAACACGAAAAAAAGACATGAGTAAACCCCTTGAAAATTTGTTAAAAAATGCAACTTTCTTAATAATCATCGTAGACCATTGAATTTAACTTTGTTTTCATCAGAAAGACGAGAGAAATTGATTGCCGTTAAAAAATTTCAGCTATCTTCAATAGCAAAAAAGTTAGTCAGTCACCATGAACATTTTAGGAAATTTACGAAAATAATTGAATTTTCAGAATTTGATCGGCCGTAGCGGCCAAACGAAAACTCCAAATTGAACGCGGTTTGCAAATCTGAGCTCCTCGTACGTTAATTAGTCGGATTAGAGATTTTAATTTTTTGATGAAAACACGAAAAAAAGACATGAGTAAACCCCTTAAAAATTTGTTAAAAAATGCAACTTTCTTAATAATCATCGTAGACTATTGAATTTAACTTTGTTTTCATCAGAAAGACGAGAGAAATTGATTGCCGTTAAAAAATTTCAGCTATCTTCAATAGCAAAAAAGTTAGTCAGTCACCATGAACATTTTAGAAAATTTTAGAAAATAATTGAATTTTCAGAATTTGATCGGCCGTAGCGGCCAAACGAAAACTCCAAATTGAACGCGGTTTGCAAATCTGAGCTCCTCGTACGTTAATTAGTCGGATTAGAGATTTTAAATTTTTGATGAAAACACGAAAAAAAGACATGAGTAAACCCCTTGAAAATTTGTTAAAAAATGCAACTTTCTTAATAATCATCGTAGACCATTGAATTTAACTTTGTTTTCATCAGAAAGACGAGAGAAATTGATTGCCGTTAAAAAATTTCAGCTATCTTCAATAGCAAAAAAGTTAGTCAGTCACCATGAACATTTTAGGAAATTTACGAAAATAATTGATTTTTCAGACTTTGATCGGCCGTAGCGGCCAAACAAAAACTCCAAATTGAACGCGGGTGCAAATCTGAGCTCCTCGTACGTTAATTAGTCGGATTAGAGATTTTCAATGTTTGATGAAAACACGAAAAAAAGATATGAGTAAACCCCTAGAAAATTTGTTAAAAAATGCAACTTTCTTAATAATCATCGTAGACTATTGAATTTAACTTTGTTTTCATCAGAAAGACGAGAGAAATTGATTGCCGTTAAAAAATTTCAGCTATCTTCAATAGCAAAAAAGTTAGTCAGTCACCATGAACATTTTAGAAAATTTTAGAAAATAATTGAATTTTCAGAATTTGATCGGCCGTAGCGGCCAAACGAAAACTCCAAATTGAACGCGGTTTGCAAATCTGAGCTCCTCGTACGTTAATTAGTCGGATTAGAGATTTTAATTTTTTGATGAAAACACGAAAAAAAGACATGAGTAAACAACCCCTTGAAAATTTGTTAAAAAATGCAACTTTCTTAATAATCATCGTAAACTATTGAATTTAACTTTGTTTTCATCAGAAAGACGAGAGAAATTGATTGCCGTTAAAAAATTTCAGCTACCTTCAATAGCAAAAAAGTTAGTCAGTCACCATGAACATTTTAGGAAATTTTAGAAAATAATTGATTTTTCAGAATTTGATCGGCCGTAGCGGCCAAACGAAAACTCCAAATTGAACGCGGGTTGCAAATCTGAGCTCCTCGTACGTTAATTAGTCGGATTAGAGATTTTAAATTTTTGATGAAAACACGAAAAAAAGACATGAGTAAACCCCTTGAAAATTTGTTAAAAAATGCAACTTTCTTAATAATCATCGTAGACCATTGAATTTAACTTTGTTTTCATCAGAAAGACGAGAGAAATTGATTGCCGTTAAAAAATTTCAGCTATCTTAAATAGCAAAAAAGTTAGTCAGTCACCATGAACATTTTAGGAAATTTTAGAAAATAATTGATTTTTCAAACTTTGATCGGTTGTAGCGGCCAAACGAAAACTCCAAATTGAACGCGGGTTGCAAATCTGAGCTCCTCGTACGTTAATTAGTCGGATTAGAGATTTTAAATTTTTGACGAAAACACGAAAAAAAGACATGAGTAAACCCCTTGAAAATTTGTTAAAAAATGCAACTTTCTTAATAATCATCGTAGACCATTGAATTTAACTTTGTTTTCATCAGAAAGACGAGAGAAATTGATTGCCGTTAAAAAATTTCAGCTATCTTCAATAGCAAAAAAGTTAGTCAGTCACCATGAACATTTTAGGAAATTTACGAAAATAATTGATTTTTCAGACTTTGATCGGTTGTAGCGGCCAAACGAAAACTCCAAATTGAACGCGGGTTGCAAATCTGAGCTCCTCGTACGTTAATTAGTCGGATTAGAGATTTTAAATTTTTGATGAAAACACGAAAAAAAGACATGAGTAAACCCCTTGAAAATTTGTTAAAAAATGCAACTTTCTTAATAATCATCGTAGACCATTGAATTTAACTTTGTTTTCATCAGAAAGATGAGAGAAATTGATTGCCGTTAAAAAATTTCAGCTATCTTAAATAGCAAAAAAGTTAGTCAGTCACCATGAACATTTTAGGAAATTTACGAAAATAATTGATTTTTTAGACTTTGATCGGCCGTAGCGGCCAAACGAAAACTCCAAATTGAACGCGGTTTGCAAATCTGAGCTCCTCGTACGTTAATTAGTCGGATTAGAGATTTTAAATTTTTGATGAAAACACGAAAAAAAGACATGAGTAAACCCCTTAAAAATTTGTTAAAAAATGCAACTTTCTTAATAATCATCGTAGACTATTGAATTTAACTTTGTTTTCATCAGAAAGACGAGAGAAATTGATTGCCGTTAAAAAATTTCAGCTATCTTCAATAGCAAAAAAGTTAGTCGGTCACCATGAACATTTTAGGAAATTTACGAAAATAATTGATTTTTCAGACTTTGATCGGCCGTAGCGGCCAAACGAAAACTCCAAATTGAACGCGGTTTGCAAATCTGAGCTCCTCGTACGTTAATTAGTCGGATTAGGGATTTTAAATTTTTGATAAAAACACGAAAAAAAGACATGAGTAAACCCCTTAAAAATTTGTTAAAAAATGCAACTTTCTTAATAATCATCGTAGACCATTGAATTTAACTTTGTTTTCATCAGAAAGACGAGAGAAATTGATTGCCGTTAAAAAATTTCAGCTATCTTCAATAGCAAAAAAGTTAGTCAGTCACCATGAACATTTTAGGAAATTTTAGAAAATAATTGATTTTTCAAACTTTGATCGGTTGTAGCGGCCAAACGAAAACTCCAAATTGAACGCGGTTTGCAAATCTGAGCTCCTCGTACGTTAATTAGTCGGATTAGAGATTTTAAATTTTTGATGAAAACACGAAAAAAAGACATGAGTAAACCCCTTAAAAATTTGTTAAAAAATGCAACTTTCTTAATAATCATCGTAGACTATTGAATTTAACTTTGTTTTCATCAGAAAGACGAGAGAAATTGATTGCCGTTAAAAAATTTCAGCTATCTTCAATAGCAAAAAAGTTAGTCAGTCACCATGAACATTTTAGGAAATTTTAGAAAATAATTGATTTTTCAAACTTTGATCGGTTGTAGCGGCCAAACGAAAACTCCAAATTGAACGCGGGTTGCAAATCTGAGCTCCTCGTACGTTAATTAGTCGGATTAGAGATTTTAAATTTTTGATGAAAACACGAAAAAAAGACATGAGTAAACCCCTTGAAAATTTGTTAAAAAATGCAACTTTCTTAATAATCATCGTAGACCATTGAATTTAACTTTGTTTTCATCAGAAAGACGAGAGAAATTGATTGCCGTTAAAAAATTTCAGCTATCTTAAATAGCAAAAAAGTTAGTCAGTCACCATGAACATTTTAGGAAATTTTAGAAAATAATTGATTTTTCAAACTTTGATCGGTTGTAGCGGCCAAACGAAAACTCCAAATTGAACGCGGGTTGCAAATCTGAGCTCCTCGTACGTTAATTAGTCGGATTAGAGATTTTAAATTTTTGATGAAAACACGAAAAAAAGACATGAGTAAACCCTTTGAAAATTTGTTAAAAAATGCAACTTTCTTAATAATCATCGTAGACCATTGAAGTTAACTTTGTTTTCATCAGAAAGACGAGAGAAATTGATTGCCGTTAAAAAATTTCAGCTATCTTCAATAGCAAAAAAGTTAGTCAGTCACCATGAACATTTTAGGAAATTTTAGAAAATAATTGATTTTTCAAACTTTGATCGGTTGTAGCGGCCAAACGAAAACTCCAAATTGAACGCGGGTTGCAAATCTGAGCTCCTCGTACGTTAATTAGTCGGATTAGAGATTTTAAATTTTTGATGAAAACACGAAAAAAAGACATGAGTAAACCCCTTGAAAATTTGTTAAAAAATGCAACTTTCTTAATAATCATCGTAGACCATTGAATTTAACTTTGTTTTCATCAGAAAGACGAGAGAAATTGATTGCCGTTAAAAAATTTCAGCTATCTTAAATAGCAAAAAAGTTAGTCAGTCACCATGAACATTTTAGGAAATTTACGAAAATAATTGATTTTTTAGACTTTGATCGGCCGTAGCGGCCAAACGAAAACTCCAAATTGAACGCGGTTTGCAAATCTGAGCTCCTCGTACGTTAATTAGTCGGATTAGAGATTTTAAATTTTTGATGAAAACACGAAAAAAAGACATGAGTAAACCCCTTGAAAATTTGTTAAAAAATGCAACTTTCTTAATAATCATCGTAGACCATTGAATTTAACTTTGTTTTCATCAGAAAGACGAGAGAAATTAATTGCCGTTAAAAAATTTCAGCTATCTTCAATAGCAAAAAAGTTAGTCAGTCACCATGAACATTTTAGGAAATTTACGAAAATAATTGATTTTTCAGACTTTGATCGGCCGTAGCGGCCAAACGAAAACTCCAAATTGAACGCGGTTTGCAAATCTGAGCTCCTTGTACGTTAATTAGTCGGATTAGAGATTTTAAATTTTTGATGAAAACACGAAAAAAAGACATGAGTAAACCCCTTGAAAATTTGTTAAAAAATGCAACTTTCTTAATAATCATCGTAGACCATTGAATTTAACTTTGTTTTCATCAGAAAGACGAGAGAAATTGATTGCCGTTAAAAAATTTCAGCTATCTTCAATAGCAAAAAAGTTAGTCAGTCACCATGAACATTTTAGGAAATTTACGAAAATAATTGATTTTTTAGACTTTGATCGGCCGTAGCGGCCAAACGAAAACTCCAAATTGAACGCGGTTTGCAAATCTGAGCTCCTCGTACGTTAATTAGTCGGATTAGAGATTTTTAATTTTTGATGAAAACACGAAAAAAAGACATGAGTAAACCCCTTAAAAATTTGTTAAAAAATGCAACTTTCTTAATAATCATCGTAGACTATTGAATTTAACTTTGTTTTCATCAGAAAGACGAGAGAAATTGATTGCCGTTAAAAAATTTCAGCTATCTTCAATAGCAAAAAAGTTAGTCAGTCACCATGAACATTTTAGAAAATTTTAGAAAATAATTGAATTTTCAGAATTTGATCGGCCGTAGCGGCCAAACGAAAACTCCAAATTGAACGCGGTTTGCAAATCTGAGCTCCTCGTACGTTAATTAGTCGGATTAGAGATTTTAATTTTTTGATGAAAACACGAAAAAAAGACATGAGTAAACCCCTTGAAAATTTGTTAAAAAATGCAACTTTCTTAATAATCATCGTAGACCATTGAATTTAACTTTGTTTTCATCAGAAAGACGAGAGAAATTGATTGCCGTTAAAAAATTTCAGCTATCTTCAATAGCAAAAAAGTTAGTCAGTCACCATGAACATTTTAGGAAATTTACGAAAATAATTGATTTTTCAGACTTTGATCGGCCGTAGCGGCCAAACAAAAACTCCAAATTGAACGCGGGTGCAAATCTGAGCTCCTCGTACGTTAATTAGTCGGATTAGAGATTTTCAATGTTTGATGAAAACACGAAAAAAAGATATGAGTAAACCCCTAGAAAATTTGTTAAAAAATGCAACTTTCATAATAATCATCGTAGACTATTGAATTTAACTTTGTTTTCATCAGAAAGACGAGAGAAATTGATTGCCGTTAAAAAATTTCAGCTATCTTCAATAGCAAAAAAGTTAGTCAGTCACCATGAACATTTTAGAAAATTTTAGAAAATAATTGAATTTTCAGAATTTGATCGGCCGTAGCGGCCAAACGAAAACTCCAAATTGAACGCGGTTTGCAAATCTGAGCTCCTCGTACGTTAATTAGTCGGATTAGAGATTTTAATTTTTTGATGAAAACACGAAAAAAAGACATGAGTAAACAACCCCTTGAAAATTTGTTAAAAAATGCAACTTTCTTAATAATCATCGTAAACTATTGAATTTAACTTTGTTTTCATCAGAAAGACGAGAGAAATTGATTGCCGTTAAAAAATTTCAGCTACCTTCAATAGCAAAAAAGTTAGTCAGTCACCATGAACATTTTAGGAAATTTTAGAAAATAATTGATTTTTCAGAATTTGATCGGCCGTAGCGGCCAAACGAAAACTCCAAATTGAACGCGGTTTGCAAATCTGAGCTCCTCGTACGTTAATCAGTCGGAATAGAGATTTTAAATTTTTGATGAAAACACGAAAAAAAGACATGAGTAAACCCCTTGAAAATTTGTTAAAAAATGCAACTTTCTTAATAATCATCGTAGACTATTGAATTTAACTTTGTTTTCATCAGAAAGACGAGAGAAATTGATTGCCGTTAAAAAATTTCAGCTATCTTCAATAGCAAAAAAGTTAGTCAGTCAACATGAACATTTTAGGAAATTTAAGAAAATAATTGATTTTTCAGACTTTGATCGGCCGTAGCGGCCAAACGAAAACTCCAAATTGAACGCGGTTTGCAAATCTGAGCTCCTCGTACGTTAATTAGTAGGATTAGAGATTTTAAATTTTTGATGAAAACACGAAAAAAAGACATGAGTAAACCCCTTGAAAATTTGTTAAAAAATGCAACTTTCTTAATAATCATCGTAGACTATTGAATTTAACTTTGTTTTCATCAGAAAGACGAGAGAAATTGATTGCCGTTAAAAAATTTCAGCTATCTTCAATAGCAAAAAAGTTAGTCAGTCAACATGAACATTTTAGGAAATTTAAGAAAATAATTGATTTTTCAGAATTTGATCGGCCGTAGCGGCCAAACGAAAACTCCAAATTGAACGCGGTTTGCAAATCTGAGCTCCTCGTACGTTAATCAGTCGGATTAGAGATTTTAAATTTTTGATGAAAACACGAAAAAAAGACATGAGTAAACCCCTTGAAAATTTGTTAAAAAATGCAACTTTCTTAATAATCATCGTAAACTATTGAATTTAACTTTGTTTTCATCAGAAAGACGAGAGAAATTGATTGCCGGTAAAAAATTTCAGCTATCTTCAATAGCAAAAAAGTTAGTCAGTCACCATGAACATTTTAGGAAATTTTAGAAAATAATTGATTTTTCAAACTTTGATCGGCTGTAGCGGCCAAACGAAAACTCCAAATTGAACGCGGTTTGCAAATCTGAGCTCCTCGTACGTTAATTAGTTGGATTAGAGATTTTAAATTTTTGATGAAAACACGAAAAAAAGACATGAGTAAACCCCTTGAAAATTTGTTAAAAAATGCAACTTTCTTAATAATCATCGTAGACTATTGAATTTAACTTTGTTTTCATCAGAAAGACGAGAGAAATTGATTGCCGGTAAAAAATTTCAGCTATCTTCAATAGCAAAAAAGTTAGTCAGTCACCATGAACATTTTAGGAAATTTTAGAAAATAATTGATTTTTCAAACTTTGATCGGCTGTAGCGGCCAAACGAAAACTCCAAATTGAACGCGGTTTGCAAATCTGAGCTCCTCGTACGTTAATTAGTAGGATTAGAGATTTTAAATTTTTGATGAAAACACGAAAAAAAGACATGAGTAAACCCCTTGAAAATTTGTTAAAAAATGCAACTTTCTTAATAATCATCGTAGACTATTGAATTTAACTTTGTTTTCATCAGAAAGACGAGAGAAATTGATTGCCGTTAAAAAATTTCAGCTATCTTCAATAGCAAAAAAGTTAGTCAGTCAACATGAACATTTTAGGAAATTTAAGAAAATAATTGATTTTTCAGAATTTGATCGGCCGTAGCGGCCAAACGAAAACTCCAAATTGAACGCGGTTTGCAAATCTGAGCTCCTCGTACGTTAATCAGTCGGATTAGAGATTTTAAATTTTTGATGAAAACACGAAAAAAAGACATGAGTAAACCCCTTGAAAATTTGTTAAAAAATGCAACTTTCTTAATAATCATCGTAAACTATTGAATTTAACTTTGTTTTCATCAGAAAGACGAGAGAAATTGATTGCCGGTAAAAAATTTCAGCTATCTTCAATAGCAAAAAAGTTAGTCAGTCACCATGAACATTTTAGGAAATTTTAGAAAATAATTGATTTTTCAAACTTTGATCGGCTGTAGCGGCCAAACGAAAACTCCAAATTGAACGCGGTTTGCAAATCTGAGCTCCTCGTACGTTAATTAGTTGGATTAGAGATTTTAAATTTTTGATGAAAACACGAAAAAAAGACATGAGTAAACCCCTTGAAAATTTGTTAAAAAATGCAACTTTCTTAATAATCATCGTAGACTATTGAATTTAACTTTGTTTTCATCAGAAAGACGAGAGAAATTGATTGCCGGTAAAAAATTTCAGCTATCTTCAATAGCAAAAAAGTTAGTCAGTCACCATGAACATTTTAGGAAATTTTAGAAAATAATTGATTTTTCAAACTTTGATCGGCTGTAGCGGCCAAACGAAAACTCCAAATTGAACGCGGTTTGCAAATCTGAGCTCCTCGTACGTTAATTAGTTGGATTAAAGATTTTAAATTTTTGATGAAAACACGAAAAAAAGACATGAGTAAACCCCTTGAAAATTTGTTAAAAAATGCAACTTTCTTAATAATCATCGTAAACTATTGAATTTAACTTTGTTTTCATCAGAAAGACGAGAGAAATTGATTGCCGGTAAAAAATTTCAGCTATCTTCAATAGCAAAAAAGTTAGTCAGTCACCATGAACATTTTAGGAAATTTTAGAAAATAATTGATTTTTCAGAATTTGATCGGCCGTAGCGGCCAAACGAAAACTCCAAATTGAACGCGGTTTACAAATATGAGCTCCTCGTACGTTAATTAGTCGGATTAGAGATTTTAAATTTTTGATAAAAACACGAAAAAAAGACATGAGTAAACCCCTTAAAAATTTGTTAAAAAATGCAACTTTCTTAATAATCATCGTAGACCATTGAATTTAACTTTGTTTTCATCAGAAAGACGAGAGAAATTGATTGCCGTTACAAAATTTCAGCTATCTTCAATAGCAAAAAAGTTAGTCAGTCACCATGAACATTTTAGGAAATTTACGAAAATAATTGATTTTTCAGACTTTGATCGGCCGTAGCGGCCAAACGAAAACTCCAAATTGAACGCGGTTTACAAATCTGAGCTCCTCGTACGTTAATTAGTCGGATTAGAGATTTTAAATTTTTGATAAAAACACGAAAAAAAGACATGAGTAAACCCCTTAAAAATTTGTTAAAAAATGCAACTTTCTTAATAATCATCGTAGACTATTGAATTTAACTTTGTTTTCATCAGAAAGACGAGAGAAATTGATTGCCGTTAAAAAATTTCAGCTATCTTCAATAGCAAAAAAGTTAGTCAGTCACCATGAACATTTTAGAAAATTTTAGAAAATAATTGAATTTTCAGAATTTGATCGGCCGTAGCGGCCAAACGAAAACTCCAAATTGAACGCGGTTTGCAAATTTGAGCTCCTCGTACGTTAATCAGTCGGAATAGAGATTTTAAATTTTTGATGAAAACACGAAAAAAAGACATGAGTAAACCCCTTGAAAATTTGTTAAAAAATGCAACTTTCTTAATAATCATCGTAGACTATTGAATTTAACTTTGTTTTCATCAGAAAGACGAGAGAAATTGATTGCCGTTAAAAAATTTCAGCTACCTTCAATAGCAAAAAAGTTAGTCAGTCACCATGAACATTTTAGGAAATTTTAGAAAATAATTGATTTTTCAGAATTTGATCGGCCGTAGCGGCCAAACGAAAACTCCAAATTGAACGCGGTTTGCAAATCTGAGCTCCTCGTACGTTAATCAGTCGGAATAGAGATTTTAAATTTTTGATGAAAACACGAAAAAAAGACATGAGTAAACCCCTTGAAAATTTGTTAAAAAATGCAACTTTCTTAATAATCATCGTAGACTATTGAATTTAACTTTGTTTTCATCAGAAAGACGAGAGAAATTGATTGCCGTTAAAAAATTTCAGCTATCTTCAATAGCAAAAAAGTTAGTCAGTCAACATGAACATTTTAGGAAATTTAAGAAAATAATTGATTTTTCAGACTTTGATCGGCGTAGCGGCCAAACGAAAACTCCAAATTGAACGCGGTTTGCAAATCTGAGCTCCTCGTACGTTAATTAGTAGGATTAGAGATTTTAAATTTTTGATGAAAACACGAAAAAAAGACATGAGTAAACCCCTTGAAAATTTGTTAAAAAATGCAACTTTCTTAATAATCATCGTAAACTATTTAATTTAACTTTGTTTTCATCAGAAAGACGAGAGAAATTGATTGCCGGTAAAAAATTTCAGCTATCTTCAATAGCAAAAAAGTTAGTCAGTCACCATGAACATTTTAGGAAATTTTAGAAAATAATTGATTTTTCAAACTTTGATCGGCTGTAGCGGCCAAACGAAAACTCCAAATTGAACGCGGTTTGCAAATCTGAGCTCCTCGTACGTTAATCAGTCGGATTAGAGATTTTAAATTTTTGATGAAAACACGAAAAAAAGACATGAGTAAACCCCTTGAAAATTTGTTAAAAAATGCAACTTTCTTAATAATCATCGTAGACTATTGAATTTAACTTTGTTTTCATCAGAAAGACGAGAGAAATTGATTGCCGTTAAAAAATTTCAGCTATCTTCAATAGCAAAAAAGTTAGTCAGTCAACATGAACATTTTAGGAAATTTAAGAAAATAATTGATTTTTCAGAATTTGATCGGCCGTAGCGGCCAAACGAAAACTCCAAATTGAACGCGGTTTGCAAATCTGAGCTCCTCGTACGTTAATCAGTCGGATTAGAGATTTTAAATTTTTGATGAAAACACGAAAAAAAGACATGAGTAAACCCCTTGAAAATTTGTTAAAAAATGCAACTTTCTTAATAATCATCGTAAACTATTGAATTTAACTTTGTTTTCATCAGAAAGACGAGAGAAATTGATTGCCGGTAAAAAATTTCAGCTATCTTCAATAGCAAAAAAGTTAGTCAGTCACCATGAACATTTTAGGAAATTTTAGAAAATAATTGATTTTTCAAACTTTGATCGGCTGTAGCGGCCAAACGAAAACTCCAAATTGAACGCGGTTTGCAAATCTGAGCTCCTCGTACGTTAATTAGTTGGATTAGAGATTTTAAATTTTTGATGAAAACACGAAAAAAAGACATGAGTAAACCCCTTGAAAATTTGTTAAAAAATGCAACTTTCTTAATAATCATCGTAAACTATTTAATTTAACTTTGTTTTCATCAGAAAGACGAGAGAAATTGATTGCCGGTAAAAAATTTCAGCTATCTTCAATAGCAAAAAAGTTAGTCAGTCACCATGAACATTTTAGGAAATTTTAGAAAATAATTGATTTTTCAAACTTTGATCGGCTGTAGCGGCCAAACGAAAACTCCAAACTGAACGCGGTTTGCAAATCTGAGCTCCTCGTACGTTAATCAGTCGGATTAGAGATTTTAAATTTTTGATGAAAACACGAAAAAAAGACATGAGTAAACCCCTTGAAAATTTGTTAAAAAATGCAACTTTCTTAATAATCATCGTAGACTATTGAATTTAACTTTGTTTTCATCAGAAAGACGAGAGAAATTGATTGCCGTTAAAAAATTTCAGCTATCTTCAATAGCAAAAAAGTTAGTCAGTCAACATGAACATTTTAGGAAATTTAAGAAAATAATTGATTTTTCAGAATTTGATCGGCCGTAGCGGCCAAACGAAAACTCCAAATTGAACGCGGTTTGCAAATCTGAGCTCCTCGTACGTTAATCAGTCGGATTAGAGATTTTAAATTTTTGATGAAAACACGAAAAAAAGACATGAGTAAACCCCTTGAAAATTTGTTAAAAAATGCAACTTTCTTAATAATCATCGTAAACTATTGAATTTAACTTTGTTTTCATCAGAAAGACGAGAGAAATTGATTGCCGGTAAAAAATTTCAGCTATCTTCAATAGCAAAAAAGTTAGTCAGTCACCATGAACATTTTAGGAAATTTTAGAAAATAATTGATTTTTCAAACTTTGATCGGCTGTAGCGGCCAAACGAAAACTCCAAATTGAACGCGGTTTGCAAATCTGAGCTCCTCGTACGTTAATTAGTTGGATTAGAGATTTTAAATTTTTGATGAAAACACGAAAAAAAGACATGAGTAAACCCCTTGAAAATTTGTTAAAAAATGCAACTTTCTTAATAATCATCGTAGACTATTGAATTTAACTTTGTTTTCATCAGAAAGACGAGAGAAATTGATTGCCGGTAAAAAATTTCAGCTATCTTCAATAGCAAAAAAGTTAGTCAGTCACCATGAACATTTTAGGAAATTTTAGAAAATAATTGATTTTTCAAACTTTGATCGGCTGTAGCGGCCAAACGAAAACTCCAAATTGAACGCGGTTTGCAAATCTGAGCTCCTCGTACGTTAATTAGTTGGATTAGAGATTTTAAATTTTTGATGAAAACACGAAAAAAAGACATGAGTAAACCCCTTGAAAATTTGTTAAAAAATGCAACTTTCTTAATAATCATCGTAAACTATTGAATTTAACTTTGTTTTCATCAGAAAGACGAGAGAAATTGATTGCCGGTAAAAAATTTCAGCTATCTTCAATAGCAAAAAAGTTAGTCAGTCACCATGAACATTTTAGGAAATTTTAGAAAATAATTGATTTTTCAGAATTTGATCGGCCGTAGCGGCCAAACGAAAACTCCAAATTGAACGCGGTTTACAAATCTGAGCTCCTCGTACGTTAATTAGTCGGATTAGAGATTTTAAATTTTTGATAAAAACACGAAAAAAAGACATGAGTAAACCCCTTAAAAATTTGTTAAAAAATGCAACTTTCTTAATAATCATCGTAGACCATTGAATTTAACTTTGTTTTCATCAGAAAGACGAGAGAAATTGATTGCCGTTACAAAATTTCAGCTATCTTCAATAGCAAAAAAGTTAGTCAGTCACCATGAACATTTTAGGAAATTTACGAAAATAATTGATTTTTCAGACTTTGATCGGCCGTAGCGGCCAAACGAAAACTCCAAATTGAACGCGGTTTACAAATCTGAGCTCCTCGTACGTTAATTAGTCGGATTAGAGATTTTAAATTTTTGATAAAAACACGAAAAAAAGACATGAGTAAACCCCTTAAAAATTTGTTAAAAAATGCAACTTTCTTAATAATCATCGTAGACTATTGAATTTAACTTCGTTTTCATCAGAAAGACGAGAGAAATTGATTGCCGTTAAAAAATTTCAGCTATCTTCAATAGCAAAAAAGTTAGTCAGTCACCATGAACATTTTAGAAAATTTTAGAAAATAATTGAATTTTCAGAATTTGATCGGCCGTAGCGGCCAAACGAAAACTCCAAATTGAACGCGGTTTGCAAATCTGAGCTCCTCGTACGTTAATTAGTCGGATTAGAGATTTTAATTTTTTTATGAAAACACGAAAAAAAGACATGAGTAAACCCCTTGAAAATTTGTTAAAAAATGCAACTTTCTTAATAATCATCGTAAACTATTGAATTTAACTTTGTTTTCATCAGAAAGACGAGAGAAATTGATTGCCGTTAAAAAATTTCAGCTACCTTCAATAGCAAAAAAGTTAGTCAGTCACCATGAACATTTTAGGAAATTTTAGAAAATAATTGATTTTTCAGAATTTGATCGGCCGTAGCGGCCAAACGAAAACTCCAAATTGAACGCGGTTTGCAAATCTGAGCTCCTCGTACGTTAATCAGTCGGATTAGAGATTTTAAATTTTTGATGAAAACACGAAAAAAAGACATGAGTAAACCCCTTGAAAATTTGTTAAAAAATGCAACTTTCTTAATAATCATCGTAGACTATTGAATTTAACTTTGTTTTCATCAGAAAGACGAGAGAAATTGATTGCCGTTAAAAAATTTCAGCTACCTTCAATAGCAAAAAAGTTAGTCAGTCACCATGAACATTTTAGGAAATTTTAGAAAATAATTGATTTTTCAGAATTTGATCGGCCGTAGCGGCCAAACGAAAACTCCAAATTGAACGCGGTTTGCAAATCTGAGCTCCTCGTACGTTAATCAGTCGGATTAGAGATTTTAAATTTTTGATGAAAACACGAAAAAAAGACATGAGTAAACCCCTTGAAAATTTGTTAAAAAATGCAACTTTCTTAATAATCATCGTAGACTATTGAATTTAACTTTGTTTTCATCAGAAAGACGAGAGAAATTGATTGCTGTTAAAAAATTTCAGCTATCTTCAATAGCAAAAAAGTTAGTCAGTCAACATGAACATTTTAGGAAATTTAAGAAAATAATTGATTTTTCAGACTTTGATCGGCCGTAGCGGCCAAACGAAAACTCCAAATTGAACGCGGTTTGCAAATCTGAGCTCCTCGTACGTTAATTAGTAGGATTAGAGATTTTAAATTTTTGATGAAAACACGAAAAAAAGACATGAGTAAACCCCTTGAAAATTTGTTAAAAAATGCAACTTTCTTAATAATCATCGTAGACTATTGAATTTAACTTTGTTTTCATCAGAAAGACGAGAGAAATTGATTGCCGTTAAAAAATTTCAGCTATCTTCAATAGCAAAAAAGTTAGTCAGTCACCATGAACATTTTAGAAAATTTTAGAAAATAATTGAATTTTCAGAATTTGATCGGCCGTAGCGGCCAAACGAAAACTCAAAATTGAACGCGGTTTGCAAATCTGAGCTCCTCGTACGTTAATTAGTCGGATTAGAGATTTTAATTTTTTGATGAAAACACGAAAAAAAGACATGAGTAAACCCCTTGAAAATTTGTTAAAAAATGCAACTTTCTTAATAATCATCGTAAACTATTGAATTTAACTTTGTTTTCATCAGAAAGACGAGAGAAATTGATTGCCGTTAAAAAATTTCAGCTACCTTCAATAGCAAAAAAGTTAGTCAGTCACCATGAACATTTTAGGAAATTTACGAAAATAATTGATTTTTCAGAATTTGATCGGCCGTAGCGGCCAAACGAAATCTCCAAATTGAACGCGGTTTGCAAATCTGAGCTCCTCGTACGTTAATCAGTCGGATTAGAGATTTTAAATTTTTGATGAAAACACGAAAAAAAGACATGAGTAAACCCCTTGAAAATTTGTTAAAAAATGCAACTTTCTTAATAATCATCGTAGACTATTGAATTTAACTTTGTTTTCATCAGAAAGACGAGAGAAATTGATTGCCGTTAAAAAATTTCAGCTACCTTCAATAGCAAAAAAGTTAGTCAGTCACCATGAACATTTTAGGAAATTTTAGAAAATAATTGATTTTTCAGAATTTGATCGGCCGTAGCGGCCAAACGAAAACTCCAAATTGAACGCGGTTTGCAAATCTGAGCTCCTCGTACGTTAATCAGTCGGATTAGAGATTTTAAATTTTTGATGAAAACACGAAAAAAAGACATGAGTAAACCCCTTGAAAATTTGTTAAAAAATGCAACTTTCTTAATAATCATCGTAGACTATTGAATTTAACTTTGTTTTCATCAGAAAGACGAGAGAAATTGATTGCCGTTAAAAAATTTCAGCTATCTTCAATAGCAAAAAAGTTAGTCAGTCAACATGAACATTTTAGGAAATTTAAGAAAATAATTGATTTTTCAGACTTTGATCGGCCGTAGCGGCCAAACGAAAACTCCAAATTGAACGCGGTTTGCAAATCTGAGCTCCTCGTACGTTAATTAGTAGGATTAGAGATTTTAAATTTTTGATGAAAACACGAAAAAAAGACATGAGTAAACCCCTTGAAAATTTGTTAAAAAATGCAACTTTCTTAATAATCATCGTAAACTATTGAATTTAACTTTGTTTTCATCAGAAAGACGAGAGAAATTGATTGCCGGTAAAAAATTTCAGCTATCTTCAATAGCAAAAAAGTTAGTCAGTCACCATGAACATTTTGGGAAATTTTAGAAAATAATTGATTTTTCAAACTTTGATCGGCTGTAGCGGCCAAACGAAAACTCCAAATTGAACGCGGTTTGCAAATCTGAGCTCCTCGTACGTTAATCAGTCGGATTAGAGATTTTAAATTTTTGATGAAAACACGAAAAAAAGACATGAGTAAACCCCTTGAAAATTTGTTAAAAAATGCAACTTTCTTAATAATCATCGTAGACTATTGAATTTAACTTTGTTTTCATCAAAAACATAAAATAGAATACATTTTGAGTATATTTTGAAAATTTCAAGTTTGTGGCAACTGTTTTTATATTTTTTTATCGCTTGAAATAATGTGCAACTTCAGAATGACAGTATACTCTGTTCACGTGCAATTATCTTGGACTCTAGTCAAAGGGTATGTTCCGATTTTTACAAAACCATAAAATAGAATTCATTTTGAGTATATTTTGAAAATTTGAAGTTTGTAGCAACTGTTTTCATATTTTTTTTATCGCTCGAAAAAATAAATAACTTCAGAATGTCACAAATCTCTGTTCTTGTGCAATTTCAATCAAAATAATTAGCACGTTCTAGGTGAAAAAAAAACGGCAACGGTTCAAACTTGAGAAACTGAGAAATCAAAAAATGCATTCAACAATTTGAAAAAATTGTACTCGATAAGTTTAATTTCATACAACAAAAACAATGTCGGGAACAAAACGAAAACATTTAAAACTGGAATTAGGAAAACGCATAATACACTCAACAAATGTGAAAAATGAATTAAACTGAAGAATTTTCTTCGCAGGCTCAAGATCCACAAACAGACAGTGCATATTGATTTCCTGTTAAAACAATTGCTTTATCCTGGGTGAAAATAATAACAGCAACGCTCCAAAAAGTTATCACTTTAGAACAAAATACTACAGGTTACATCCTGTTTATACTTAACGGTTAATAATTATATATGTATATACAGATAATCTATTGTTTATTATTTTTAAGTACTTACATACGCATTATACGCATTTAATAAAGTACTATTTAATTTAAATTAAAAAATGGAAGATGATACGATGAAGTATTTTCTACGATTTGTTTTTTTTTAATATCAAAATATTTATTATATTGTCTGTTTTGTGTAATTGGTTATTCCGTTGGACAATAAAGTCTATTATTATTATTATATTAATATTTACACTTTCATGATTTATTCCAATTTAAATAATGTGCTTGTGTGTGAATTTCACTTATTCATATTATTGTAAACACGATTATCAAGTGCCCCGTACATTATCAATAAATCACACATTGCATTTTAATAAAAAGTTCTAACCTTGTGCGTGTTACGTTCCTTCGCATTCCTCCAATTTCGCATGGCGTCGATGAGTTCAACCGACGCCGAAACTTGTTCGTAATTTCTTCATTTCACAATGCACTACCGGCCGCAATTTTTGCACAGTATTACTCCTCCGTGTTTACGCTACACGTTCACTAACACAGTCACTGATTGTACTCGAAAAATACTCGAAATTAACTGTAAACAGCGGAGGCCGGTCAAATAAACACGCCGCCATGATGACTTCCGGGTCAGTGGAACGCGGCGAAGAGACGGAGGGACACCTGTGTCGTATTTATTTAAACAATAGTGCGCAATATCTTAGCTTCTCTCTCTTAACCGCGCCGATGAAACGAAACCGCTCTCTCTCTTTCTCAACCCTCGCGGAACGAGCGAGTGCATCGAGTCGGCGCTGGGGGAGGGGTGTCGCTTTCCTTAAAAACAGTTGAATTGTGATGCAGGAGTAATAATTACGAGTGTTAGTTATTGTAAATATAAGGAAACGTGTTGATACTACGAACACAGACTTCACTGTTGGAGGACGCAATCACGAGTTTTAAGGTTAGTAATTTTACACATTAAAATTTTTTTTAATGAAAATCTATTGGGAAAGAGGGGCTCCAGAGGGAAGAGCGATTGTCGTGTTTTGCTTAATTGTCTACGTTACGCGTGCGGTAGGAATCCTCTTAATTTGCACAAGTATTGATTGACGAAATTAAAATGCGTTCGATTATGAGAAATAAATTATGTCGTTTCCAACAAAATCCTCTCTTTGGCGTTCATTTGCATAGATTTTTATTAAACATGTTATATCAGTATTAAGCTAATTTAATGTTCTATTCAGTGACATAAAAATATACAGGGTGTTCCATTAAAAAAAATGCAACTTTCTGTCATAACTCTTAAATTAAAAGCCGAAATAAAAAAATAAGCGCGCCACTGTATTCTGCGAAGAAGACCACACAAATAACTATTTAACTGTTTTTTTGCATATCTCAAAAATCTCTCCCCGTCCCAAATTTCGAGATAATCTCATTAGCACGGAGCATGCAAAAAATTCCGAGTCTTGAAAAAAATATAAAAACAGCTGCCACCGGCTTGAAATTTTACAAATTTATTAAGAAAACATTCGGGATTATGTATACATGAAAATTTGTAAACACCCCATCCCAAAATTTCGAAATAATCTCATTCGAACGAAACGCGAAGTTGTCGGAAAATACAAAAAAATCCGAGTCTTGAAAAAAATATTAAAACAGTTGCCATCGACTTGAAATTTTACAAATTTATTAAGAAAACATTCGGGATTAAATATACATGAAAATTTGTAAACACCCGATCCCAAAATTTCGAAATAATCTCATTCGAACGAAACGCGAAGTTGTCGGAAAATACAAAAAAATCCGAGTCTTGAAAAAAATATTAAAACAGTTGCCATCGACTTGAAATTTTACAAATTTATTAAAAAAACATTCGGGATTATACATACATGAAAATTTGTATACACCCCATCCCAAAATTTTGAAATAATCTCATTCAAACGAAACGCGAAGTTGTCGGAAAATACAAAAATTTCCGAGTCTTGAAAAAAATATTAAAACAGTTGCCATCGAGTTGAAATTTTACACATTTATTAAGAAAACATTCGGGATTATATATACATGAAAATTTGTAAACACCCTATCTCAAAATCTCGAAATAATCTCAAGTTTTCGGAAAATACAAAAAATTCCGAGTCTTGAAAAAAATACAAAAACAGTTGCCATCGACATGAAATTTTACAAATTTATTAAAAAAGCATTCGGGATTATATATACATAAAAATTCGTAAACACCCCATCATCCCAAAATTTCGAAATAATCTCATTCGAACGAAACGCGAAGTTGTCGGAAAATACAAAAAATTCCGAGTCTTGAAAAAAATATTAAAACAGTTGCCATCGACGTGAAATTTTACAAATTTGTTAAGAAAACATTCGGGATTATATATACATGAAAATTTGTAAACACCCCATCTCAAAATTTCGAAATAATCTCATTCGAACGAAACGCGAAGTTGTCAAAAATTACAAAAAATTCCAAGTCTTAAAAAAAATATTAAAACAGTTGCCATCTACATGAAATTTTACAAATTTATTAAAAAAACATTCGGGATTATACATACATGAAAATTTGTAAACACCCCATCCCAAAATTTTGAAATAATCTCATTCGAACGAAACGCGAAGTTGTCGGAGAATACAAAAAATTCCGAGTCTTGAAAAAATATTAAAACAGTTGTCATCGACTTGAAATTTTACAAATTTATTAAGAAAAAATTCGGGATTATATTTACATGAAAATTTGTAAACACCCCATCCCAAAATTTCGAAATAATCTCATTCGAACGAAGCGCGAAGTTGTTGGAAAATACAAAAAATTCCGAGTTTTGAAAAAAATATTAAAACAGTTGCCATCGACATGAAATTTTACAAATTTATTAAGAAAACATTCGGGAATATATATACATGAAAATTTGTAAACACCCCATCCCAAAATTTCGAAATAATCCCATTCGAACGGAACGCGAAGTTGTCGGAAAATACAAAAAATTCCGAGTCTTGAAAAAAGTATTAAAACGGTTGCCATCGGCATGAAATTTTACAAATTTATTAAAAAAACATTCGGGATTATTTATACATGAAAATTTGCAAACACCCCATCCCAAAATTTCGAAATAATATCATTAGAACGAAACGCGAAGTTGTCGAAAAATACAAAAATTTCCGAGTCTTGAAAAAAATATTAAAACAGTTGCCATCTACATGAAATTTTACAAATTTATTAAAAAAACATTCGGGATTATACATACATGAAAATTTATAAACACCCCATCCCAAAATTTTGAAATAATCTCATTCGAACGAAACGCGAAGTTGTCGGAGAATACAAAAAATTCCGAGTCTTGAAAAAATATTAAAACAGTTGTCATCGACTTGAAATTTTACAAATTTATTAAGAAAAAATTCGGGATTATATATACATGAAAATTTGTAAACACCCCATCCCAAAATTTTGAAATAATCGCATTCGAACGAAACGCGAAGTTGTTGGAAAATACAAAAAATTCCGAGTCTTGAAAAAAATATTAAAACAGTTGCTATCGACTTGAAATTATACAAATTTATTAAAAAAACATTCGGGATTATATATACATGAAAATTTGTAAACACCCCATCCCAAAATTTCGAAATAATCTCATTCGAACGAAACGCGAAGTTGTCGGAAAATACAAAAAATTCCGAGTCTTGAAAAAAATATTAACAGTTGCCATCGACTTGAAATTTTACAAATTTGTGTGTTTTTATTTCGTTTTTGAGTTGCCGAACCGAAAAAAATTAAATGCAGAGACAATATTATGTTAATGCATAATTCTATTATCGGTTTAACTTAAATTTAAACAAAAAACTTATAACCAAACGGCCAATTATGATACATATATATACTCAGAATTAATAGGCGAATTAAATTATCTAAAAATATACAGGGTGTTCCATTCAAAATAGAAAAGTTAAATCGGAAATGGAATTTTTCTTTTTATTGTTGACACACTTTATTCCCAAAAAACTTCTTAAAGACATGCAGCTGATATTTGGAGTCTACCATATTTCAGTCACACCCGGTATATCATCAGCTCATGAACCTTTCGATCCAATACCCTGTTAACTCATGCATCGAGCTAATATAACATTAATTGGACGAGAAGTTTCACATTTTCCGCCAATGTAAAACGGATGAGAAATATCGAATGTTTGCTCTGTCGCGCAAATCTAATTATGGAGGAGCAATCGCAGACGTCGTCTTATTAAATTTAATAGATGAAAGGCTGCATCGCTTCATTTGCAAATATTAGATTCGTGTCGATATAAATTTGTACAGTGGTCTGACTGTTTCCATTTGGAAATTAATAAATATTGGATCGGATATTGCGGCCGCGGAAGAGTGAAGCTTTAATTAATAATCTCCGACTGTAAATAAACTCCCTTTGATTTGGCGATTGGATATTTTTCGCGTTTTTGTTTGCACGCATGCTTAACACAGGACGGGCAGTCTAGTTTCAT
Organism: Ocypus olens; assembly: GCA_910593695.2. Taxonomy (NCBI): domain Eukaryota; kingdom Metazoa; phylum Arthropoda; class Insecta; order Coleoptera; family Staphylinidae; genus Ocypus; species Ocypus olens. The sequence continues at coordinate 2,226,224 of OU343062.1, read as the reverse complement.
TGTTGTGGAAAACTCGTTTGGTAAATAACGTAGCGATTTTGTGTAGTTTGAAAATGTTATCGTTGATGCTTTTTAGTTTTTTTCATGAATGTAAAGTTACAATTTATCGCATTTCGCTTTTTGAAATATTATTATTATTATTATTATTATTATTATTAAAAGAGCGTCTATACGGGGGGGGGGGGGGGGGGTGGACGCAAGAGGGGGCAGCTGTACTTGAGCACCCTGTATATTTTTTCTACATTTTCAAACTTCACCCAAATTTTTGTATTGTTACAATTCCAATTTAGAAAAATCATAACTTTCTTAAAAAGTGACTCAAATTAAGAAAACAAATGAATTATGTTAAATCAATGATACATCTATAAATTACCCATTTCTCAAATTTTTCCAAGCACCCTGTATATTTTTTCCACATTTTCAAACTTCACCCAAATTTTTGTATTATTACAATTCCAATTTAGAAAAATCATAACTTTCTTAAAAAGTGACTCAAATTAAGAAAACAAATGAATTATGTTAATTTAATGATACATCTATAAATGACCTAGTTCTCAAATTTTTCCGAACACCCTGTATATTTTTTCCACATTTTCAAACCTCACCAAAATTTTTGTATTGTTACAATTCCAATTTAGAAAAATCATAACTTTCCTAAAAAGTGACTCAAAAAATTTCCGAGCACCCCGTATATTTTTTCCACATTTTCAAACTTCACCCAAATTTTTGTATTGTTACAATTCCAGTTTAGAAAAATCATAACTTTCTTAATAGTGACATCTATCATCGAAAATGTTAAACGTTCCGAATTTATTTATATTTATCGGCGATAGATGTCGCCCTAATTGTTTTTCTATCCTAACGGTTACATGATTGGTTTATAACGGCATAGTCAAATTCATGAACATGTGAACATCGCACTTTTATCCAGACAGAGACATGCGGGCATTTAAATAAGACGTGTTCGCCGTCGTCGTCGTCCGTCCCCTCCCTCTCACATTGTGATTCCTGCTTAAAGAGGCGTTCGGGGATAATTCGCTGCATATTTTATTCGCTCACCCCTGCGCTTCGCACAACAAACTTATCTTCGAAACGCCCTGAAAACTGCCCCGAGTACCCTACCTGAATTATTAAAATTGCAATTGAAACAAAATTTTCAGTTTTTAAGTCCGATGTTTACGTTTTCCGTCGTCGGCACGTTTCGATACTGCGCTCTGCATACAAAACATTTTTTTTTAGTTTTGTAATCGATAGTTAAATCTTCGCTTTGCTCAATGATCTTGCAGTTTCAGTGGACAGTTGTACTAAACTAATTTTACTGCTTGTTATTACTTCGATAAAGAAACACTCATTTTTCAAAAACAAAATGGCCGACTGAAAATGGTGGACCACTAAAAATTATGAGGTTTCAACAAAATTTGGTATGTGATGGTTTTTAAGGTCTCCGATTACAAAAAAAATCAAAAACAAAATGGTGGATCCAAAATGGCGGACCACTTATGCGAAAAATGATAGGGTTCCAACGAAACTCAATATATCGTGATTTTTGAGGTCGCTGATTTCAAAACTGAAGTCAAATTTTGTCTCTCTGTGTGTCGGTCTCCCTTTGTATCTGTCTCTCTGCATGTCCGTCTCTTTGTGTGTGTGTCTCTATGTTTTTCTGTCTCTCTATGTGTTTTTTATATTTTTAAAAGCAATTTTTAAGATGAGCAATTTTAAAATCGAAACGCAACGAATGTAAGCTTATTTTTTTGAAACTTAAGTAAGGGATGTTTTTGCTTTTTATAGAATTTTAGAGCAGAATCGTTTCTGAGTGGATTTGTTAAGTTTACAGTTTGTAGCAATTGTTTTTATATTTTTAAAAGCAACTTTTAAGATGATAAATTTTAAAATCGAAACGCAACGAATGTAAGCGTATTTTTCGGAAACTTAAGAAGGGGATGTTTTTGCTTTTTATAGAATTTTAGAGCAGAATCGTTTCTGAATCGATTTGTAAAGTTTACGGTTTGTAGCAATTATTTTTATATTTTTAAAAGCAACTTTTAAGATGAGCAATTTTAAAATCGAAACGCGACGAATGTAAGCGTATTTTTCGGAAACTTAAGAAGGGGATGTTTTTGCTTTTTATAGAATTTTAGAGCAGAATCGTTTCTGAGTCGATTTGTAAAGTTTACGGTTTGTAGCAATTATTTTTATATTTTTAAAAGCAACTTTTAAGATGAGCAATTTTAAAATCGAAACGCAACGAATGTAAGCGTATTTTTCGGAAACTTAAGAAGGGGATGTTTTTGCTTTTTATAGAATTTTAGAGCAGAATCGTTTCTGAGTCGATTTGTAAAGTTTACGGTTTGTAGCAATTATTTTTATATTTTTAAAAGCAACTTTTAAGATGAGCAATTTTAAAATCGAAACGCAACGAATGTAAGCGTATTTTTTGGAAACTTAAGTAGGGGATGTTTTTGCTTTTTATAGAATTTTAGAGCAGAATCGTTTCTGAGTGGATTTGTTAAGTTTACAGTTTGTAGCAATTGTTTTTATATTTTTAAAAGCAACTTTTAAGATGAGCAATTTTAAAATCGAGACGCAACGAATGTAAGCGTATTTTTTGGAAACTTAAGTAGGGGATGTTTTTGCTTCTTATAGAATTTTAGAGCAGAATCGTTTCTGAGTCGATTTGTAAAGTTTACGGTTTGTAGCAATTATTTTTATATTTTTAAAAGCAACTTTTAAGATGAGCAATTTTAAAATCGAAACGCAACGAATGTAAGCGTATTTTTCGGAAACTTAAGAAGGGGATGTTTTTGCTTTTTATAGAATTTTAGAGCAGAATCGTTTCTGAGTGGATTTGTTAAGTTTACGGTTTGTAGCAATTATTTTTATATTTTTAAAAGCAACTTTTAAGATGAGCAATTTTAAAATCGAAACGCAACGAATGTAAGCGTATTTTTTGGAAACTTAAGAAGGGGATGTTTTTGCTTTTTATAGAATTTTAGAGCAGAATCGTTTCTGAGTGGATTTGTAAAGTTTACAATTTGTAGCAATTATTTTTATATTTTTAAAAGCAACTTTAAAGATGAGCAATTTTAAAATCGAGACGCAACGAATGTAAGCGTATTTTTTGGAAACCTGACTAGGTGATGTTTTCGTTTTTTTTTAAGTGTTTTTTCTTTTTCTGCAAGAAATAATGAGGGTGTGTAGTTAACTCGTCGGTTTTAGTGTCGGCCTAATAAATAATGCCGCGGCTTGCGGCCGTTAAATCGCCGATAAATCGTTAATTTTAAGTTTCGTTCCCGGGAAATTCTGGAGAGTGTTTCAGATGTTTTAGTTGTCCACCGTGAAGTTTCCTCCTCTATAAATTTTCCGCTTCTCCAAATAGAGTAATTTCCACGGGGAGCGAGCGGCCCGCTCTTAAATAAATAAATTTAATGGAATAACTTCCGCATTGTTTTACGGTAACTATTTGAACACACTTTTTATGTGCAGCGTTTCGTATAAATAAAAAGCTAATTAAATAAACTGATAATTGGTATTTTTTTATTACATATTTCGGAACGAATCCCTGAATTCAAAATGTAAATAAAATCATAACTTCTATAAAAAACAATTTTGTAACAAGTGTGATATTTCATTCATTTTGGGATGAAATAAAAAATCCATGTCCGTATTTAAAAAAAAATAAAGTTGTGGATGTGGATATCTTAATAACGAAAGGTCGTATTTGAAAAATGAAATTATTTTCTGGAAGAGTTTATTGGTTTTTTTAAAGAAAAAAAAAAAGAAAAATAATAATTAAATTTAGATTGTTAAATTTAATTTAGTCAGAATCTATGTTTACACCATTTCATTAATTTAATTTAAGATTCACTGAGATGTTACACGCCAGAATTGTATCAAAAAGGCTGAAAGACAATTGTAAACTGAGTTTCAATAAATTGTATTACTACTACTACTAAATACCAAAATTTACTTTTTTCGGTTTTTATCGACGTAATCGGAATATTTTTATTTCAAATTATTCAGCAATAAAATGTGCAACCAACTCTCTATCTCTTATAGTTACCGATATAGTAATACTAATACATCGAATAATCCTGTACACCTAAACTAGTACTTAATTATTAAAATATATCATTTTTACTAAAAACGCATTGGCTGTAGAAAACGATGGGCACCGAATTTGTAACACCCTGTATACCAAAACTATGAATTATTTATTAAAAAATATCATTTTTACTAAAAACGCATTGGCTGTAGAAAACTACGGTTATCGAATTTGTAACACCCTGTATATCAAAACTATTATTTAATTATTAAAACATATAGTTTCCACTAGAAAAACGTCCGACGCATTGGCTGGAGGAAACTATGGAAATTGGGACAGGGAAATAAAGGTTGAATTTATAATTCAAGTTTAGTATTCCACTTACGTATGTAAAACTCGATTGTATGGAGTACTTGAGGACGAAATCTGCCGGAATGGAACTGTACGAGAGGATTTGTATTCTATAAAGATGGTACATAAATTCCGTTTTATTGTCGATAAAAACGGGAATAATTTTAAAACGAGGTCTTTATTGTTCCCATTTTTTTTTCTGGAATAACTTCGAGCTTTATATTACATATTAGAGTGTAGAATAAAATGATAATAACAGAGAATGCGACGTGCTTTATTGAAGAACGGCGGCAAAGGATTTAATGTGTTTCGTTTCTATAAAATTATTTTAACATGTCCTTCATGTAATTTATGTCAAATTATTTCAGTAATAAATAATAAAGTTTTCATCCATTCTCAATTTGACAAATTACATACTGTTTCCATCAATCGTAAGCGATTCTTTACACATTTTAATATCTAATAACCGTACGTTAGGTAAAAACTGTGCGATTATTATATAACCTACGGTTTCCATGGAAACGTTGTCAACGCTGTTCAACGCAGCTAATCATTCACGTATTTACTTGTAATCAAATACAGCCTTGAAAATTTAAACGACAAGATTTTAATTTCAATTCGTCTTTACTTTAAGACAATAAGTGTAAGGTCGTAGGTAAAGTATAGTACGTAACGCGAGTTGTAGAGCAATTACGTGCCTGTGAAATTGCACGTAATTAGCTATTTACAACTCTATTATGTGATGGGATGAATCTACAGGACATACAGGTTGTCTCGTTTTGGGTGTGCCAAACGTAAATAGCAAGTGGATAATGTTATTCTGAATAGAAAAGCTCATATAAACATATGTCCGATTTCTTACCGTCATCGAAATAAATAATCTTAAAGATTTTTCGATCGATATGAAATTTTAAATTTTTTCCGTGAATTTGAAGCAATTTTAGATGATTTGTCTTTGCAAAACGGCTTAGGATGTGATTCCAACAAGATGGAGCACCTCCCCATTATGCAAGAAATATCAGAATTTGGTTAAACAATTAATTTCCCGATAGATAAGCCTTTGTGCAAGTGGCAAATCATCTAAAATTGCTTTAAATTCATAGAAATTGAATCAATTTTTATATCGATCGAAAAATCTTTAACATTATTTATCTTGATAACGGCAAGAAATCCGACATATATTTATTTGAACTTTTTTGTTCATGGTAACATTATCCACTTCCTGTTTTCGTTTGGCAAACTCGAAACGAGACACCCTGTATAGAAGAATAGGGTGATCATTACAGAGTCTACTTTTTAATCACTCTTACAATACTTTTTCAGGGGCGCGCAAAGACGAAGAAATAGATCGATGATAACTACAGCACGTCATCAAATTTAGGCGATGATGTATTGTAGTTATCATCGATCTATTTCATCAAAGTCTTTCTTGATTACAGTTTTTTGTTCCCGAAGTGGGACAATGTAAATAATATAATTGAAGCGATTATTTTTGATAGTTGGTCATAAGTGAACAGATTTGATATTTTGAAATTGTCACTTTTCTAGTATCACTTTAAATCGTCAATTTTGACATTTGTAAATTGTCACTTTTGATATTTGGAAATTGACATTTGTGACATTTAGAAATTGACGATTTTTAATTTTACAAATTGTCTTTCTTAATGTTTAGAAACAATCATTATGGTATTAATAAATTATCATTTTTCTCATTCAGAAGTTGTTATTTTTGTCATTTATAAATTGACATTTTTGTTCATTACAAATTGTAATTATATAACTTAAAAGTTGTAATTTTTGAAATTTATAACTGTTAATTGTATCATTTTTTTATATTTAGAATATGTCATTTTTGTAGGTTCAAATTGTGATTTTTGTCATTTAGAAATTGTCATTTTTGTCATTTAGAAATTTTCATTCTTGTCATTTAGAAATTGTCATTTTTGTCATTTAGAAATTGTCATTCTTGTCATTTGGAAATTGTCATTTTTGTCATTTAGAAATTGTCATTTTTATCATTTAGAAATTGTCATTTTTGTCATTTAGAAATTGTCATTTTTGGCATTTAGAAATTGTCATTTTTGTCGTTTACAAATTGAGGTTTTGAATATTTATAAATTGTCATTCTTAATAATTAGAAATTTTCATTATACTATTTATACATTGTCATTTATTCACACTAGGAATAGTAATTTTAATATTTAAATGCTGCCATTCTTGACATTTTTAATCGTTTATTTTTGAGATTTACAAATGATCCTTTTTGACATATAAAAAGTATCGATTTTAATATTGGGAAACTGGCATTTTTAATATTAAGAACTTGTGTTTTTTAATTTTTACGAATGATCAACTTCGATATTTAGAAATAATCATTTTTAACACATAGAAATTGTCATTTTTGATGGTAAGAAACTGTCATTTTAGACACTTAGAAATTGGCATTTTGGACACTTAGAAATTGGTATTTTGGAAACTTAGAAATGGTCGTTTTGGACACGTAGAAATTGTCATTTTGGACACTTGGAAATGGTCATTTTAGACAATTGGAAATTGTCATTTTGGGCACGTAGACATTGTCATTTTGGACACGTAGAAATTGTCATTTTGGACACTTAGAAATGATCATTTTTAACATATGTAAATTGTCATTTTTGACAGTAAGAAATTGTCATTTTGGACACTTAGAAATTGTCATTTTGGACACTTAGAAATTGTCATGTTAGACACTTAGAAATTGTCATTTTGGGCACTTAGAAATTTTCATATTGGACACGTAGAAATTGTCATTTTGGACACTTAGAAATTGTCATTTTGGACACTTAGAAATTGTCATTTTGGACACTTAGGAATGATCATTTGTAACATATAGAAATTGTCATTTTTGACTGTAAGAAATTGTTATTTTGGACACTTAGAAATTGTCATTTTGGACACGTAGAAATTGTCATTTTGGACACTTAGAAATTGTCATGTTAGACACTTAAAAATTGTCATTTTGGGCACTTAGAAATTTTCATATTGGACACGTAGAAATTGTCATTTTGGACACTTACAAATTGTCATTTTAGACATATGGAAATTGTCATTTTTGACACTTAGAAATTGTCATTTTGGACACTTAGAAATTGTCTTTTTGAACACATAGAAATTGTCATTTTGGACACTTAGAAATGATCATTTTTAACATATAGAAATTGTCATTTTTGGTAGTAAGAAATTGTCATTTTGGACTCTTAGAAATTGTCATTTTTGATACTTAGAAATTGCCATTTTGGACACTTAGAAATGATCATTTGTAACAAATAGAAATTGTCATTTTTGACGGTAAGAAATTGTTATTTTGGACGCTTATAAATTGTCATTTTGGACACTTTGAAATTGTCATTTTGGACACTTAGAAATTGTCATCTTTGGCACTTGGAAATTATTATTTTTAACATATAGAATATGTCATTTTTGACGGAAAGAAATTGTCCTTTTAGACACTTAGAAATTGTCATTTCGGACACTTAGAAATTGGCATTTTGGACACTTAGAAATTGTCTTTTTGGACACTTAGAAATTGTCATTTTTATTCATTGGGAATTGTAGCTGTAATATGTAAAAATGATCATTTTTTAAATTTTGAATTGATCATTTTTGAGATTCAGAAATTATCATTTCTAATATACAGGGTGTTTCTAAATTGATGCCAAAAATATTTTAAAGGGTGATTTTTCAGCAAAAATTAAGGGAGGTCTTTCCTATAATTTTTTGTTCAGAACCCCTTCCTCTCCGGCTAAACTCTAAATTGAACGCGGTTTTCAAATCTGTGCTCCTCTGTGGAAATTAGTCGGATTCAATTATAATTGATGATTTTTAATTTTTGACGAAAACTTAAAAATGTACACAAGTACAGCCCTTGGAACTTTTGTTCAAAAAATGCAACTTTTTAATAATTACAGTAGATCATGGAAGCATACCTTCTTTTTCAGAAGAACGAGGAAATTGACTGTCGTTTAAAAATTGCAGTTATCTTCAATAGTAAAAAAATTAGCGTGTCATCATGAACATGTTGGAAAATTTTCAAAAAAATCGATTTTTCGACTTTGAACGGCCGTAGCGGCTAAACGAAAACTCCAAATTGAACGCTGTTTTCAAATCTGTGCTCCTCGTGTGCAAATTAGTCGGATTCAATTAAAATTGGTAATTTAAAATTTTTGACGAAAACCTGAAAAACTACCCAAGGGTCCCCTTCTTACTTTTTTTCAAAAATTGGCTTTGAAATAATTTCCTGAAAAAAACACTGGTTCGATTCCGCGTTTCTGCACATCACTGGAAAGATCCCTTCAAGACGCCTCTGAAAATGTACTTTCGCAAGAACAAATGTTAATTTTAAGCCCGTGACACGTCAGCAAAGAAATCTCGAAAATAGAAAAAAATCGAAAAAGCCAACTTTTTTAATAATTATACAAGACCATTGAAATATTTGCGTACTATAATTTTTTTTTTTTCTAAAATCTCAAGTATTTATACCAAGGCTTTAGATGCTATATTATGTGGCATTAAAAAAAAAAAAACAGTTTACATATTTAGGGAGAGAGCCCGTGCGGAAAATAATGACGTTCATGGAGACCTTTCAGCGCGGAATAAATTGGACCACAGTTTAATGTAACAAAAGATCGAGCCCGAAACCCCATTTCCTCCAGTTTAAATGTACACGCCTGTAAAATGAACTATACATGTGGGACGCACGCGAAAAATCGACATTTTCAATTGATGAATGAGCCCCCGCTGACTCTAATGCCTTTCTCCTTTGCGTGTATATTTTTTTTATAAAGGCCTCGTTTTCATTTAATATTAAGTTACGTGAAACAAAAAAGAAAGTGTTTAATATTGGAAACTCGTGTTTGTTGCAGAAGCATTGAATAAATTCAATAAAGACGAAATGTTGCCCGAATATTCATGTATGTGAAGTTGGCAATATTTTTGACCTCCACCATTCAGGGTGTTTGCGCTAAACCGTTCGTTAAAAGTTTACAGGAAAAATGGTGATTTCTAAATTTATAATTTTACATTATTTTTGACTATTTGTTATGGTGGCAACGTGATTTGAATAAATACAAAATAAAGTATTTTTTGAAGGTTCGACCATGCGTAATGCCAGGAGAAATTATGACATAAGAAAATCTAATTTAAGTTAATTTACAATTAAAAAATTCAGCAAATTTTTTTCCACCGAAAGTGTTTAAATGATGTTTTTGAAATATTCAAAAATCATAATTTTTAAAATTATTTTTACTGTCAGAATTTTGCGTAATAGCAATAAAAAAATTTGACAGCAAAAAATTAAATTTTAGTGTTGGTCGTAATTGAAAAATTCAGCGTTTTTTCACTAGCGCAGGCATTACATAAATTTTTCTAAAATTTTGAAAAATAGTAATGTCTAAACGCGTTTTAACAAAGCGTAATACCAACGGAAATTTTTGGCAGCGGAAAACCTAATTTTGTGCGATTTGCAATTCTAAAATTCGACATTTTGTCTCTAAATTAAAAAAAATATTGATCACAAAATTGTCTTTAAAATTCTCAAATCTACTTAGAAATCATGTGTTTTTGACATACTGAAAAATGACGACACCCTGAAATTGAATTGCAAAAAGTAAAATTTGCATCTCGCAATGAAAAGGAAATTAAAAAAAAATGTATTTCTTCTTGGAATTGTGTTCAAAATTCTCAAATCTACTTAGAAATCATGTGTTTTTGACATACTGAAAATACAGACAGCCCCTCGCTGCAAGCAAAATAGCGACACTCTAAAATTGAATTGCAAAAAGTAAAATTTGCATCTCGTAATGAAAAGGAAATTAAAAAAAATGTATTTCTTCTTGGAATTGTCTTCAAAATTCTCAAATCTACTTAAAAATCATGTGTTTTTGACATACTAAAAAATACCAGACAGCCCCTCGCTGCAAGCAAAATGGCGACACTCTAAAATTGAATTGCAAAAAGTAAAATTTGCATCTCGCAATGAAAAAGGAATTTAAAAAAAATGTATTTCTTCTTGGAATTGTCTTCAAAATTGTCAAATCTACGTAGAAATCATGTGTTTTTGACATACTGAAAAATAGTAGACAGCCCCTCGCTGCAAGCAAAATGGCGACACCCTAAAATTCAATTGCAAAAAGTAAAATTTGCATCTCGCAATGAAAAGGAAATAAAAAAAATGTATTTCTTCTTGGAATTGTCTTCAAAATTCTCAAATCTACTAAGAAATCATGTGTTTTTGACATACTGAAAAATAGCAGACAGCCTCTCGCTGCAAGCAAAATGGCGACACCCTAAAATTAAATTGCAAAAAGTAAAATTTGCATCTCGCAATGGAAAGGAAATTAAAAAAAATGTATTTCTTCTTGGAATTGTCTTCAAAATTCTCAAATCTACTTAGAAATCATGTGTTTTTGACATACTAAAAAATAGCAGACAGCCTCTCGCTGCAAGCAAAATGGCGACATCCTAAAATTGAATTGCAAAAAGTAAAATTTGCATCTCGCAAAGAAAAAGGAATTTAAAAGAAAAATGTATTTCTTCTTGGAATTGTCTTCAAAATTCTCAAATCTACTAAGAAATCATGTGTTTTTGACATACTGAAAAATAGCAGACAGCCTCTCGCTGCAAGCAAAATGGCGACACCCTAAAATTAAATTGCAAAAAGTAAAATTTGCATCTCGCAATGGAAAGGAAATTAAAAAAAATGTATTTCTTCTTGGAATTGTTTTCAAAATTCTCAAATCTACTAAGAAATCATGTGTTTTTGACATACTAAAAAATAGCAGACAGCCTCTCGCTGCAAGCAAAATGGCGACATCCTAAAATTGAATTGCAAAAAGTAAAATTTGCATCTCGCAATGGAAAGGAAATTAAAAAAAATGTATTTCTTCTTGGAATTGTCTTCAAAATTCTCAAATCTACTTAGAAATCATGTGTTTTTGACATACTAAAAAATAGCAGACAGCCTCTCGCTGCAAGCAAAATGGCGACATCCTAAAATTGAATTGCAAAAAGTAAAATTTGCATCTCGCAAAGAAAAAGGAATTTAAAAGAAAAATGTATTTCTTCTTGGAATTGTCTTCAAAATTCTCAAATCTACGTAGAAATCATGTGTTTTTGACATACTGAAAAATTACAGACAGCCCCTCGCTGCAAGCAAAATGGCGACACTCTAAAATTGAATTGCAAAAAGTAAAATTTGCATCTCGCAATGAAAAAGGAATTAAAAAAAAATGTATTTCTTCTTGGAATTGTCTTCAAAACTCTCAAATCTACTTAGAAATCATGTGTTTTTGACACTCTAAAAAATAACAGACAGCCCCTCGCTGCAAGCAAAATGGCGATACTCTAAAATTGAATTGCAAAAAGTAAAATTTGCATCTCGTAATGAAAAGGAAATTTAAAAAAATGTATTTCTTCTTGGAATTGTCTTCAAAATTCTCAAATCTACTTATAAATCATGTGTTTTTGACATACTAAAAAATAACAGACAGCCCCTCGCTGCAAGCAAAATGGCGATACTCTAAAATTGAATTGCAAAAAGTAAAATTTGCATTTCGTAATGAAAAGGAAATTAAAAAAAAATGTATTTCTTCTTGGAATTGTCTTCAAAACTCTCAAATCTACTTAGAAATCATGTGTTTTTGACACTCTAAAAAATAACAGACAGCCCCTCGCTGCAAGCAAAATGGCGATACTCTAAAATTGAATTGCAAAAAGTAAAATTTGCATCTCGTAATGAAAAGGAAATTAAAAAAAAATGTATTTCTTCTTGGAATTGTCTTCAAAACTCTCAAATCTACTTAGAAATCATGTGTTTTTGACACTCTAAAAAATAACAGACAGCCCCTCGCTGCAAGCAAAATGGCGATACTCTAAAATTGAATTGCAAAAAGTAAAATTTGCATCTCGTAATGAAAAGGAAATTAAAAAAAATGTATTTCTTCTTGGAATTGTCTTCAAAATTCTCAAATCTACTAAAAAATCATGTGTTTTTGACACACTGAAAAATAGCAGACAGCCCCCCACTGCAAGCAAAATGGCGACACCTTGAAATTGAATTGCAAAAAGTAAAATTTGCATCTCACAATGAAAAGGAAATTAAAAAAATTTATTTCTTCTTGGAATTGTTTTCAAAATTCTTAAATCTACTTAGAAATCATGTGTTTTTGACATACTGAAAAATAGTAGACAGCCCCTCGCTGCAAGCAAAATGGCGAATTGCGAAAAGTACAATTCATCAATAACGGCACATTCTATTAAAACGAATCTCAGTCTCGTTAAATTAATAACCCCAATAAAACTAGTTAGCGGTAATAGCGCACAAGAACACAATTAAATAAATAGCAAGCAATATTTAACCCCCGGTCCAGGATTTACGATCCCTCATAGAGCGACCCTTAATTTGAATGGCCAATTAAAGGATCTGCTCCGCGTCGCGACGTTTCAATTTCCGAGCAGAACTGACTGTGCGATTACGCTGAATGACGATCGTTGTTAGGGCCCGATGGTGTTATGAATGCGGTCGAAACGTGGCAATTGATCAGCCACGGCACGGCACGCACCAGACTGACACAATCACGACCGTGACACCTCTTAAAACACGCGATATAATTCATTACGCCCCATCAGTGCGCCTGTCGTTATCGCGTTTACGTTAAATTAATTGACGGTTACCGTCCGGATAACGATTATCGCGCACACCCCGTAAACAGGAACGTATGCGGATTGTAGATAATTTGTAATTTTTTTTTTCCAATTTTTTTGTTTAGTGAATCGAAACGCAGTGATTATAGAAAATTTAAATACTAAAAAAAATATTTTAAAATATTTCTTTAAAAATTTTCAAATCTGTCCATAAAGAATGTTTTTGTAACATTCTGAAAAATGGTTGAGGTACCTTGACTAGAAATAAAATCGTAACACTTTAAATGTGAATTTGAGCAAACGAAATTTACATCTCGCGATTAGAAAAATTCTAAAAAAATTATCACAAGCGGAATTTGTTTAAAAATTTCCAAATCTGCTCAGAAAGAATGGTTTTGTAATATTCTGTAAAATAGTTGAGGTACCGTGACTAGAAATAAAATGGCAGCACTTTAAATGTGAATTTGAGCAAAAGAAATGATTAAAAAAATTCTAAAAAATTATCACAAGCGGAATTTGTTTAAAAATTTCCAAATCTGCTCAGAAAGAATGTTTCTGTAATATTCTGTAAAACAGTTGAGGTACCGTGACTAGAAATAAAATGGCAGCACTTTAAATGTGAATTTGAGCAAAAGAAATGATTAAAAAAATTCTAAAAAAATTATCACAAGCGGAATTTGTTTAAAAATTTCCAAATCTGCTCAGAAAGAATGTTTTCGTAATATTCTGTAAAACAATTAAGGTACCGTGACTAGAAATAAAATGGCAGCACTTTAAATAAGAATTTGAGTCAACGAAATTTTTGTGCCGAACATCATTACTACTCTTTAATTTCATACATTATACAGATTGAAAAAATTCAGTGGACGCCCACGAAAGCAATATTAATTACGTGGAACATGGATTCAATACCAATCGAATATGTAAACAAACTGCGTGATACAATAGAGCGGGCGCGCTAAAAATTAGAGCAACTAAAATAAATACAATTCAGCATTGATATTTTATTATCACGAGTTGCGTTAAAGCACTATTTCGAAAATATTAATAACCAAATAAAATGTAATTTCCGCCATCGATCGTTACGCGTTTGAATAAAACCGCACGACCGCTTCTGGTGGAGGCGCCGGCGTGCGCGCAAAAAAAATCCAATTACTCCGGGGGCGTACCCGCGAGAGCCCAATTTAAAAATTCCAGCGAATTATTTCGCACAACAAACGTTAATATTCGCGTTTCCTTTTCCATTTCCACTAATCCGTGCATTCGCCACTTATAACCGGTTTAATTTTTAACACCCCCTACCTCCCGGTGCAGCGGGCAAAAAGACTGGCTGGCTGGTGCCGGCTTTGCATTACTCTTTGATATTACAAATTCAGCGCGATGAAATATGGAACGCGAAACGCGAGCGCGCGGAACGCGGAGTTTCCCTTCGTCCTTTATCCACATTAAAAATCCATAAAGCGACGTATAAATATTTGCCGGTGGCGGGGTCGAGATTTCCGGATCGGGCCCGATCCGACGGCATAATTGAGTTCGATCCCGGAGGCTCCGTGTTTCGCTATGTTGCTGTGCTATTTTTTTTTCTGCGTGTGTTGATGTGTAATTAATTCCCATTCTGGGCCCGCCGTTAATGCGCCCGTAATTTTCCAAGGGAATTTTTATGAGGTGTACGGTTGCGTGAAAATATTCCGTGCATTTGTAATATTCCTGCATACACAAAAATTTATAAACCACATAAACCATGTAGATCTAGGATAATGTTTAGATTTGCTATTGCGACTGTAATTGAGTTTTTTTTTGTGTAATTGAAAATTATTTTCCCAATTTTAAACATACAATTCAGAATCCTGAGGGGATTTTTCTTTATCCGAAAAATGTACCACCCGGGCGGGGAATCAAACCCACTTGTCACGTGATGTAGTTCATGTGAATGTCCATTATTTTTATATTTATTTTAGTCGCCAAGGTTATTACAGATTTTAAAGTATTATCGTGGATTTGTCTCAAAATCTATTAAAAGTTTTGCTATATTTAAAATGTTTACTTTTTCTCAAAAATTGGTTTTGAAATATTTTCCTGAAGAAACCACTGTTTCGATTCCGGGATTCTACACATCACTGGAAAGATCCCTTCAAGATGCCTCGGAAAATATTCTTTCGCAAGAACAAATGTCAATTTGAAGCCCATAACGCGTCAGCAAAGAAAACTCGAAAATGGAAAAAATCGAAAAATTCAATTTTTTTAATAATTATCGTGGACCATGGATGTACACCTTCTGTTTCATCAGAACGAGAGAAATTGATTGGCGTTGAAAAAATTTAGCCATCTTCAATGACAAAAAAATTAGCGTGTCCCCACTTATAAAGAATAAGTCAAAGCGTTCGATTTACATTTAAAATATGATTTAAATTGAAAATAAATCATAAATAACAATGATTCTATTAAATCGGAGAAAGTAACATGGCCACATCACCATTTTTTATTGAGTCACTAAAATTATTGCAGATTGTAAAACAAAACATGCATTTAGTGGTAATGGATTTATAATCCGAAATAAATTTGAGCGGAAATATTTTCGGTAATTAAACCGCGATCGAGATTATCGAAGGGGATACATTTCACTAACTAAAAAAAAGAAGCAGCTGAAATCAAGTATCATACATTCAAACTAAATTAAAACTTATTTGAGTATTTTTTTATGTGTATAATTTTTCCTAAATGACGCTGCGCGAGCTGTTGCCCCGTCTTGTTGATTCAAATGACACACTGTATTGGCTGAACTGGAGAAAGCTTTCAAAATAAGAAAGATTGCTTATTTCTAAGGAATGGTTACAAGTTTATACAGGTCATGGTTGTACAAGTTGATGGCAACTGTTTTTATATTTTTGTCAAGTCATGCGACCATTGCATTTCTCCACAATTTCACCCTCTGTTCAAATGAAATTATCTCAAAATTTAGGGATGAGGTGTTTACAGATTTTTAAGGAATCGTAATTCCAAATGAATTTTACAGATTTTCAAGACATTACGCTTTGTTCTCGTGAGCTCATCTCAAAATCTCGAGATGAAGTGTTTTTAGTTTTTCATGGATATCTTACATGAATTTGGAAAAGTTTTAAGCCGATGGCAATTGTTTTATATTCTTTCGAGTCATCAAAATGATTATAAATTTTAAGCTCACAAAGAGTTATCGCAAAATCGAAAATTTTAAATTTCAATTGAATTATTTAATTTTGCTGAATATATTCTCTGTAAATTTGGCAAATTTAGAGACTGGCAATTCCATTTCCTATATACAGGGTGGTACAAATTCGATGTATTAGTACTGCCATCTCGTTAACTAATCTCAAAATCGAAAATTTTAAATTTTAATTAAATAATTTCATTTAGCTGAATATATTCTTAGCAAATTTGGAAAATTTTAAGACTGGCAATTGTTTTCATTTCATTTCCTATACAGGGTTCTACAAATTCGATGTATTAACATTGCCATCTCGTTTACTAATCTCAAAATTAAAAATTTCAAATTTTATACGAATAATTTAATTTAGCTGAATATATTCTCAGTAAATTTGGAAAATTTCAAGACTGGCAATTGTTCTCATTTAATTTCCTGATGGCATTAGCATTGCCATCTCGGTAACTATAAGAGATAGAGAGTTGGTTAAATTAAGGCAAAGTTGCGCATTTTAATGCCGACTAATTTATTAAAAAGAAATTTGAAATATTCCTGCAACGAGATATTCGATAAAAACCGAAAAAGTCAAAATTGCCAAGGCACACTTTATTGTGCTTCAAAGTCAATGCCTACTCTTCAATTTTCAAAAATTATCAAATAACTCGTATAACGTAACAATTTGGTAACTAGTGTGACACATTAGTTTTGGAAAGTAAAACGCTATTCAAAAATTAAATTAAATATCCGGATCCGTTTAAAAAAAAAAAATAATGAAACGTCGCATTTAAAAAATAAAAATAATTTTCAGAAAGAGCTTATAAAAGTGTGTTAAAAAGTGTTTTTGATTTTTCAAAATAATCCTATTAATGATTATATTGAAAAACACTTTCTCAACAAAATTTTATAAGCTCTTTCTGAAAATATTTTTATTTTTTAAATGCGACGTTTCGTTATTTGGATGCTCAAGCCAATTTATTATTTTTAAATACAGACCTACGTTTTAATTTTTCATTTTTGAGTGGCTTTTAGCTTTCCAAAACTAATTTGAAAAAATAAAAACCAAATTTTAGTTTTTTGGTTTTTTTCGAATACCTCCGGAAGTAGTCGGAATATTTTAAATTTCTTTTTAACAAATTATTCAGCATCAAAATTGGCAACTTTGCCTTAATTTAACCAACTCTCTATTTTTACTTTCTCCGTTACGAAGTACGAGAAAGTATTGTGATCGTGATTTTTTTTTCAATTTTTTTTTTTACGGAAATATCCGTTTTAGGGTCCCTAGATGTCATTTCAACAATTTCTGGAAAAAAAAAATTGTGTGTGTCTGGCTATATGCGCTGTATCTCAAAAACTAATAGAGCAATTGATATGAAACTTTCAACATCCGTCTTATTTGATAATCTGAAGAACTGAAAATTTAGTACACCGAAAGTGGGCGTTTACCTTAACTGTTTTTTTTGTTTTTTGCCAATATTTTCACAAATATGAAAAATGTCACAAAAACATTTAAAAAAACTTTGAAGACAACAAAGAAATGAACACCTTTTGCTTGAAAACATTTTTCATAAAATCATTTTTATTCGAGAAAATTTTTTTTTTTTTTTTAATTCTTGGTTTATAATTATAAAACGATAATAGTTACAGAAAATTTATGTTAATAATAATTGTAGAGAATGCTAAAATGAACAACTTATTAAGAATTTTTTTTTTTGAAATCACTTTAGTTTTTGAGTAAACTGAGTTTTTGAATTTGAAGTATAATTTTTCCATCTTTCATAATTTTGACGTTTTAAACGCCAGCTTCATCTGAGTTTACACAAAGCTCGATGTACATTTAAAATATGATGACTATGATACCATCAAGTCGAAGAAAGTAACATGATGGCCACATCACTATTTTTTTTGTTGCAAGTTATAACAATATAACACTCACAGATAACTTTTTTCCACAAATAATAATGGCGGCTTTGTGCAATTTGTGCGATTTATTTACTGGTTGCTAAGTACCGTTTTCGTCAATGCATTCTGAACAAAACGTTATTCATTATTTTATTCATTGAATAATGAACAACTTCTTTGAAAATTGTTGCACGATCAAAGATAAAATTTTGTAGGGCACTCGTGTAAAAAGTTTATTTATTTCAGTCCCCTCGCTCGCGTTTTTAAACGCCAGTTCGTGCAATAACGAATCACTTTTTACACTTGTACCTTAAATAACTTTTTTTTTGCATAGGTTTGACCATTCAGCCACTAACGATGAAAATAACTATTAAATCATTATTCTGTAATATGTCTATACTTCTTCTGTAATGTATCAAACTATAAAATTATTTATTAATTAATAAACGCCATTATCATTAACTCTACTACGGTTTAAATCCATCAATTACGTTTTCAATAATAGCACATTAGCTTGATATACGTTATTCTATAGAACATAATATTTTAGGGAAATGTAAAACATAAAAGGAAGCGCGCTAATGATTCGGTGATAATGTGGTAAACTAATGCATTTCCAATAAATTGATTATCCGGCAAATTTTCATCGTAAATTTAAATTAATTTATGCAACGATTACATTGATTTATTATATCAGATTACCGATATCATACTTCGACCAAATCAATTGAATTTATATTTATAGTGTTTTTTGTAAGTTCCAGGGAAGGTTTATAGTATATTTTATAATTCGAAATGAAATTAATCGCACCATTAATTCAACATCACCATTTACATATAGGGACTCTTTTCTTGTTTTATCAACAACACGATAACTAATAATAGTTATTTAAGGTACAAGTGTAAAAAGTGATTCTTTATTGCACTGGCGTTTAAAAACGCGAGCGAGGAGCGAGGACATGGGTATAACACTATTTTCTCTTCTCCGTGTTGTAGATTTTTAAATTCTGAACACAATTTTTACTCATGCACTTATTCTTTAAAATAATCAGAGAAGCAGCAAAGTTACAATTGGCAACAATCTTACCTTTAAAAAAAGTGTCGTTACTGTGCAGCCGTTTCGTTCCTGCGGTCACCTTTAGTCCGATGGCCAACCACAAACCAAAACAACACTACACTCGAATCGTCCAAATCCAAGTTTTCGCACACTCCAAAATCTGGTCCCGGCCTCGAACCTGCAAACAATCGGGACGTAATTAATAAAACAAACGCACTCGTCGCCGGATCTAATTAGGACGCGAAAAAGCCGATTCGACCTAATTAATTTAATTACGAATTAATATCATGGACAATTAGGGCCCGGGCGATTACACGCCGCGTAGGGCAGCTTTGATTATTTTATATCAGGGCCGCAATTTAATTACCGCTATCCGGCCCGAAAAAATTATAATTCGCCAATGGATCGGATTAAATATATTTGCTAATGCTGGGTAATTAGTTAATTGGATGGATATATATTTGTTTATGTGATGTATTGAAATTGATATGCGTTTAATTGAATTCATGTAAAACGAATTGAGTAAACGAATGATAAAAACTACGAGCTGCTACGTTTTAGTCTATTCATTTATTTAATGCTTCTGCAATAAATAATTCAGTTTAATATTTGGTTCTCGTTTATCACGTGGTGAAACATTCCAAGATAATAATGTAAAAATCGAAACCAAATGTTTTGGGGTTTTCGTGGAAATTAAAGAAATTTATTTGAAAGTGCACATTTTGCAAGAATGCGATTTTTGATGGAAAATTCTGGAAAACTTAGCGATGGGGTATTTTTGGATTTTGCATTTGTTTTGCAGCTGCGGATGTCTGGAATGTTGTCTAAAATTTTCATTAACATTCACCAAAGCGTTTTCGTGGAAATTGAAGAAATTTAGTTGAAAGTGCACATTTTGCAACAACGCAAATTTTGATGGATAATTTCGAAAAACTTAGCGGTGGGGTATTTTTGGATTTTGCATTTGTTTTGCAGCTGCGGATGTCTGGAATGTTGTCTAAAATTTTCATTAACATTCATCATGGGGTTTTCATGGAAATTGAAGAAATTTAGTTGAAAGTGCACATTTTGCAACAACGCAAATTTTGATGGATAATTTCGAAAAACTTAGCGATGGAGTAGTTTTGGATTTTTGATTTGTTTTATAGCTGCGGATGTCTGGAATGTTGTCTAAAATTTTCATTAACATTCATCAAGTGGTTTTCGTGGAAATTAAGGAAATTTAGTTGAAAGTGCACATTTTGCAACAACGCAAATTTTGATGGATAATTTTGAGAAACTTAGCGATGGAGTAGTTTTGGATTTTTGATTTGTTTTATATGTGCGGATATGTGGAATGTGGTCTGAAATTTTCATTAAAATTTTTGGAGGGGTTTTCGTAAAAATTAAAGAAATTTAGTTGAAAGCGCATATTTTGCAACAACGCAAATTTTGAAGATAATTTCGAAAAACTTAGCGATGGAGCAGTTTTGGATTTTTGATTTGTTTTATAGCTGCGGATATCTGGAATGTGATCTGAAATTTTCATTAAAATTCTTGGAGGGGTTTGCGTAAAAATTAAAGAAATTTAGTTGATAGTGCACATTTTGCAAGAATGCGTTTTTTGATGGAAAATTCCGGAAAATTGCGATGGGGTATTTTTGGATTTTGCATTTGTTTTGCAGCTGCGGATGTCTGGAATGTTGTCTAAAATTTTCATTCCCATTCATTAGGGGGTTTTCGTGGAAATTAAAGAAATTTAGTTGAAAGTGCACATTTTGCAACAACGCAAATTTTGATGGATAATTTCGAAAAACTTAGCGATGGAGTAGTTTTGGATTTTTGATTTGTTTTATAGTTGCGGATGTCTGGAATGTTGTCTAAAATTTTCAGTAACATTCATCAAGTGGTTTTCGTGGAAACTAAGGAAATTTAGTTGAAAGTGCACATTTTGCAACAACGCAAATTTTGATGGATAATTTTGAGAAACTTAGCGATGGAGTAGTTTTGGATTTTTGATTTGTTTTATATCTGCGGATATCTGGAATGTGGTCTGAAATTTTCATTAAAATTCTTGGAGGGGTTTTCGTAAAAATTAAAGAAATTTAGTTGAAAGCGCATATTTTGCAACAACGCAAATTTTGATGGATAATTTCGAAAAACTTAGCGATGGAGCAGTTTTGGATTTTTGATTTGTTTTATAGCTGCGGATATCTGGAATGTGATCTGAAATTTTCATTAAAATTCTTGGAGGGGTTTTCGTAAAAATTAAAGAAATTTAGTTGAAAGTGCAGATTTTGCAAGAATGCGATTTTTGATGGAAAATTCCGGAAAACTTAGCGATGGGGTATTTTTGGATTTTGCATTTGTTTTGCAGCTGCGGATGTCTGGAATGTTGTCTAAAATTTTCATTAACATTCATTAAGAGGTTTTCGTGGAAATTAAAGAAATTTAGTTGAAAGTGCACATTTTGCAAGAATGCGATTTTTGATGGAAAATTCCGGAAAACTTAGCGATGGGGTATTTTTGGATTTTGCATTTGTTTTGCAGCTGCGGATGTCTGGAATGTTGTCTAAAATTTTCATTAACATTCATTAAGAGGTTTTCGTGGAAATTAAAGAAATTTAGTTGAAAGTGCACATTTTGCAACAAAGCAAATTTTGATGGATAATTTCGAAAAACTTAGCGATAGAGTAGTTTTGGATTTTGACTTGTTCTATAGCTGCGGATATCTGGAATGTGGTCTGAAATTTTCATTCAAATTCTTAGAGGGGTTTTCGTAAAAATTAAAGAAATTTAGCACATTTTGTAAGAATGCGATTTTTGATGGAAAATTCCGGAAAACTCAGCGGTGGGGTATTTTTGGATTTTGCATTTGTTTTGCAGCTGGGGATGTCTGGAATGTTGTCTAAAATTTTCATTAACATTCATTAAGAGGTTTTCGTGGAAATTAAAGAAATTTAGTTGAAAGTGCACATTTTGCAAGAATGCGATTTTTGATGGAAAATTCCGGAAAACTTAGCGATGGGGTATTTTTGGATTTTGCATTTGTTTTGCAGCTGCGGATGTCTGGAATGTTGTCTAAAATTTTCATTAACATTCATTAAGAGGTTTTCGTGGAAATTAAAGAAATTTAGTTGAAAGTGCACATTTTGCAACAAAGCAAATTTTGATGGATAATTTCGAAAAACTTAGCGATAGAGTAGTTTTGGATTTTGACTTGTTCTATAGCTGCGGATATCTGGAATGTGGTCTGAAATTTTCATTCAAATTCTTAGAGGGGTTTTCGTAAAAATTAAAGAAATTTAGCACATTTTGTAAGAATGCGATTTTTGATGGAAAATTCCGGAAAACTCAGCGGTGGGGTATTTTTGGATTTTGCATTTGTTTTGCAGCTGGGGATGTCTGGAATGTTGTCTAAAATTTTCATTAACATTCATTAAGAGGTTTTCGTGGAAATTAAAGAAATTTAGTTGAAAGTGCACATTTTGCAAGAATGCGATTTTTGATGGAAAATTCCGGAAAACTTAGCGATGGGGTATTTTTGGATTTTGCATTTGTTTTGCAGATGCGGATGTCTGGAATGTTGTCTAAAATTTTCATTAACATTCATTAAGGGGTTTTCGTGGAAATGAAAGAAATTTAGTTGAAAGTGCACATTTTGCAACAACGCAAATTTTGATGGATAATTTCGAAAAACTTAGCGATGGGGTATTTTTGGATTTTGCAGCTGGGGATGTCTGGAATGTTGTCTAAAATTTTCATTAACAGTCATCAAGGGGTTTTCGTAAAAATTAAAGAAATTTAGTTGATAGTGCACATTTTTTCAAGGATGCGATTTTTGATAGAATATTCCAGAAAATTGAGCGATGAGGTATTTTTGGAATCTACCAGAAAGTAAATAATAAACGCACAGTAGTGTGAAGATGAGAAGTGAAGCACACTGTATACATCTCTCGCACTTGCAACTGAACTGTTTTCTGTGCGAGTTGTTTAAATTTTTTTTAGAAATCGAGTTGACTTTAAAACATAGTGTGCCTTGATAAAAACACGGATATCTCTA
Source organism: Ocypus olens (assembly GCA_910593695.2). Classification (NCBI taxonomy): domain Eukaryota; kingdom Metazoa; phylum Arthropoda; class Insecta; order Coleoptera; family Staphylinidae; genus Ocypus; species Ocypus olens. Next base: position 2,202,976 of record OU343062.1, on the reverse strand, counting down.
AAGTCTAAAGAAGCGCAACCGGAATAATTTCCCTACAGAAAACCCCCGAAAGTAATTACAGTCGATCCCACTTATTCGAACGAAACGTTCAAACGTTCACTGCATCGATTTCACGAGATTAACTAAATTCAGCTAGATAACACGGGAATTGCTTTAGAACGGAAAACCTTTTAAATATAATACCTCCCCCTGAATCAATCCCCAATAATTTCCATCAGGTTCGCACATAGCTGTTAGAGACTTGTGGATCTAATCGATACCGAGCGTTACTTTAGTTTAAAAGCACAGCTTTAATTTATAAACTGCAACCAGCAGCAGGCGAAAGCATTTCGCTCTTAGTGTCCCATCTACGGTATTATAGAAGGGCAATTTGGTATTTCAATTTAATGCAAGACCCTGAATAGGAGATTACTTGATCGAATTTTGTAGATTTCCAAATTTTGGCAATTGTTTTTTATATTTTTTTTAACGTCGTCGGCGAATTGTGCGTCTCTGTAATTACATAAACAAATATTCTCGAGTGATTATCTTGGAAATTTGTTAAATAAAACTTTGGTGTTTTATCTCAGGTGGAAATTAGAATTAATTTTAAGTATTTTCCAGGATTTCCAAATTTTGGAAATTGTTTTTTATAGTTTTTTTTAACGTCTTCGGCGAATGTGTATCTCTGTAATTACATAAAAAAATATTCTCGAGTGATTATCTTGGAAATTTGTTAAATAAAAGTTTGATGTTTTATCTCAGGTGGAAATTAGAATCAATTTTAAGTATTTTCCAAGATTTCCAAATTTTGGCAATTGTTTTTTTATATATTCTTTTAACGTCGGCGAATTGTGCGTCTCTGTAATTACATAAAAACAGTTTTCGAGCGAATTTCTCGAAAAAAATTTTGATGAAGCATAAGGGCTTTTATTTATATAAGGACATCCTTTATCGTAATTAGTTTGCAGTCGGTGGCCCATGAAGAATTAAAATCAAACGAATACGCCCAACAAAAAAAAATCAATCGAATTATTTTTATATGTCGCCGATTCCTGCCGTGACTCATTTTCCGAAACACCGGATTCGTGATTAAATTTCCCATTTGCCGATTTTCCCTCTCTCTCTCTCTATCCAAGTTATGAAATTTCGCCAAGTGGAAAGAAATAATGAACGTTACGTGTAAACTCTCGGAATATGTTCCGGCCTCGTAGACGTCAGAAATGTCAATAATCTTTCGACGTAACGTGCTTACAACGAAATTGATTTCTGTGCACTCGTTAAACTTTTATTTTCTTCTTTTCTGCCTGCGTTTTACTCTGGTTTACATAAACCTAACGCCTAATTACATTCGTAGAAGTGCAAGTCCCACATAAAAAAATTATAGACAGGTAGTGTTCAGAATGAGCTCTTAGACTTGAAATAAATTTTTTTTTTTAAATTTTGAGGAAAAATTTAATTTTATCGATTTTTAGGCGTTTCCAGTGTATTTAAGCACTATTTACGAAAAAAAGTCTTTGAATTTGATTTTTTTAATCCTCTAATGTTAACATGCCAATAACTCCTTAGCAACGAGTAACGTTAAGGTACCTTTAACAACTCTAGTGATTTGAAATTTGTGTTTTTAAACCGCAATAACTCGGCGTATTTTCAATCGATTTTGAAATCTTTGAGAGAACAAAAATTTTCAAAAATCCATATCTCTATTGAAAATGGTTGAATTTACAAAAACCAAATTTATTTTTAATAAGTGATACTTCGGCCATTGAGAATGATTTTTTATTGAATGTTTCCTGCTCTTTTTATATTTTTTTCTGCGATGTTTTTGTTCAGGTGCTCAAAAAATGAAAACAAAAATTTTCAAAAATCCATATCTCTATTGAAAATGGTTGAATTTACAAAAACCAAATTTATTTTTAATAAGTGATACTTCGGCCATTGAGGATAATTTTTAATTGAATTTTTCCTGCTCTTTCTATATTTTTTTCTGCGATGTTTTTGTTCAGGTGCTCAAAAAATGAAAACAAAAATTTTCAAAAAACCATATCTCTATTGAAAATGGTTGAATTTACAAAAACCAAATTTATTTTTAATAAGTGATACTTCGGCCATTGAGGATAATTTTTAATTGAATTTTTCCTGCTCTTTTTATATTTTTTTCTGCGAAGTTTTTGTTCAGGTGCTCAAAAAATGATAACAAAAATTTTCAAAAATCCATATCTCTATTGAAAATGGTTGAATTTACAAAAACCAAATTTATTTTTAATAAGTGATACTTCGGCAATTGAGGATGATTTTTTATTGAATTTTTCCTGCTCTTTTTATATTTTTTTCTGCGATGTTTTTGTTCAGGGGATCAAAAAATTCAAACAAAATTTTTCAAAAATCCATATCTCTATTGAAAATGGTTGAATTTACAAAAACAAAACTAATTTTCATAAGCGGTTCTTTGGCTTTTGAGGATAATTTTTTATAGAATTTTGCCTGCATGTTTTATATTTTCTTTTGCAATGTTTTTGTTCTGGTGCTCAAAAAATTAAAACAACAATTTTCTAAAATTCACATCTCTATTAAAAATGGTTGAATTTACAAAAACCAAACTAATTTTGAATAAGGGGTACTTCGGCAATTGAGGATAATTTTTTATAGAACTTTGCCTGCATGTTTTATATTTTTTTTTGCGATGTTTTTGTTCAGGTACTCAAAAAATTAAAACAACACTTTTCAAAAATCCATATCTCTATTAAAAATAATTGAATTTACAAAAACAAAACTAATTTTGAATAAGCGGTTCTTTGGCCATTGAGGTTAATTTTTATAGAATTTTGCCTGCATGTTTTATATTTTTTTCTGCGATGTTTTTGATCTGGTGCTCAAAAAATTAAAACAACTATTTTCAAAAATCCATATCTCTATTGAAAATGGTTGAATTTACAAAAACAAAACTAATTTTGAATAAGCGGTTCTTTGGCCATTGAGGTTAATTTTTATAGAATTTTGCCTGCATGTTTTATATTTTTTTCTGCGATGTTTTTGATCTGGTGCTTAAAAAATTAAAACAACTATTTTCAAAAATCCATATCTCTATTGAAAATGGTTGAATTTACAAAAACAAAACTAATTTTGAATAAGCGGTTTTTTGGCCATTGAGGTTAATTTTTATAGAATTTTTCCTGCATGTTTTATATTTTTTTCTGCGATGTTTTTGATCTGGTGCTCAGAAAATTAAAACAACTATTTTCAAAAATCCATATCTCTATTGAAAATGGTTGAATTTACAAAAACAAAACTAATTTTGAATAAGCGGTTTTTTGGCCATTGAGGTTAATTTTAATAGAATTTTGCCTGCATGTTTTATATTTTCTTTTGCAATGTTTTTGTTCTGGTGCTCAAAAAATGAAAATAGCAATTTTCAAAAATTCACACCTCTATTGAAAATGGTTGAATTTACAAAAACCAAATTTATTTTTAATAAGCGGTACTTCGACCGTTGAGGATAATTTTTTATAGAATTTTGCCTGCATGTTTTATATTTTCTTCTGCGATGTTTTTAATCTGGTGCTCAAAAAATTAAAACAACTATTTTCAAAAATCCATATCTCTATTAAAAATGGTTGAATTTACAAAAACAAAACTAATTTTGAATAAGCGGTTCTTTGGCAATCGCGGATAATTTTTTATAGAATTTTGCCTCCATGTTTTATATTTTCTTCTGCGATGTTTTTGTTAAAGTGCTCAAAAAATTAAAACGAAAATTTTCAAAAATCTATATCTCTATTGAAAATTGTTAAATTTACAAAAACCAAATTTATTTTTAATAGACGTAACTTCGGCCATTAAGGATAATTTTTGTGGAATTTTTCCTGCATGTTTTATATTTTCTTCTGAGATGTTTTTGTTAAAGTGCTCAAAAAATTAAAACGAAAATTTTCAAAAATCCATTTCTCTATTGAAAATTGTTGAATTTACAAAAACAAAACTAATTTTGAATAAGCGATACTTTGGCCATTAAGGATCATTTTTTATGGAATTTTGTCTGCGCGTTTTATATTTTTTCTGCGATGTTTTTATTCAGGTGCTCAAAAAATGATAACCAAAATTTTCAAAAATCCATATCTCTAATGAAAATAGTTGAATTTACAAAAACCAAATTTATTTTTAATAAGTGATAATTCGGCCATTGAGGATGATTTTTATTGAATTTTTCCTGCTCCTTTTATTTATAACATATTTTTTTCTGCGATGTTTTTGTTCAGGTGCCCAAAAAATTATAACAAAAATTTTCAAAAATCCATATCTCTATTGAAAATGGTTGAATTTACAAAAACCAAATTTATTTTTAATAAGTGATACTTCGGCCATTAAGGATGCTTTTTTATTCAATTTTTCCTTCTCTTTTTATATTTTTTTCTGCGATGTTTTTGTTCAGGTGCTCAAAAAATGATAACAAAAATTTTCAAAAATCCATATCTCTATTGAAAATTGTTGAATTTACACAAACCAAATTTATTTTTAATAAGTGATACTTCGGCCATTGAGGATGATTTTTTATTGAATTTTTCCTGCTCCTTTTATTTATAACATATTTTTTTCTGCGATGTTTTTGTTCAGGTGCCCAAAAAATTATAACAAAAATTTTCAAAAATCCATATCTCTATTGAAAATGGTTGAATTTACAAAAACCAAATTTATTTTTAATAAGTGATACTTCGGCCATTAAGGATGCTTTTTTATTCAATTTTTCCTACTCTTTTTATATTTTTTTCTGCGATGTTTTTGTTCAGGTGCTCAAAAAATGATAACAAAAATTTTCAAAAATCCATATCTCTATTAAAAATTGTTGAATTAACGAAAACCAAATTGATTTTAAATAAGCGATACTTCATACCTTTTTTTGGGAACTATGAGTCTCCTAGTTTGTCCTAGATATTTGGCATTATTCTAAAATTATCCGACAAATTTCTCTCCCTTGGTATATAATCTACTATTACCATGACAACATCAAACTTATACTGTAACAAGTCACTTCCCGGCTTAGTGACGCAATTATTTATTACCGAATCAAGTGAACAAATAAATCAGTATGAGCGGGAAATACGAATCGTAGCGCTTTGGTACTTTTCTTGACATCAAATTAAAAACAATCGATACAGATTTTTCTATGAGTACAAAATGGTTCTATATTATCAGATCAACTGCCAGTTCTTGAATATATTAAATACTTGCAGAGAAAAAAAAATTCTAAAATTGAAAAAAATATTTTTGCTTTTTAATTTTTGTAAAATTTCTTATGCCTTAAATGTTAGGGCTATATTCTATAAGAGACTAAATGGGCTAAAGGTTAAGTAAAAAAAATCACGATCTCGTACTTTGTAACTTTGTAAAAAAACAAAATCGCGATTTTTAAATTTTCAAAATTGCAAAAAAGTGTCATTATTGAATTTTGCGAGAAAATTTCGGTACCCATTTTAAAACTACATTAAATTTTCGACATTTTGACGTTAGCGTCTTTAATCTTCGGCAGTTGTGCAATTTAAAAAATTAAAACCGGAATTTTAAATCTTCGGTCTTTGAAAACATGGAATTTTGACGTCTAAATGTTTTAACCAATTTTCGTAATTTTTAAGGAAATACAGCTCCTTGTAAGGATAGAGACCCCTAAAGTCTTAAACGTATAAAATTAACTGCAAATAAAATAATATTTCGCATGGAGGTATTTCATAATTTTATGCATGGAGTTATTTCATAATTTATTTAATTGACAACGTTTTTATTACACATACTCAGTGTATCTGAAACATATTAACGGTTATGAAACGTTACGACCTCGTGTTTACGTGTTATGGGGCCATAATATTCCTTACGGTCGTTACAATATAATTTATTATAAAGTTAAATTGCTCTATTTCTCCTGAATATATGATTACGCTGAAGGATAATTTACGTTTTCCAGCATAACAGCGCCGGCGGTATTGGAAACGTATTTAGCGATATCATCAAAAAGTTTATTATGAAAGTGGAAACCCCGCATTAACCTTATTTTTATATTATGCACGTGAAAGCACGTTGATCTAGTTATTGCAAACGAAGTTGTATAGTGTATTTCGTTGTATATTACATTACCAATGTAAAGAATGATGAAAGAAAGACCCATTCACAGAAATATTTTTGATGACTAGATGTATGTAACTTATGTAAGGTGTTTACCATTTACGTATAAATAAATACATAAATAAATTAGCCTGGATTTAACAGAGCTTCAAACATGAACTAATCGGTTTTTGCTTGTCTATTATCGGCCAAACGTTGTGATCTCTAATAACATTATGTAAAGATGAGATCACGTGATCCTCGGGGGAGGATTGCGAGGGATGAATATGATGAATTTGATATTAATTAAAATCATATGATTGAGGTTTTAAAGATTACATAAGGATTATTTAAATTACTTAAAATCATTAATTTATAATTTGAAAAAATGTATTTTCAATCGCTTTCCATGAATGGGTATTCCATTAAAATTTAAACAATGGAATCAGCGGAATTCATTGGGTCGTGAGTAATCGAATCGAATTTATTCCCGTTATCACTAGGGACCCAATTTTTGGTCCATTGAAATAGATTTTTTTTTTCGCGGCCAACACATAACTTCGGTAATTCGACACGATTCCATAAAACGTGGCCGACCACGAGGGGCAATAAAATAACTCAAAATGAGATCCATTGTGCCAAGTTTCCACAAATTAATTTCCATTGAATTCACCCCCAAATATTGCCCACAGGCAATAAATATAACGATATATTCCAACTTCGTTAAACATAATACAGCAACTAATACGGTCTAGGTTCACAATTATTTATAATAATAAATACAAATACCTTTTTTTTGACATAGGCCTGAGCCATACCGTCACACACGCTATGGCAAATACCTTTCAGATTCAATTATTTTAAATATTTAAAGATAGGGCAGAAAGACTTTTAATTATTCAAAATACAAATTGTAATTATTTTGTTTTATATTATTATAGGTAGTTGGTTTTCCGAACTACATGAAAATATGGCGGAGGCGCCGGTAAAATCGGACGTTTAATATTCAGCGGTAAATTACACGAGTGCGCGCTTGTTATCCGAAAGATAACAGAAAATGTAATTGATATTCGTTCATGTTGCGTTATTAATTTGCAATTTCGTTACATGAAAAATCGCCGGTCGGTTAGCTCCAACAGGCGGTAATTAATTGAAGCCCATTTTAATGAAAACTACATTGATAAAGCGTTCGGCGCTGTAGCATGTTCCCGTTGTAATTTTAATGAAAATTTACTTCCTTGAAAGCCGCATAAATCAACACAAAGCGCGGCTAAACGTCTCTTTTTTTTCCAAATTTTTTATTCACGCTTTATATCTCTCGGAGCGGGAACTGCAAATTGTGCAAACAATACACACATAAAATGTTCATGCAGACTGTATTAATTTTTTTAAATAAATATAATAACAAATCACACATTGTCTTTAATTACTAATCCGGCACATCCACCATTTGTGCAGTCACTACATTTCCCATAAAAAAATATTAAAACAATTGCCACAATTTTGAAAGTTACCAAAAATACTCAAAATTCATTCTTCTTTACGAATCAGTAAAAATCTCGAAACATTCCTTAATTATATTTCTAGATAATCACCCCCAAACAGCACCAATTGTAATTCACATGTCACGAATTTCCGCCGATGATAAAAAAAATATTAAAACAATTACCACAAATTTCAAAATTACTAAAAATACTCAAAATTAATTGTACTTTACGCATCAGTAAAAATCTAGAAACATCTCTTAATAATATTTAGAGATAATCACCCCTAAACAGCAACAATTGTAATTCACATGTCACGAATTTTCGCCGATGATAAAAAAAAATATAAAAACAATTGCCACGAATTTAAAAGTTACTAAAAATACTCAAAATTAATTGTACTTTACGAATCAGTAAAAATCTAGAAACACCCCTTTATTATATTTCGAGATAATCACCCCTAAACAGCACCAATTGTAATTCACATGTCACGAATTTCCGCCGATGATAAAAAAAAATATAAAAACAATTACCACAAATTTCAAAATTACCAAAAATACTCAAAATTAATTGTAGTTTACGTAACAATAAAAATCTAGAAACATGCTTTAATTATATTTCGAGATAATCACCCCTAAACAGCGTCAATTGTAATTCACATGTCACGAATTTTCGCCGATGATAAAAAAAAAATATTAAAACAATTGCCACGAATTAAAAAGTTACCAAAAATACTCAAAATTAATTGTACTTTACGAAACAGTAAAAATCTAGAAACACCCACTAATTAAATTTTGAGATAATCACCCCTAAACAGCACGAATTGAAATTCACATGTCACGAATTTCCGCCGATGATAAAAAAAAAATATAAAAACAATTACCACAAATTTCAAAATTACCAAAAATACTCAAAATTAATTCTACTTTACGTACCAATAAAAATCTAGAAACATTCCTTAATTATATTTCGAGATAATCACCAATAAACAGCACCAATTGTAATTCACAAGTCACGAATTTCCGCCGATGATAAAAAAAATATAAAAACAATTGCCACAACTTTGAAAGTTACCAAAAATACTCAAAATTAATTGTACTTTACGAATCAGTAAAAATCTAGAAACACCCCTTAATTATATTTCGAGATAATCACCCCTAAACAGCGTCAATTGTAATTCACATGTCACGAATTTCCGCCGATGATAAAAAAAAATATAAAAACAATTGCCATTAATTTAAAAGTTACCAAAAATACTCAAAATTAATTGTACTTTACGTATCAGTAAAAATCTAGGAACATTCCTTAATAATATTTCGAGATAATCACCCCTAAACAGCACCAATTGTAATTCACATGTCGCGAATTTCCGCCGATGATAAAAAAAAAATATAAATGCAATTGCCACAGTTTTAAAAGTTACCAAAAATACTCAAAATTAATTCTACTTTACAAATCAGTAAAAATCTAGAAACACCCTTTAATTTAATTTCGAGATAATCACCCCTAAACAGCACCAATTGTAATTCACATGTCGTGAATTTACGCCGATGTTAAAAAAAATATAAAAACAATTGCCACAAATTTAAAAGTTACCAAAAATACTCAAAATTAATTCTACTTTACGAACCAGTAAAAATCTTGAAACACCCCTTAATTATATTTCGAGATAATCACCTCTAAACAGCTACAATTGTAATTCACATGTCACGAATTTCCGGCGATGATAAAAAAAATATTAAAACAATTGCCATAAATTTAAAAGTTACCAAAAATACTCAAAAGTAATTGTACTTTACGAAACAGTAAAAATCTTGAAACACCCCCTAATTATATTTCGAGATCATCACCCCTAAACAGCGTCAATTTTAATTCACATGTCACGAATTTTCGTAAATGATAAAAAAAAATATAAAAACAATTGCCACAAATTTAAAACTTAACAAAAATACTCACAATTAATTCTACTTTACGTATCAGCAAAAATCTAGAAACACCCTTTAATTTAATTTCGAGATAATCACCCCTAAACAGCACCAATTGTAATTCACAAGTCGCGAAATCCCGCCGATGATAAAAATAATATATAAACAATTGCCAAAAATTTAAAAGTTACCAAAAATACTTAAAATTAATTGTACTTTACGAAACAGTAAAAATCTAGAAACACCCCTTAATTATATTTTGAGATAAACACCCCTAAACAGCAACAATTGTAATTCACATGTCGCGAATTTCCGCTGATGATAAAAAAAATATTAAAACAATTATCACAAATTTCAAAATTACCAAAAATACCCAAAATCAATTGTACTTTACGTATCAGTAAAAGTCTAGGAACATCCCTTAATTATATTTTGAGATAATCACCCCTAAACAGCGTCAATTGTAATTCACATGTCACGAATTTCCGCCGATGATAAAAAAAATATAAAAACAATTGCCACAAATTTAAAAGTTACCAAAAATACTCAAAATTAATTGTACTTTACGAATCAGTAAAAACCTAGAAACATCCCTTAATAATATTTCGAGATAATCACTCCTAAACAGCACCAATTGTAATTCACAAGTCGCGAAATCCCGCCGATGATAAAAAAAAATATAAAAACAATTGCCAAAAATTTAAAAGTTACCAAAAATACTCAAAATTAATTGTACTTTACGAAACAGTAAAAATCTAGAAACACCCCTTAATTATATTTTGAGATAAACATCCCTAAACAGCAACAATTGTAATTCACATGTCGCGAATTTCCGCTGATGATAAAAAAAATATTAAAACAATTATCAAAAATTTCAAAATTACCAAAAATACCCAAAATCAATTGTACTTTACGTATCAGTAAAAGTCTAGGAACATCCCTTAATTATATTTTGAGATAATCACCCCTAAACAGCGTCAATTGTAATTCACATGTCACGAATTTTCGTCGATGATAAAAAAAAATATAAAAACAATTGCCACAAATTTAAAAGTTACCAAAAATACTCAAAATTAATTGTACTTTACGAACCAGTAAAAATCTAGGAACACCTCTTAATTATATTTCGAGATAATCACCCCTAAACAGCGCAATTGTAATTCACATGTCACGAATTTCCTTTGATGATATAAACAAATATAAAAACAATTGTCACGAATTTAAAAGTTACCAAAAATACGCAAAATTAATTGTACTTTACGAATCAGTAAAAATCTCGAAACATCCTTTAATTATATTTCTAGATAATCACCCCTAAACAGCACCAATTGTAATTCACATGTCGCGAATTTCCGCCGATGATAAAAAAAAATATAAAAACAATTGCCACAAATTTAAAAGTTACCAAAAATACTCAAAATTAAATGTACTTTACGAAACAGTAAAAATCTTGAAACACCCCCTAATTATATTTTAAGATAATCACCCCTAAACAGCAACAATTGTAATTCACATGTCACGAATTTCCACCGATGTTAAAAAAAATATAAAAACAATTGCCACAAATTTAAAAGTTATCAAAAACACTCAAAATTAATTGTACTTTACGAATCAGTAAAACACCCCTTAATTATAATTACGTTACAATGCGGTTTTCCAGATGATTGTTGGCCTGTACTTTTCGAAGCAAAATATTTTTTATTAATTAATTCAAAATTGTCGTCGGTAATACTAAACTCTATGATTTTAATTTATATCACTTGCTGGGCGAAACGCGAGATATAAATCTTATTGTTTGAGAAACAATAAGCTCTGCCTTCTCCGCGCTTTAGAAATTATAAACCCGAGCTGCGAAGCATTTTATTAGCTTTAATAAATCACAGTTTTTTTTTCTTCTTACCCTTGGGGAAAAAGTGTCCTTCAGAACCAATTAGGGCGTAATTTAATTCTTGAATAAAACAACCACTGCGGACATTGTGGCGGGGATCGATAAGGGGTTTCTTGTAAAAATAAATATTTTCTAACGTTGAATAATTCATCGAGCGTTAGAAAAAATATAAAAATTACTACAACAAGCTTGAAAATTTACAAATTTACTCAACATTCATTCTTCTTCATGATTTAGAAAAAATATCAAAACATTCCTTTATTAGTATTCAAGATATTTGCAGGAGAATTGCACATATGCAAATTTAATGTTGAACAATTAATCGAACGTTAGAAAAAAATATAAAAACAATTGCGATAAGCTTAAAAATTTACAAATTTACTCAATATCCATTCTAATTCATGATTTACAAAAAATATCAAAATATCCCTTTGTTAGTCTTCAAGATATTTGCAGGAGAATTACACTTTTGCAATTTTAATGTTGAACAATTCATTGAGCGTTAGAAAAAAATATAAAAACAATTACAACAAGCTTGAAAATTTACAAATTTACTCAACATCCATTCTACTTCATGATTTACAAAAAATATCAAAACATCCCTTCATTAGTCTTCGAGATATTTGCAGGAGAGTAACACTTAGTTAGAAAAATATATAAAAACTTTTAAACTTTAAAATGTTTCTTTTAAATATCTTTAGCTATTATTGAATAAATCCAGTGTTAAAATTAAGACCTAATAATATCGATTAATTGCGCGATAATCTGAAACTTCCCGAGCGATTTCCTAAAATGGATCACTCGCTTCAGGTGAGATACGTAGTTTGTAACTTGTAAATCGCAATGACAAAGTTCCCCTGAAACTACCAGAAACTATCAAACTATTGTGCGCTCCATGGAGATGAATGCGTGCAGACTAGATAACAAATCCCGCTGTCCCCCCAAATTGTTTTAAATCGCTTTGAAATCGAATCAAAAGGCGAATGCAATATTCGAACCGAATTTGATTTTAAATGCAGGTGCACTACGTGCACTGAAATCGAACAAAGTTGGTCGTTTGTTAGCAGTTGGATGGTCTGGCAGGCGCTATTTAGCTGTTGGGGTTGTACAATTAATGGTGGAGGTGAGCCTCTAGACTAACGGGTTTAGTTAAACACATAAATCCGCAAATTTGTACATTGAATCTTGTATTTATGGTATATAGTGTATTTACGATTGTTTTAGATATTTTTTCATTAGATACTAGAATTTCAGTTACTGAAAATACACCCTAAATTATGATTATTTAAAATCCATAAACACCCTTTTCCTAAATTTTAAAATAAATTTATGCAAACGGAACGTAAATTTGCGAAAAATATCAATAACTTTGGTGACTCGAAAAAAATATGAAGACAATAGCCATCGACTTAAAACTTGCCAAAGTTACTAAAAATACACCCTAAATTATGATTATTTAAAAACCATAAACACCCTGTTCCTAAATTTTGAAATAAATTTATGCAAACGGAGCATAAATTTGCGAAAAATATCAATAACTTTGGTGACTCGAAAAAAATATAAAGACAATTGCCATCTACTTAAAACTTGCCAAAGTTACTTAAAATACACCCTAAATTATGATTATTTAAAATCCATAAACACCCTTTTCCTAAATTTTGAAATAAATTGATGGAAACGGAGCATAAATTTGCGAAAAATATCAATAACTTTGGTGACTCGAAAAAAATATGAAGACAATAGCCATCGACTTAAAACTTGCCAAAGTTACTAAAAATACACCCTAAATTATGATTATTTAAAAACCATAAACACCCTGTTCGTAAATTTTGAAATAAATTTATGCAAATGGAGCGTAAATTTGCGTGACTCGAAAAAAATATAAAGACAATTGCCATCGACTTAAAATTTGCCAAAGTTACTCAAAATACACCCTAAATTATGATTATTTAAAAACCATAAACACCCTGTTCGTAAATTTTGAAATAAATTTATGCAAATGGAGCGTAAATTTGCGAAAAATATCAATAATTTTCGTGACTCGAAAAAAATATAAAGACAATTGCCATCAACTTAAAACTTGCCAAAGTTATTCAAAATACACCCGAAATTATGATTATTTAAAAACCATAAACACCCTGTTCCTAAATTTTGAAATAAATTCATGCAAACGGAGCGTAAATTTGCAAAAAATATCAATAACTTTGGTGGCTCGAAAAGAATATAAAGACAATTGCTATCGACTTAAAACTTTTCAAAGTTACTTAAACTACACCCTAAATTATGATTATTTAAAAACCACAAACACCCTGTTCCTAAATTTTGAAATAAATTTATGCAAACGGAGCGTAAATTTGCGAAAAATATCAATAATTTTCGTGACTCGAAAAAAATATAAAGACAATTGCCATCGACTTAAAACTTGCCAAAGTTACTCAAAATACACCCTAAATTGTGATTATTTAAAAACCATAAACACCCTGTTCCTAAATTTTGAAATAAATTCATGCAAACGGAGCGTAAATTTGCAAAAAATATCAATAACTTTGGTGACCCGAAAAAAATATAAAGACAATTGCTACCGACTTGAAACTTGCTAGAGTTACTCAAAATATACCGTAAATTATGATTATTCAAAATCCATAAACACCCTTTTCCTAAATTTTGAAATAAATTTATGCAAACGGAGCGTAAATTTGCGAAAAATATCAATAACTTTCGTGACTCGAAAAAAATATAAAGACAGTTGCCATCGACTTAAAACTTGCCAAAGTTACTCAAAATACAACCTAAATTATGATTATTTAAAAACCATAAACACCTTGTTCGTAAATTTTGAAATAAATTTATGCAAACGGAGCTTAAATTTGTGAAAAATATCAATAACTTTCGTGACTCGAAATAATAAAAAAAAAGACAACAGTGTGATATTAACTAAGTAAAAGAGTGTTTTATTTAATTTATTTAGTATTCTAGATGTGTATTTAGATCAGTTATAATCCTAAAATCCGCACATCAGTTATTGTTATGCGAATTACAAACCCAAACAAAATTATGTGTAAATAACACTGCTCCTTCACTTAAGCATCGACAAAGTTGTTAAGTTTTAAATTTTAATGACATGAAACGCGTATCAAATATTGACACAGCCTCGAGCATGTGCGAAACTTTGCCATCAACTTGTTTGATTTAAATTAGTGATGTAATTAAGTTTCCTAATTTATAAATAAGTTTGAAACTTTTCGTTGAATTACCAACTCGTATATATACGAATTTGAAAGGTAAACTTATACTAAACAATTTGAATTATGTAACAAATAATTTGCGTCTTAAAATTGCGGAAATAATACAAAGTGGTGTTTTTGTTGCTGCTGTAGATACTTATTAACGGGAAATTGATAATACACTGGTGGAAAAAAAATGAAACGCTTGAAATTCGTGACATTTGGACCATTTTCAAACCGAACCGCCATAACTCGGCGTATTTTCAATCGATTTTGATGAATCTTGGAGTGCGAAAAACTTTTAAGTGTCTTCTTTAAAGTCATGCATGCGAGCTTAAGAGTAACCCCTTCCGCCCCCTCTAGTGCCCCCGTGAAATAAAAAGTTTTTTTTCTGGAAACCATGTCCAACTTTGACGATGTCTACGGAGTTGGAAAAATTTTGTCGACTCGATCCACCATTAAGGCATTAAAGTTTGATCAATTCCCTGTGCAGGACTTAAAGAGCGAAGTTCCTACAACGATTTGGCACAAAGTTATGGGTGTTTTAAAAAAGCGAATTTTGGTGTGGTTTTTTGACTCATAAGTCCGAAGTTTTTCGACGAAATTGTTTTCGTTTTCACGAATGAAATTTATTCATATATTCAGGCTACATTTCGTTGTATTGAATTTATTGAATGAAATTTTCTTTGCATGTTCTTTGAGGTATGCAAGAAAATTAATTGTTTGCGCGAAATCATGAATATCGCATTTTGTAACAAAAAACTTTATTTTAGGTCAAAAAAGGCTCACTTTAACGTCTCTGGAGGGTCGGAAAAAAGTGCTCAAGCCTCTGAATTGCAATCGACTTGAAACTTCGTTAAGAAAAACTGTATTCGCACTTTTTCTAGATTTTTGGAAATTTTTATGCGGAGTGTAAAATTGAAAAAAAATTGAACCCATTTTGGAGATCCAAAATAAATATAAAAATAATTGCTATCGACTTAAAACTTTCCAAAATCACTCAAAATTAATTCAAAATTGATATCTTAAAATACCACATTCATTACTGAATTTAAAAAAAAATAATGTGCTTGGTGTGTAAAGTTGTAAAAAATAGAACCAATTTTGGAGACTCAAAATAAAGATGGAAACAATTGCTATCGACTTAAAACTTTCGAAAATTACTCAAAGTTCATTTCAAATTGATCTCTAAAAAAAAACTATATTCGCACCATGTCTACATTTTTGGAAATTTTTATGCGGTCGGAGTGTAAAATTGAAAAAAAAATTGAACCAATTTAGGAGACCCAAAACAAATATAAAAACAATTGCTATCGACTTAAAACTTTCCAAAATTACTCAAAATTTATTTGAAATTAATTTCTTAACATAAACTGTATTCGCACCAATTCTAGATTTTTGTAAATTTTGATGTGATCAGAGTATTGTAAAATTGTAAAAAATAGAAACTTTGAAATCTTAAATAGAAACCACTATTCTTTATTGCAGATTTTCATTCTATGCTAAAAAATATTAGGTTTTTATCCGAAAAAAAAGAACGACAGATGGCGAAATTTGTCAAAAATATTTATTGAATTAAATTTATTTCTCGCATCAAATGACAGATTATGCATTTTTTTCGTAGTCATCTTTTAAATAAGGCGTTGATTGAAGTCATTCGTAATTTGATGTCACCAATAAATTTTTGTGTGCGATATCTGGGATAAAGGAAAATATTCTTTGAAAAAAAAATCGTAAGAACGAATAAAAATAAATTTTATTATCAAATTCCATTCCATTCTATTCTATTGTGGTGATGTATGAACGTTTGTAACAACAAACTGGTTTTTGTTTAATTTAAAAAAAATATATTTTTTTAATTTTTTTTTGCTAATCGAAAAAAATGTTTCGAATAAAAACCGAATATATTTTAGAGTAGAATTCAAATCTGCTATAAGAAATAGGGGTACCTATTTAAGATTTCAGAGTTACCCTCCACTCCACTCTAGGGAGGAGGGGTGGTGGTTTACATTTAACACCACATGATAGAGCTCAAAAAAAAATTTATGTATTTTTTTGTATGTCAATCCGATTTGTATTTCGCGGGATAATAGGAGTGTACGAGTGGTCTGAAACATCCCGTATATATTTTTACTTTCTCCTGAAGAACTGAAAAGCTTTTGGTAAAATTTCGGAAGTGGGCGTTTACCTTAACTGTTTCTTGTTTTTCTCCAATATTTTTTTAAATATGAAAAATATCACAAAGACATTTAAACAAACATTGAAGACAACAAAGAAATGAACATCTTTTGCTTGAAAATATTTTTCATAAAATCATTGTTATTCGAGAAAAAAAAATATAATAGTTAAATTTATTTTAATGATAATTGTAGAGAATGCCAAAATTAACAACTTATGAAGAATACGTTTTTTTCGAAATCGCTTTAGTTTTTGTGTAAACTGAGTTTTTGAATTTGAAGTATAATTTTTCCATCTTTCATAATTTTGACGTTTTAAACGATAGAATATAGCCTTCTCGATTGTTTCTAATTTTTGCTTAATTTTATTTTGTGTTTTCATATATTTTTCACAGTTTTTTTTTTAAATCAACGCTTTCTCAGTTTAAATAAATTTTTTTTGTAATATTTATAACTTTCATACAAATTGGTATATTTTTAAAAACAATGATTTTTTAATGAAATTAAATTGGTTAGTGGTTTCTAATTTTTGCATTATTTTATGTCAGCGTTTTATAAAAAAAAAAATCGATTTTTTTCAACAACATAAATACATTTTTTCTACAATCATAACTCTCTTAAAAATTTGGATATTTTCAAAAACCGAAATGATTTTGATAGAATATAATCTTCTCAATTGCTTATAATTTTTGCATAATTTTATTTTGTGTTTTCATATATTTTTCACAGTTTTTTTTTAATCAACGCTTTCTCAGTTTAAATCATTTTTTTTTGTAATATT
Source organism: Ocypus olens (assembly GCA_910593695.2). Lineage (NCBI taxonomy): Eukaryota > Metazoa > Arthropoda > Insecta > Coleoptera > Staphylinidae > Ocypus > Ocypus olens. Next base: position 2,185,428 of record OU343062.1, on the reverse strand, counting down.
TATAACTTTCATACAAATTGGTATATTTTCAAAAATAATGATTTTTTAATGAAATTAAATTGGTTAGTCGCTTCTAATTTCTGCTTTATTTTATGTCAGCGCTTTATATATATATTTTTTTCGATTTTTTTCAACAACATAAATAAATTATTTCTACAATTATAACTTTCATAAAAATTGGTATATTTTCAAAAAGAATTATTTTTGAATTAAATAAAATTGGTTAGTCGTTTCTAATTTTTGCATATTTTTTCAGCGTTTTATATTTTTTTTTTTAATTTTTTCAACAACATAAAGTATTTCTACAATCATAACTCTCTTAAAAATTTGGATATTTTCAAAAACCAAAACGATTTTGATACAATATAACCTTCTCTTCTCAATTGCTTATAATTTTTGCATAATTTTATTCTGTGTTTTCATATATTTTTTTAGGTTTTTTTCAGTTAATTTTTTTTTTTATTATTCTGTCATAAAACTGGTATATTTTCAAAAACAATGTTTTTAAATGAATTCAAATCAGTTAGTCGTTTCTAATTTTTGCTTTATTCTATGTCAGCGTTTTTTTTTTTAACAAAACAGTTTCTTTGTTAATATCACAGCGACTCGATCATAAGCTAATCATTTTCAAACTTCTAAAAAATAAAGTGTGATATTAACAAAGAAACTGTTTTATTTAAAGTTCAAAAATGTATCACGAAGTTAACGTCTCAACCATCAATCAATTCAGTTTTTTTTTTTTGCAATTTTTTCACTCAACAACTGAAATTAATTATTTCTACAATCATAACTCGCTTGAAAATCAGAATATTTTCAAAAGCCAAAAATATTATGATAGAATACAGCCTTCTCAATTGCTTATAATTTTTGCATTATTTTATTTCGGTTTTTTTTTTAATGTATTTTTCGACAACTTAAATCAATTATTTCTACAATCATAACTCGCTTGAAAATTAGAATATTTTCAAAAGCCAAAAATATTTTGATAGAATACAGCCTTCTCAATTGCTTATAATTTTTGCATGATTTTATTTCGGTTTTTTTATATTTTTCGATTTTTTTAAATCAACGCTTCAACAATTCAAATCTTATCTTTTTACGCATTCATAACTCTCTTAAAAATTGGTGTATTTACTAAAACCAAAATTATTAAAAAAAAAATAAAGATTAGTTAGTTCACGAAATACGATTCGAAATTATAGAACTATATGACTCTTTTTTTACTTTGACAGGTGCCCTTCAGTCGTTGTATTTTATAAGACTCTTCTTCGATTGTATAATTGATTGTATTAATTAAAATTACTTTTAACATTTTAAAAAAATATGTACTGATATATCTTTTCCAAAAAAGTTTTGGAAGACACTTGTCAACTACTAAATAAGTGTTTTTTTTTCTCTCATTAACACTTTGATCCTTCCAATATAAAAGCTAATGTGGATATGGATAATCGTAACAGAACTATTAAAATTATTTCTCTGTCATGAGAATAAAATAAAACATTTTTTCTTCGAACATTATTTGAAAATGAAATTGCTTTCAGCACAGACAGCGACCGGAAATTTGACAGCTGTCACTTGCAATGTTTCGTAGAAAAGGAACCCATCGATATGAATTACCAATACGTATATATCAAAGACATAAATCTAATAGAATGAATTGAAGAATTCATTACTCGCTATTCAATTTAATTATGCATTCACACGTAGAACCATAAGCATTCATTTTATTCAATCAAATAAATTATGTATTTTCATTAAAGCAATTATTTTATTTTATTCACCAATTTGTTACAGTAGAAGCAGTAAAACGCCAAACATTCCGTGAAAAAATTCAGCATTCTTCACTCAGTTTAATTATGCATTCATAGTAAGGATCGTAAATATCCTCCTCGTTAAATCGAATAAACTATGTATTTTTATTAAAGCAATTATTATATTTAATTTACCAATTTGTAACAATTAAAGCAGTTTCGTGAAAAATGGTGTGGCCATCATGTTACTTTCTTCGACTTGATGGTATCATAGTCATTTATATTTACGTTTTCATGGTTTATTTTCAATTGAAATCATATTTTAAATGTACATCGAGCGGATGAAACTGACGTTTAAAACGTCAAAATTATGAAAGATGGAAACATTATACTTCAAATTCAAAAACTCAGTTTACTCAAAAACTAAAGGGATTTCGAAAAAACGTATTCTTTATAAGTTGTTCATTCTAGCATTCTCTGCAATTATTATTAACATAAATTTGCTGTTGTTATTATCGTTTTATAATTATAAACTAAAAATTTAAAAAAATATATATAAATTTTTTTCTCGAATAAAAACGATTTTATGAAAAATGTTTTTTAGCAAAAGATGTCTTCAATGTTTGTTTAAATGTTTTTGTGATATTTTTCATATTTAGGAAAATATTGGCAAAAAACAAAAAAACAGTTAAGGTAAACGCCCACTTCCGGTGTACAAAATTTTACCAAAAGCTTTTCAGTTCTTTAAATTATGAAATAAGACGTATGTTCAAAGTTTTGTATCAATTGCTCTATTAGTTTTTGAGATACAGCGCGCACAGCCAGACACACACGCACACACGCACACACAGCCAGACACATACACACACAGACACATTTTTTTTTTACAGAAATTGTTGAAATGGCATCTAGGGACCCCAAAACGGATATTTCCGTAAAAAAAATTTTTGAAAAAAAAATCACGATCACAATACTTTCTCGTAATTCGTAACGGAGAAAGTAAAAATTCAGCACTCGCTACTCAGTTTAATAATGCATTCACAAGGATCGTAAATATTCTCCTCGTTAAATCGAATAAATTATGTATTTTTATTAAAGCAATTATTATATTTAATTTACCAATTTGTAACAGTAAAAGCAGTTAAAACGCCGAACGTTCCGTGAAAAAATTAACTATTCTCTGTTCGGGTTAAATATGCATTCACACATAGCAACGATCGTAAACAACCTCCTCATTATGTATTTTTATTACATACATTTATTTATTTGCCAAAAGTGTACATTGATGTACATTAATTTTTATAAAACAATACATTTATTTATTTGCCAAAAGTGTACATTGATGTACATTAATTTTTATAAAACAACACATTGTCTGAAAGTGGAAGCCAATTTAGTCTTTCGGCCTTGTATTTTCATTAAAGCAATTATTATATTTAATTCACCAGTTTGTAAAACAGTAAAAGAAGTTAAAGCACCGAACATTCGAGCGCTTTGTATATTTAAATTCCTTTTGTTCGCCATTTTCAATACAATTTTGTTATCGCATTGTTGACAGATTTTTCCATTCAATTCTGATTTACAGTATAACGGAAACTCGTTTCCGTCCGACAATAACAAAAGTGCAAGCCCTGTACAATTTTACAGATACGAAACCTACCCTAATCTGCGAGCGTTTTCCCGGATTTTATTTTATATATAAATAAGAAGCAATTCCTGCGAAAAACCTTTTAGAAAAATATCTCGCTCCTCCTAAAACGCGATATTCGCATTGAAAAAATAAATGGTGGAGGCGCCGGGAATCCTCGGGCAACTCGCGTAATCCGTGCGGTGGTTTTTAATTATTTTAAAACGTGTACACACTTCACTCACACGCGTTGCGTTTATTATAATGGGTGGTAATTTCGTGTAACAATTAAAGGGTATACGAGTGCGGGGCAAGGTTATTCTTTTGATGGAGTGGCGATGCGGTAAAGTGAGTAGCAGCATAGATTACCGACCTAGTTCAACCGTTCTTCACATAACCTCCGAAACGCACGCATCGGTCCGGTTAGAATGCAAAATCGGAAACACTTCAAACTTCAACCCGCGGGTATACGTCACGTCACTCAACGCCAACGCCGACTGAACGGACGTCGTCGGGATGGCAAACACCACGGTGGTGTGATCGGACGAAGGGCGGAGGAGAACCGGTTTCGTCGGTTCGCCTAACCGGAGTCGACTGCACACTCCGGGGGATGATGATGTCTAGTTGGGGCCCCACCCGCTTGCGCGTTGTGATCGATCTACCGGACCGACCTGGCCTACAGATGTATTATACATGACCCACTCTTACTGCTCACATCCCGGAGTTATGACGCTCTGCTCGCGCGCTCTCAGCCCAACGACTCGATAAGATGAATTGGGTTTTCCTGTAATCACCTGATTTATTGCTGCATTGTTGCGTCTGTTCCCGATGCCCGAAATCCCGGGGACGATTATGCACGGCGTCATTCCGATGGAATTTTTGATGCACATTTGAAGTTTTAAACTTGATTTTATCACCAGCGCTTTCGGTAAGCTGCTGCAGTTATGGAAGATTAATTGAGCTTTCCTGATGTTCTTGCGCTTGCTAATAGCATCATTAATAGTTCTGAGGACAGCATAAACCCCCTAAACTAATACCAACCAACACACGCCTGTTAACACTATAAAGTCGATATAATATTAGGTAATGCAATGGAATACCTCAAAAGGTGGAAATCGCAAAAATCGAAAAAATTTCACAAAAATTTATCCTGATTACTGAGACCCCACTCTACTCAGATAACTTCGATTTTTGAAAATCCAATAATTTTCAAGTGATTTACAGATTTTTGAAATTTTTCATTTTCACGACGTCTAACATTTGTACACCGCAGAGAGAAAAATTAGGAAAAAAATAATAAACGTATCGGAAAAAGTTTACAAAAATTTATCCTAATTACTAAAACCTTACTCTACTCAGATAACTTCGATTTTTGAAAATCCAATACTTTTCAAGAGAGTTACAGCTTTTTAAAGTTTTTGATTTTCACGATGACAAACATTTGTACACCGAAGAAGGAAAAAATTAGAAAAAAATAGTAAACGTATCGGAAAAATTTCACAAAAATTTATCCTAATTACTGAGACCCCACTCTACTCAGATAACTTCGGTTTTTGAAAATCCAATAATTTTCAAGTGATTTACAGATTTTTGAAATTATTTCATTTTCACGACGTCTAACAATTGTACACCGGAGAGAAAAATTAGGAAAAAAATAATAAACATATCGGAAAAAGTTTACAAAAATTTATCCTAACTACTAAAACCCTACTCTACTCAGATAACTTCGATTTTTGAAAATCCAATAATTTTCAAGAGAGTTACAGCTTTTTAAAGTTTTTGATTTTCACGATGACAAACATTTGTACACCGAAGAAGGAAAAATTAAAAAAAAAATAGTAAACGTATCGGAAAAATTTCACAAAAATTTATCCTAATTACTAAAACCTCACTCTACTCAAATAACTTTGGTTTTTGAAAATCCAATAATTTTCAAACGATTTACAAATTTTTTAAATTTTTGATTTTCACGATGACAAACATTTATGCCTCGAAGAAGGAAAAATTAAGAAAAAAATAGTAAACGTATCGGAAAAATTTCACAAAAATTTATCCTAATTACTAAAACCACACTCTACTCAGATAACTTCAATTTTTGAAAATCCAATAATTTTCAAGCGATTTACAATTTTTTTAAATTTTTGATTTTCGCGATGACAAACATTTGTACATCGAATAAAGAAAAATTAAGAAAAAAAATTGTAAACGTATCGAAAAAAATACAAAAGAAACACACTCTACTTGAATAACTTCTATTTTTTTTTAAATCCAATCATTTTTAAGCGATTTACAAATTTTTAAAATTTTTGGTTTTCACGACAAACATTTGTACACCGAAGAAGGAAAAATTAAGAAAAAAATAGTAAACGTATCGGGAAAATTTTACAAAAATTTATCCTAATTATTGAAACATCACTTTAATCAGCTAACTTCAGTTTTTGAAAATCCAATAATTTTCAAGCGATTAACAAATTTTTAAATTTTTTGATTTTTACGACGTCAAACATTTGTGCATTAAAGAGAGAAAAATTAAGAAAAAAATAGTGAACGTATCGAAAAAAATTTACAAAAATTTATCCTAATTACTAAAACCTCACTCTACTCAGATAACTTAGAGTTTTGAAAACCGAATGATTTTCAAGTGAGTTACAGATTTTTTAAATTTTTGATTTTCACGACGTCAAAAACGTCGAATAAAGAAAAATTAAGAAAAAAATTGTAAACGCATCGAAAAAAAAACCACACTCTACTTAGATAACTTCGATTTTGAAAAATCCAATAATTTTCAAGCGATTTACAAATTTTTAAAATTTTTGATTTTCACGACGACAAGCATTTATGCATTAAAGAAAGAGAAATTAAGAAAAAAATAGTAAACGTATCGGGAAAATTTTACAAAAAATTATCCTGATTACTAAAACCCCACTCTACTCAGATAACTTTGAGTTTTGAAAATTCAATAATTTTCAAGCGATTTACAATATTTTAAAATTTTTGATTTTCATGACGACAAACATTTGTACACCGAAGAAAGAAAAATTAAGAAAAAATAGTAAACGTATCGGGAGAATTTTACAAAAATGTATCCTAATTGCTAAAACCCCCCTCTACTCAGATAATTTCGATTTTTGACAATTCAATAATTTTCATGCGAGTTACAGATTTTTGAAATGTTTGATTTTCACGACGTCTAACATTCGTGCATCGAAGAAAGAAAAATTAAGAAAAAAATAGGAAACGTATCGGGAAAATTTCACAATTTTTTTTCCTAATTACTGAAACCCCACTCTACTTAGATAACTTCGGTTTTTGAAAATCCAATAATTTTCAAGCGATTTACAAGTTTTTTAAATTTTTGATTTTCACGATGGCAAACATTTGTACACCGAAGAAAGAAAAAATAAGAAAAAAATAGTAAACGTATCGAAAAAATTTCACAAAAATTTGTCCTAATTACTAAAACCTCACTCTACTCAGATACATACGGTTTTTAAAAATCCAATAATTCTCAAGCTATTTACAAATTTTTAAAATTTTTGGTTTTCACGACGAAGAAAGAAAAATTAGGAAAAAAATAGTAAACGTATCGGAAAATTTTTACAAAAATTTATCCTTCTTATCAAAACCCCACTCTACTCAGATAACTTCGGTTTTTGAAAATCCAATAATTTTCAAGCGATTTACAAATTTTTAAAATTTTTAGTTATGAAGAAAGAAAAATTAAGAAAAAAATAGTAGACGTATCGGAAAAATTTTACAAAAATTTATCGTGATTATTATAACCTCACTATACTCAGATACATTCGATTTTTAAAAATCCAATAATTTTCAAGCGATTTACACATTTTTAAAATTTTTGATTTTCACGACGAAGAAAGAAAAATTAAAAAAATAATAGTAAACGTATCGGAAAAATTTTACAAAAATTTACGATAATTACTAAAACCCCACTCTACTCAGATAACTTCGATTTTTGAAAATCCAATAATTTTCAAGCGAGTTACAGATTTTTGAAATTTTTGATTTTCACGACGTCAAACATTTGTGCATCGAAGAAGGAAAAATTACGAAAAAAATAGTAAACGTATCGGAAAAATTTCTTGTAATTAATAAAACTTCACTCTACTCAGATAACTTTGATTTTTAAAAATCCAATAATTTTCAAGCGAGTTACAAATTTTAAAAATTTTTGGCTTTCACGACGACAAACATTTGTGAATCGAAGAAAGAAAAAATTAGGAAAAAATAGTGAACGTGTCAGGAAAATTTAGCAAAAATTTATCCTAATTATTAAAACCTCACTCTACTTAGATAACTTCAATTTAAAAAAAAAAAATCCCGATGTCAAACATTTGTGCATCGAAGAAAGAAAAATTAAGAAAAAAATAGTAAAAAAAATTCACAAAATTTATCGTAATTACTAAAACCCCACTCTACTTAGATAACTTTATTTTTTTAAATCCAATCATTTTCAAGCGATTTACAATTTTTTAAAATTTTTGGTTTTCACGACCACGAAAGAAAAATTAAGAAAAAAATAGTAAACGTATCGAAAAAAAATTACAAAAATTTATCGTGATTATTAAAGCCTTACTTTACTCAGATACATTCGGTTTTAAAAAATCCAATAATTTTCAAGCGATTTACAAATTTTTAAAATTTTTGGTTTTCATGACGAAGAGAGAAAAATTAAGAAAAAAATAGTAAACGTATCGGAAAAATTTTACAAAAATTTATCGTGATTAATAAAACCTCACTCTACTCAGATACATTCAATTTTTGAAAATCCAATAATTTTCAAGCGATTTACAAATTTTTAAAATTTTTGGTTTCCACGACGAAGAAAGAAAAATTAAGAAAAAATAGTAAACGTATCGGAAAAATTTTACAAAAAATTATGGTGATTACTAAAGCCTTACTCTACTCAGGTAGATTTGGTTTTTAAAAATCCAATAATTTTCAAGCGATTTACAAATTTTTAAAATTTTTGGTTTTCACGACGACGATAGAAAAATTAAGAAAAAAATAGTAAACGTATCGGAAAAATGTCACAAAAATTTATAGTGAGGCTTTACTTTACTCAGATACATTCGGTTTTTAAAAATCCAATAATTTTCAAGCGATTTACAAATTTTTAAAATGTTTAGTTTTCACGACGAATAAAGAAAAATTAAGAAAAAAATAGTAAACGTAACGGAAAAATTTTACAAAAATGTATCGTGATTATTAAAACCTCACTCTACTCAGGTAGATTTGGTTTTTAAAAATCCAATAATTTTCAAGCGATTTACGAATTTTTAAAATTTTTGGTTTTCTCGACGAAGAAAGAAAAATTAAGAAAAAATAGTAAACGTATCGGAAAAATTTTACAAAAATTTATCGTGATTATTAAAGCCTTGCTTTAGTCAGATACATTCGGTTTTTAAAAATCCAATAATTTTCAAGCGATTTACAAATTTTAAAAATTTTTAGTTTTCACGACGACGAAAGAAAAATTAAGAAAAAATTAGTAAACGTATCGGAAATTTTTTACAAAAATTAATGGTGATTACTAAAGCCTTACTTTACTCAGATACATTCGGTTTTTAAAAATCCAATAATTTTCAAGCGATTTACAAATTTTTAAAATGTTTGGTTTTCACGACGAAGAAAGAAAAAGTAAGAAAAAAATAGTAAACGTGTCGGAAAAATTTTACAAAAATTTATCGTGACTATTAAAGCCTTACTTCACTCAGATACATTCGGTTTTTAAAAATCCAATAATTTTCAAGCGTTTTACAAATTTTTAAAATTATTGGTTTTCACGAAGAAAGAAAAATTAAGAAAAAAATAGTAAACGTATCGGAACAATTTTACAAAAATGTATCCTAATTACTAAAACCCCACTCTACTCAGATAACTTTGATTTTTGAAAATCCAATAATTTTCAAGCAAGTTACAAATTTTTTAAATTTTTGATTTTCACGATAACAAACATTTGTACACTGAAGAAAGAAAATTTAATAAAAAAATAGTAAACGTATCGGGAAAACTTCACAAAAAGTTATCCTAATTACTAAAACCACCCTCTACTCAGATAACTTCGATTTCTAAAAATCCAATCATTTTCAAGCGATTTACAAATGTTTAAATTTTTTGGTTTTCACGACGACAAACATTTGTACACCGAAAACGGAAAAATTAAGAAAAAACTAGTAAACGTGTTGGGAAAATTTTACAAAAATGTATCCTAGTTATTAAAACTTCACTCGACTCAGATAACTTCAGTTTTTGAAAATCCAATAATTTTCAAGTGATTTACAAATTTTTTAAATTTTTGATTTTCACGATGACAAACATTTGTACACTAAAAGAAAGAAAAATTAGGAAAAAAATAGTAAACGTATAGGAAAAATTTTACAAAAATTTATCCTGATTACTAAAACCCCACTCTACTCAGATAACTTCGATTTTTAAAAATCCAACAATTTTTAAGCGATTTACAAATTTTTTAAATTTTTGATTTTCACTATGACAAAGATGTGTGCATCAAAGAAAGAAAAATTAAGAAAAAAATAGTAAACATATCGAGAAAATTTCACAAAAATTAATCATAATTACCAAAACCCCACTCTACTCAGATAAGTTAGATTTAAAAAAATCCAATAATTTTCAAGTGAGTTACAGATTTTTTAAATTTTTGATTTTCACGACGTCAGAAACGTCGAATAAAGAAAAATTAAGAAAAAAATTGTAAACGCATCGAAAAAATTTACAGAAAAACCACATTCTACTTAGATAACTTTGATTTTTAAAAATCCAATAATTTTCAAGCGATTTACAAATTTTTAAAATTTTTGGTTTTCACGACGACAAACATTTGTACACCGAAGCTAGAAAAATTAAGAAAGAAATAGTAAACGTACCGGAAAATTTTTACAAAAATTTATCAGAATTACTAAAACCTCACTCTACTCAGATTACTTTAATTTTTGAAAATGCAATAATTTTCAAGCGAGTTACAGATTTTTTAAATTTTTGATTTTCACGCCGTCAAACATTTGTGCATTGAAGAAAGAAAAATTAAGAAAAAAATAGTAAACGTATCGGAAAAAATTCACAAAAATGTATTCTAATTACTAAAACCCCACTCTACTCAGATAACTTCGATTTTTAAAAATCTAATAATTTTCCAGCGAATTACAGATTTTTAAAATTTTTGATTTCCGCGATGACAAACATTTGTACACCGAAGAAAAAAATTAAGAAACAGTATCAAAAACCTACCTGTCAAACTTTTTAATAAGAAAATCAAAAATATATTTGAATTAAATTGTTTCTATTCAATTGATGAATTTAACAACTTCTGTGATAATATGGCGCTTTAATTGTACTTATCACTTATTGTTTATATTTACTTTGTTTTTATTTTATTTGTACTTTATCTGTATTTAACATTTATCGTATTTATTACCGGTATTACTGTTTTTATATTTTATTTTTGTTTTTCATCTATTTTAATTTAATTACATTTCTTATCTTGTTTGACCAATATTTTAAATTGTATTTTTATATATGTCTTTTTATTGTAATGATGTCTCCATTATTCAGTAGATTTTAGATTTTACTCAGTAGATTTTAAGTTTTTATTTGTAGATATTGTTTTACAAGTAAGCATGCAAACATTTTATAATGTAACATAATTTATATATTTAAGTATCAACTAATACCACATTTATTACTATACCTGACTAACCCATGGATGCTGTAATCATTCTTTCTTGGAAATTAAATAAATTAAATTAAATTAAATTAAATTAAATTAAATTAAATTAAAAAAATAGTAAACGTCCTGGGAAAATTTTACAAAAATTTATTCTAATTAATGAAACCTCACACTACTCAGATAACTTTGATTTTTGAAAATGCAATAATTTTCAAGCGAGTTACAAATTTTTAAAATAAAAAAACAGGTGAAAAATGTGAAAAAAGCATTTTCCAGTATTATAATGTTAAGAAGAATTATATACATGAGGCCATACAATCCGAACAGCAGCTTAAACTAGTAAAACCCAGATGGGGTTTTCCTAGTTTCGATAAGCACCACGAGAAATTCCACATGAGGAGTTTGCACTCGATGACTTCAAAAATGTTGCACTGTGTAATTGAACAGAAATAAATAAACATCCGCATGTTTATCTCTTGGGATGTAACAATTCCGCTAATAAATTGATGGATGTTTGTCTTCCTTGCGAGTACATCGCAACGGATTACGTGTAACCAAGTTTCATAGCCCGGGGCAGACATCGCATGCAAAGTAATTCTTAATGCCTTTCGAGCTTAGTTTAGCCCGTATAGTGCAGAATTCTGCTTGCAAAAAACGAAATTGTTTTCTAAACGGTTAGTTTGCATAATCTACCCGTTAAAAAAGCCAGATGTACAGTTTACATTTTAGAATTAATACATATGCAGGCAGTGAGTTTTTCTAGTCAGTCGAAGTGGTTGTTCTAAAAGGAAGAAAAGGCTAAGAGCTACAAATTACAAAATTCATGTAATTCAAGAAGAATAGAAATTTCAATAATGAAAAACATGATGATGTCGCAGTACTTGGTACGTGCATAACAGTTAATAATAATTCCCAACAAGTTTAAAAACAATTTCAAAGTGCGCTTATAACGGAACGGCCGCATTATTTTTCTTTTTTTTTAATTAAAAACGATAATGGAAATGCAAGTACATCCTCGGTCGGCTTAATGCTCTAAATCTTTTTTTTTTAGGTGCAAACTCAACTTTTCCTTAAGCTTCAATACAGTAGATACACATTAAGATTACCCGGGAAAGGACAAAATTTACTCAGCGCCGTATCTCGGCAACAATAAATTATTAAGAAAGTATGGCTTTTTTTTTCAATGGGCTTATAAATACTTTCTCGAGATTTACGCAAACCTCTATAAATTTGTAACGGTGATAAAAGTTTCCCGTAAATTTATGATCAGGTTTTCTATAGATTCAATATTCATATGTTTATAAGGGATGCACACAGTTTAAACTAAATGAGAAAGACATATTGTGACGATGCCTGCCACTGCCACTGCCACTGCCACTGCCACTGCCACTGCCACTGCCACTGCCACTGCCACTGCCACTGCCACTGCCACTGCCACTGCCACTGCCACTGCCACTGCCACTGCCACTGCCACTGCCACTGCCACTGCCACTGCCACTGCCACTGCCACTGCCACTGCCACTGCCACTGCCACTGCCACTGCCACTGCCACTGCCACTGCCACTGCCACTGCCACTGCCACTGCCACTGCCACTGCCACTGCCACTGCCACTGCCACTGCCACTGCCACTGCCACTGCCACTGCCACTGCCACTGCCACTGCCACTGCCACTGCCACTGCCACTGCCACTGCCACTGCCACTGCCACTGCCACTGCCACTGCCACTGCCACTGCCACTGCCACTGCCACTGCCACTGCCACTGCCACTGCCACTGCCACTGCCACTGCCACTGCCACTGCCACTGCCACTGCCACTGCCACTGCCACTGCCACTGCCACTGCCACTGCCACTGCCACTGCCACTGCCACTGCCACTGCCACTGCCACTGCCACTGCCACTGCCACTGCCACTGCCACTGCCACTGCCACTGCCACTGCCACTGCCACTGCCACTGCCACTGCCACTGCCACTGCCACTGCCACTGCCACTGCCACTGCCACTGCCACTGCCACTGCCACTGCCACTGCCACTGCCACTGCCACTGCCACTGCCACTGCCACTGCCACTGCCACTGCCACTGCCACTGCCACTGCCACTGCCACTGCCACTGCCACTGCCACTGCCACTGCCACTGCCACTGCCACTGCCACTGCCACTGCCACTGCCACTGCCACTGCCACTGCCACTGCCACTGCCACTGCCACTGCCACTGCCACTGCCACTGCCACTGCCACTGCCACTGCCACTGCCACTGCCACTGCCACTGCCACTGCCACTGCCACTGCCACTGCCACTGCCACTGCCACTGCCACTGCCACTGCCACTGCCACTGCCACTGCCACTGCCACTGCCACTGCCACTGCCACTGCCACTGCCACTGCCACTGCCACTGCCACTGCCACTGCCACTGCCACTGCCACTGCCACTGCCACTGCCACTGCCACTGCCACTGCCACTGCCACTGCCACTGCCACTGCCACTGCCACTGCCACTGCCACTGCCACTGCCACTGCCACTGTGACACTGCCTATGACACTGCCACTGCCACTGCACACATTTATAAAAATCGTCTGTCTATCGTATAAAATCTCTTTAATTCGCTAATAGAAAGTAAATCAATAACCATTCGAGGACACACAGAGTTTTCATAATTCCCCGTTGGCGGAGTTGTTATATTCACGAGCATTTTTTTTTCTTTGTTTCATATAAATTTGAATTTGACACAATATTTTCTCTTATCCTAAACGTATTTCGCCGGCTGACAAATCGATTTCCCGTCAAATTTATTTATAACCAGAAATATTATTATTCGGCGAGTGGGCGGGGTATATTTCATCGGAATCCACGTTATGTATGTGACTGTTCGACCTACAGAGACAGCCCTTTATTCGTTTCACTCCTCCGCGGGTCAAGGACATTTATTTATGAATCATGAGGATTATTTCTTATGAAGAACATGTATTCTTATTTTTATGTTATACATATTTATATGTCAGTGACGGAATAAGACAAACGATAAAATCAATAACATACCTTTTGATCCATTTATTAAATTCCTTGCGTCGTCTTCACTATTCGTCATATTCTTTTTATGTGCTGTTCCGCAAATTGAAAAAAAAAATTGAAAAATCATTGCTGCGAGCTTGAAATTTTTCAAACTTCATAAACACCTATTTCTCTTTATAATCCAGTTAAAATCCAGGATGGTGATTACGATATTTTGAGTTATTTCGGCAAAAATCCACTGGATTGTAATTCTGCAGTCGTGCATTTTCCGAATAAAAAAAAAATTGAAAAAACATTGCTGCGAACTTGAAACTCTTCAAACTTCATAAACACCTATTTCTCTTTATAATCCAGTAAAAATCCAGGATGGTTATTACGATATTTTGAGTTATTTCGGCAAAAATACAGTGGATTGTAATTCTGCAATCGAGCATTTTCCAGACGATAAAAAAAAAATTAAAAAAACATTGCTGCGAGCTTAAAACTTTTCAAACTTCATAAACACCTATTTCTCTTCATAATCCAATAAAAATCCAGGATGGTGATTACGATATTTTGAGTTATTTCGGCAAAAATCCACTGGATTGTAATTCTGCAGTCGTGCATTTTCCGGACGATAGAAAAAATTTAAAAAATATTGCTGCGAGCTTAAAACTCTTCAAACTTCATAAACACCTATTTCTCTTTATAATCCAGTAAAAATCCAGGATGGTGATTACGATATTTTGAGTTATTTCGGCAAAAATACAGTGGATTGTAATTCTGCAGTCGTGCATTTTCCGGACGATAGAAAAAATTGAAAAAACATTGCTGCGAGCTTGAAACTTTTCAAACTTCATAAACACCTATTTCTCTTTATAATCCTGTAAAAATCCAGGATGGTGATTACGATATTTTGAGTTATTTCGGCAAAAATACAGTGGATTGTAATTCTGCAGTCGCGCATTTTTCGGACGATAAAAAAAAATTGAAAAAACATTGCTGCGAACTTGAAACTCTTCAAACTTCATAAACACCTATTCCTCTTTATAATCCAGTAAAAATCCAGGACGGTGCTTACGATATTTTCAGTTATTTTGGTAAAAATACCATGGATTGTAATTCTGCTGTCGTGCATTTTCCGGACGATAAAAAAAAATTGAAAAAACATTGCTGCGAGCTTGAAACTCTTCAAACTTCATAAACACCTATTCCTCTTTATAATCCAGTAAAAATCCAGGACGGTGCTTACGATATTTTGAGTTATTTTGGTAAAAATACCATGGATTGTAATTATGCAGTCGTGCATTTTCCCGACGATAGAAAAAATTGAAAAAATTTTGCTGCGAACTTGAAACTCTTCAAACTTCATAAACACCTATTCCTCTTCATACTCCAGTAAAAATCTAGAATGGCGATTACGATATTTTGAGTTATTTCGGCAAAAATACTGCAGATTGTAATTCTGCAGTCGTGCAATTTCCGGATGATAAAAAAAATTGAAAAAACATTGCTGCGAGTTTAAAACTTTTCAAACTTCATAAACACCTATTTCTCTTCATAATCCAGCAAAAATCCAGGATGGTGATTACGATATTTTGTGTTATTTCGGCAAAAATCCAGTGGATTGTAATTCTGCAGTCGTGCATTTTCCGGACGATAAAAAAAAATTGAAAAAATATTGCTGCGAGCTTGAAACTTTTCAAACTTCATAAACACCTATTTCTCTTTATAATCCAGTAAAAATCCAGGATGGTGATTGCGATATTTTGAGTTATTTCGTCAAAAATACAATGGATTGTAATTCTGCAGTCGCGCATTTTTCGGACGATAAAAAAACATTGAAAAAATATTGCTGCGAGCTTAAAACTTTTTATACCTCATAAACACCTATTTCTCATTATAATCCAGTAAAAATCCAGGATGGTGATTACGATATTTTAATTTATTTCGGCAAAAAATACAGTGGATTGTAATTCTGCAGTCGTGCATTTTCCGGACGATAAAAAAATTGAAAAAACATTGCTGCGAACTTGAAACTTTTCAAACTTCATAAACACCTATTTCTCTTTATAATCCAGTAAAAATCCAGGATGGTGATTACGATATTTTGAGTTATTTCGGCAAAAATACAGTGGATTGTAATTCTGCGGTCGTGCATTTTTCAGACGATAAAAAAAATTGAAAAAACATTGCTGCGAACTTGAAACTCTTCAAACTTCATAAACACCTATTTCTCTTTATAATCCAGTAAAAATCCAGGATGGTGATTACGATATTTTGAATTATTTCGGCAAAAATACATTGGATTGTAATTCTGCAGTCGTGCATTTTCCGGACGATAAAAAAAATTGAAAAAACATTGCTGCGAGCTTGAAACTTTTCAAACTTTATGAACAATTATTTCTCATTATAATCCAGTAAACATCCAGGATGGTGATTACGATATTTTGTGTTATTTCGGCAAAAATCCAGTGGATTGTAATTCAGCAGTCGTGCATTTTCCGGACGATAAAAAAAAAATGAAAAAACATTGCTGCGAACTTGAAACTTTTCAAACTTCATAAACACCTATTTCTCTTTATAATCCAGTAAAAATCCAGGATGGTGATTACGATATTTTGAGTTATTTCGGCAAAAATACATTGGATTGCAATTCTGCAGTCGTGCATTTTCCGGACGATAAAAAAAATTGAAAAAACATTGCTGCGAGCTTGAAACTTTTCAAACTTTATGAACAATTATTTCTCATTATAATCCAGTAAACATCCAGGATGGTGATTACGATATTTTGTGTTATTTCGGCAAAAATCCAGTGGATTGTAATTCTGCAGTTGTGCATTTTTCGGATGATAAGAAAAATTGAAAAAATATTACTGCGACCTTGAAACTTTTCAAACTTCATAAACACTTATTTCTCTTTATAATCCAGTAAAAATCCAGGATGGTAATTACGATATTTTGTGTTATTTCGGCAAAAATCCAGTGGATTGTAATTCAGCAGTCGTGCATTTTCCGGACGATAAAAAAAAAATGAAAAAACATTGCTGCGAACTTGAAACTTTTCAAACTTCATAAACACCTATTTCTCTTTATAATCCAGTAAAAATCCAGGATGGTGATTACGATATTTTGAGTTATTTCGGCAAAAATACATTGGATTGCAATTCTGCAGTCGTGCATTTTCCGGACGATAAAAAAAATTGAAAAAACATTGCTGCGAGCTTGAAACTTTTCAAACTTCATGAACAATTATTTCTCTTTATAATCCAGTAAACATCCAGGATGGTGATTACGATATTTTGAGTTATTTCGGCAAAAATACAGTGGATTGTAATTCTGCAGTCGTGCATTTTCCAGACGTTAAAAAAAATTGAAAAAACATTGCTGCGAGCTTAAAACTTTTCAAACTTCACAAACACCTATTTCTCTTTATAATCCAGTAAAAATCCAGGATGGTGATTACGATATTTTAAGTTATTTCGGCAAAAATACAGTGGATTGTAATTCTGCAGTCGTGCATTTTCCGGACGATAGAAAAAATTGAAAAAACATTGCTGTTTTCTACAATTGGACTAAATATTTATGTATGCAAAAGTTGCAAATAGCTAAGTGTTGTATGCAACCGAACATGCTCTTAAGAATCCAAACTGGTGCGCCATCTGTGATCGTGTTAATAAATCTGAGTATAGATTTTCTTGCAAGAATATTGTGAATTTAAACAGCTAGACTTGTTTCTCAGACCATTGTAGTCTGCTGAAATAAATTATTTACTTACTTACTTAAAAAATACAAATTCTTCAAATTAATTTTTGTAATTTCCTATTTTATGTAATAACCAGATGATTCCAGTAAAAATGTTTACTTCTATCATTAATACATACAATTACTTCAATAATCAAGAGTAAAAGAACCGACACGACTTTTCAGCCATGATTTCCCGGCGGATCCACCATAATGTAAAATATTAACAATCTCAATAAAATGTTAATTAATTATTTATTTAGCTTTAACTATAGATTTATTTGCAAAAATGAATTAAGTGATTTTCCATTTATCTCTGATTTTGTATAACAATTTTTTTTTTCCTAAAACAAATATCTGAAGACATAAAACTTAAATAATTAAAAGTTGGTGTTTGATTTAATTCAGAAACGATTTTAATAGCCATTAGTATTCTTTATAGTTCTATTGACAATATTAGATAATAATTGGAGGATCGTTTTTCTTCCATTTTGTTTAAATAATTTTTTCCAGGAATGCGTAACATTCGAAAACGACTAAATTAAAAAAAATCAAAAGTTACTGTTTGACCTCATTTAAAAATTATTTTGATAACCATAAATGTTCTTCATAGTTCTATTAACTATATTAGATAACAATTGGAGAACTATTTACTTCCATTTTGTTTAAATAATTTTTTCGAAAACATGGCTAAATTAAAAAATCAAAAGTTACTGTTTAACCTCATTTACAAATAATTTTGGCGGCCATAAATGTTTTTCACACTTCTGTTAACTATATTAGATAACAATTGGACGACCATTTTTCTTCCATTTTGTTTAAATAATTTTTTTACAGGAATGCGTAACATTCGAAAACGACTAAATTAAAAAAATCAAAAGTTACTGTTTGACCTCATTTAAAAATTATTTTGATGGCCATAAATGTTCTTCATAGTTCTATTAACTATATTAGACAACAATTGGACGACCATTTTGCTTCCATTTTGTTTAAATAATTTTTTCCAGGAATGAGTAACATTCGAAAACATGGCTAAATTAAAAAAAATCAAAAGTTACTGTTTCACCTCATTTAAAAATTATTTTGATAGCCATAAATGTTCTTTGCAGTTCTATTAACTATATTAGACCCACAATTGGACGACCATTTTGCTTCCTTTTTGTTTAAATAATTTTTTTCCAGGAATGAGTAACATTCGAAAACATGGCAAAATTAAAAAAATCAAAAGTTACTGTTTGACCTCATTTAAAAATTATTTTGACGGCCATAAATGTTCTTCATAGTTCTATTAACTATATTAGATAATAACTAGAAAACAATTTTTTTTCGATTTTGTTTAAATAACTTTTTAAACCAGGGAAAAGCAAGAAAATTCGCCACTGCTATAAAACATGTTCTCGTATGATTATTTCTAAATTTGGCGAAGAGATGTTTTCGGGTTATGATGTAATTATAAAGCAGAACCTATTTTGAGTAAATTTGGAAAGTTTCAAGTTTGTGGCAATTGTTTTTTTATATTTTTTTAAACCTGCAAAATTCGGAACTGCTATAAATATGTCCTCTTGTGATTATTTCTAAATTTGGTGAAGGGATGTCTTCAGATTATGATGGAATTATAAAGCAGAACCTATTTTGAGTTAATTTGGAAAGTTTTAAGTCTGTGGCAATTGTTTTTATATTTTTTTTACCATGGAAAGGCGAGAAAATTCTCCACTGCTATAAAACATGTTCTCGTTTGATTATTTCTAAATTTAGCGAAGGGATGTTTTCAGATTATGATGGAATTATAAAGCAGAATCTATTTTGAGTAAATTTGGAAAGTTTCAAGTCTGTGGCAATTGTTTTTATATATTTTTTTTAGGCCAGGGAAAAGCGAGAAAATTTGCCACTGTTAGAAATCATGTTCTCGTGTGATTATTTTTAAATTTGGCAAAGGGATGTTTTCGGATTATGATGGAATTATAATGCAGAATCTATTTGAGTAAATTTGGAAAGTTTCAAGTCTGTGACAATTGTTTTTATATTTTTTTTTTAACCAGGGAAAGACAAGTAAATTCGCCACTGCTATAAAACATGTTCTCGTGTGATTATTTCTAAAATTGGCGAACGGATGTTTTCAGATTATGATGGAATTATAGAGTAGATTTTATATTGAGTAAATTCGGTAATTTTCAAATATGCGGCAATTGTTTTTATATTTTTTTAACAGGAAAAATGAACAAATTCAGAATTACCACAAAACTATGTTCTCGTGTGATTATTTCCAAATTTGGCGAAGGGATGTTTTCGGATTATGATGGAATTATAGAGTAGATCTTATCTTGAGTAAATTTGGAAAGTTTCAAATCTGTGGCAATTGTTTTTATATTTTTTTCAACAGGAAAAATGAACAAATTCAGAATTACCACAAAACTATGTTCTCGTGTGATTATTTCCAAATTTGGCGAAGGGATGTTTTCGGATTATGATGGAATTATAGAGCAGATCTTATCTTGAGTAAATTTGGAAAGTTTCAAATCTGTGGTAATTGTTTTTATATTTTTTTTTAACAGGAAAAATGAACAAATTCAGAATTACCACAAAACTATGTTCTCGTGTGATTATTTCCAAATTTGGCGAAGGGGTGCTTTCAGATTATGGTGGAATTATCGAGCAGATTTTATGTTGAGTTAATTAGGAAAGTTTCAAATCTGTAGCAATTGTTTTTATATTTTTTTTTTCAACAGGAAAAATGAACAAATTCAGAATTACCACAAAACTATGTTCTCGTGTGATTATTTCCAAATTTGGCGAAGGGATGTTTTCGGATTATGATGGAATTATAAAGCAGAATCTATTTTGAGTAAATTTGGAAAGTTTCAAGTCTGTGGCAATTGTTTTTATATTTTTTTTATCCGTGAAAAATGAACAAACTTAGCATTACCACAAACTATGTTCTCGTGTGATTATTTCTAAATTTGGCAAGGGGGTGCTTTCAGATTATGATTGAATTATAAAGCAGAATCTATTTGGAGAAAGTTTGAAAAGTTTCAAATCTTTGGCAATTGTCTTTATATTTTTTTTATTCATAATAATTTCGACGTCAGTAAAAATCCTTACGGTATTAATCTCGATTTTTAACAAAGTTTGAAATCGACCATAACTAAACAAAAATTCTTATTATTATCACTAATACACGTACTTTCATAATCAAGAATAAAAAAAATATTACGGGCACTCCTTCATCAAAAAAAAAAAAAAATTTTCTTTCGTCTTGGTATGAAATTTGAAGTCGATGGCAATCAAGTCGTTGAAAGTATTGTATTTTTTCACATTTAAGTCCTAATTTATTTAGTAATATTTTGAAACTCTCCGTAAGAGTGAAAAATCAATTTAATATGGTCATATTTTTTACTTTCTCCGTTACGAAGTACGAGAAAGTATTGTGATCGTGAATTTTTTTTTGAAATTTTAAGTAAGGAATGTTAGTAGATGTATAAATAAAAGCACAGAATTATATTTTTATTATTAAACTCTTTCTTTATTAATATAAATAGATCCTAGAACATCCAGGACTAGCTATAACATACATACATATAGACAGACAAACTTTTGTACACTTTATTACAACTGGAAGTAACTTAAACTTATAGGCTCGCGGGCTTTTACTGTTTCCGGTCCTACACTTACGATATGATTATTAGTCTTTAACGGCAATAATATGTATCTATTTATTGTTTTTCTCTTCTTTAATAATAATATTATGTGGCAGTAAAAACGTTTGGTCTCCTTATCAACTAATATCGGTTATATAATAACAATTACAAGATTATTACATTATTATTATATAATATAAAAAAAAAACAGTAACAGTTGGTAATACAGGTTACTTCAACAAATAAAAAAATTATCAAGCTATTTAACAAAACTTGCTGATTTACGATATACAAGCCGAAAATGTACAAAACTAAATAATAATAATAAAAAAAGGGATATTTGGTCCAAAAGAATATATTTATATATTTGTGTATATACAGGGTGGTTTAAAAAAAAAACGTTTTGCTTGTTGGGTATTTATATGGTTATAATACAGTGTCGAGGAATCACATTCTCGGGCTCAATAAATATGACTGTACAAGAGCGGATGTGATGTGACACAACTTTGACTAATGTGATGATGGTAATCATACTTTCAGGTAATATAAACGTTACACACTGAAATGCTTCATACAAAATTAGACAAAAGTTTCGTTCTTCGCTTAAATTACAAATAAAAATAAAATAAATTTTTTAAAGTACAATTTTAATTTACATGCTTACTATACAACAGAGTAAAATATCCTTACAGATTTTTTTCTTTTAAATTTTAATTTAATCACAGTCCTTGCACTCAATTATATGTTAATGTATATGGCAGCCCCAAATATAGCTGGTTGATCGTTTTTTTTTTTTTTTTACTTTCTTGGCACTCGTTACCAAGGCACTGTGCAGAATTAAAGAAGGACCAGCCGGAAAAGTCAAAAACTGCGCGCGCGTTCTTTTTTTCTGCTCGGAAATTTAAGTACTTTTGAAATAATCAAAATTTGCTCGAGATAATTCGCTCGCGTAGTTTCCGACTTTAACGGCGAGTAGGAATGGATCACAATATGTTAAATAACACATACACACTTATAATGTAGCACAGCCGAAGTTTATAATAATAAGCAGTCACTAAAAAACTGTCCAATCTTCATCTTGTTTTATAAATTGAGAACATCTAAATTGAAACATGAGTTTTATAGTTGCAAGCTTTGGAAACATGTTATAGTCCTTTATAATTTATAATAAATCACATTTTCCCATATTATATTTATTTTAATTTAAACGTACGTATATATTCCATATATATATTTATAAAAATTTGTAATAATAAATATCCTTCAATGATTTCAAATAAAGCCGACGATGTATTGTCTAGAGTTTATACGTTATACATTATTTATTTATAATCGTCTAAGAATAAAATAACAAGTGTAATACTTACAATTTTTTTATAGTCACCGGGTGACTCTAGTCAACTCGCACTCTTTTTTTTTTTTGGCTATATAACAGAATAGATTAAACTAATTTTTGATTTTCGACTATAACAGTGTTTCAACTTATTCAACTATTGATTATAGTCACTCTTTAGTGACTATCGTTTTTTTTTTACCTAATAATATCTAGGGGTAGAATATCACATGTGGGGTCACTTAGGAGTGCGGAAGTAGCGTAGTACTACGTATCCAAGTAATCTGAACACCAGCAGGAAGGCGACTAACACCACCGTGTTAGCCCACAGAGGCAAATGTGGTCCTTGTGCTTCTAGGATTGCTTTGATTGGTATGTGAGTTGATTCCGAACAAACGTCGAATTTACTCTGGTGTGAACACCTGGAAAAAAGGGGAGATGTTTTGTATTAAAGATTACTATTACTGCAAAGATATTCGGCTCGTCGATCTTCGTAGAGGATGCCGAGACAGAGATTCTTATAGAGGAAACTGCTGTTTCTGTTAAATTTTCTTCCACAGCCTCCTCTCCGAACATCCACGAGCCGCCGCTGTTTCTAATATTATCAGCCTAATATATATCCTATTAATATAATTTTTACGTTTTTTTTCTTTACAATTAAATACAATTGTACCTTTTAAAACAAATCGAATTTATTTTGTAGGGTAAAAGTGCACAGCAAAAAGCAAAGATTTTGATAGAAAATTCTGGAAATTCCAGTGACAATTTGTGTCTGTTTTTTCAATTTTTTTAAAGCTACACTTGTCGTGAATGTTTCTTGCAAATTTGGTTAAAATTCATCAAAGGGATTTTGGGAAAATTCAGTTGAAAGCGCGTAGAGATTTTGATGTGAATTTCTGAAAAAAACAGTGACAACCCATGTTTGGATTTTTCAATTGTTTTAAAGCTACAATTGTCGTGAATGTTTCCTGCAAATTTGGTTAAAATTCATCAAAGGGATTTTGGGAAAATTCAGTTGAAAGCGCGTAGAGATTTTGATGTGAATTTCTGAAAAAAACAGTGACAACCCATGTTTGGATTTTTCAATTATTTTAAAGCTACAATTGTCGTGAATGTTTCCTGCAAATTTGGTTAAAATTCATCAAAGGGATTTTGGGAAAATTCAGTTGAAAGCGCGTAGAGATTTTGATGTGAAATTCTGGAAAAACCAGTGACAACCCATGTTTGGATTTTTCAATTGTTTTAAAGCTACAATTGTCGTGAATGTTTCTTGTAAATTTGTTAAAAATTCATCTAAGGGATTTTGTCAAAATTCAGTTGAAAGCGCGTAGAGATTTTGATGTGAAATTCTGGAAAAACCAGTGACAACCCATGTTTGGATTTTTCAATTGTTTTAAAGCTACAATTGTCGTGAATGTTTCCTGCAAATTTGGTTAAAATTCATCAAAGGGATTTTGGGAAAATTCAGTTGAAAGCGCGTAGAGATTTTGATGTGAAATTCTGGAAAAACCAGTAACAACCCATGTTTGGATTTTTCAATTGTTTTAAAGCTACAATTGTCGTGAATGTTTCTTGCAAATTTGGTTAAAATTCATCAAAGGGATTTTGGGAAAATTCAGTTGAAAGTGCGTAGAGATTTTGATGTGAAATTCTAAAAAAACCAGTGACAACCCATGTTTGGATTTTTCAATTGTTTTAAAGCTACAATTGTCGTGAATGTTTCTTGTAAATTTGTTAAAAATTCATCAAAGGGATTTTGGGAAAATTCAGTTGAAAGCGCGTAGAGATTTTGATGTGAATTTCTGAAAAAAACAGTGACAACCCATGTTTGGATTTTTCAATTGTTTTAAAGCTACAATTGTCGTGAATGTTTCCTGCAAATTTGGTTAAAATTCATCAAAGGGATTTTGGGAAAATTCAGTTGAAAGCGCGTAGAGATTTTGATGTGAAATTCAGGAAAAACCAGTGCAACCCATGTTTGGATTTTTCAATTGTTTTAAAGCTACAATTGTCGTGAATGTTTCTTGCAAATTTGGTTAAAATTCATCAGAGGGATTTTGGGAAAATTCAGTTGAAAGCCCGTAGAGATTTTGATGTGAAATTCTGAAAAAACCAGTGACAACCCATGTTTGGATTTTTCAATTATTTTAAAGCTACAATTGTCGTGAATGTTTCCTGCAAATTTGGTTAAAATTCATCAAAGGGATTTTGGGAAAATTCAGTTGAAAGCGCGTAGAGATTTTGATGTGAAATTCTGGAAAAACCAGTGACAACCCATGTTTGGATTTTTCAATTGTTTTAAAGCTACAATTGTCGTGAATGTTTCCTGCAAATTTGGTTAAAATTCATCAAAGGGATTTTGGGAAAATTCAGTTGAAAGCGCGTAGAGATTTTGATGTGAAATTCTGGAAAAACCAGTAACAACCCATGTTTGGATTTTTCAATTGTTTTAAAGCTACAATTGTCGTGAATGTTTCTTGCAAATTTGGTTAAAATTCATCAAAGGGATTTTGGGAAAATTCAGTTGAAAGTGCGTAGAGATTTTGATGTGAAATTCTAAAAAAACCAGTGACAACCCATGTTTGGATTTTTCAATTGTTTTAAAGCTACAATTGTCGTGAATGTTTCTTGCAAATTTGGTTAAAATTCATCAGAGGGATTTTGGGAAAATTCAGTTGAAAGCCCGTAGAGATTTTGATGTGAAATTCTGAAAAAACCAGTGACAACCCATGTTTGGATTTTTCAATTGTTTTAAAGCTACAATTGTCGTGAATGTTTCTTGCAAATTTGGTTAAAATTCATCAGAGGGATTTTGGGAAAATTCAGTTGAAAGCCCGTAGAGATTTTGATGTGAAATTCTGAAAAAACCAGTGACAACCCATGTTTGGATTTTTCAATTATTTTAAAGCTACAATTGTCGTGAATGTTTCCTGCAAATTTGGTTAAAATTCATCAAAGGGATTTTGGGAAAATTCAGTTGAAAGCGCGTAGAGATTTTGATGTGAAATTCTGGAAAAACCAGTGACAACCCATGTTTGGATTTTTCAATTGTTTTAAAGCTACAATTGTCGTGAATGTTTCTTGTAAATTTGTTAAAAATTCATCTAAGGGATTTTGTCAAAATTCAGTTGAAAGCGCGTAGAGATTTTGATGTGAAATTCTGGAAAAACCAGTGACAACCCATGTTTGGATTTTTCAATTGTTTTAAAGCTACAATTGTCGTGAATGTTTCCTGCAAATTTGGTTAAAATTCATCAAAGGGATTTTGGGAAAATTCAGTTAAAAGCGCGTAGAGATTTTGATGTGAAATTCTGGAAAAACCAGTAACAACCCATGTTTGGATTTTTCAATTGTTTTAAAGCTACAATTGTCGTGAATGTTTCTTGCAAATTTGGTTAAAATTCATCAAAGGGATTTTGGGAAAATTCAGTTGAAAGTGCGTAGAGATTTTGATGTGAAATTCTAAAAAAACCAGTGACAACCCATGTTTGGATTTTTCAATTGTTTTAAAGCTACAATTGTCGTGAATGTTTCTTGTAAATTTGTTAAAAATTCATCAAAGGGATTTTGGGAAAATTCAGTTGAAAGCGCGTAGAGATTTTGATGTGAATTTCTGAAAAAAACAGTGACAACCCATGTTTGGATTTTTCAATTGTTTTAAAGCTACAATTGTCGTGAATGTTTCCTGCAAATTTGGTTAAAATTCATCAAAGGGATTTTGGGAAAATTCAGTTGAAAGCGCGTAGAGATTTTGATGTGAAATTCAGGAAAAACCAGTGACAACCCATGTTTGGATTTTTCAATTGTTTTAAAACTACAATTGTCGTGAATGTTTCTTGCAAATTTGGTTAAAATTCATCAGAGGGATTTTGGGAAAATTCAGTTGAAAGCCCGTAGAGATTTTGATGTGAAATTCTGAAAAAACCAGTGACAACCCATGTTTGGATTTTTCAATTGTTTTAAAGCTACAATTGTCGTGAATGTTTCTTGCAAATTTGGTTAAAATTCATCAAAGGGATTTTGGGAAAATTCAGTTGAAAGCGCGTAGAGATTTTGATGTGAAATTCTGGAAAAACCAGTGACAACCCATGTTTGGATTTTTCAATTGTTTTAAAGGTACAATTGTCGTGAATGTTTCTTGTAAATTTGTTAAAAATTCATCAAAGGGATTTTGGGAAAATTCAGTTGAAAGCCCGTAGAGATTTTGATGTGAAATTCTGAAAAAACCAGTGACAACCCATGTTTGGATTTTTCAATTGTTTTAAAGCTACAATTGTCGTGAATGTTTCTTGCAAATTTGGTTAAAATTCATCAAAGGGATTTTGGGAAAATTCAGTTGAAAGCGGCTAGAGATTTTGATGTGAAATTCTGGAAAAACCAGTGACAACCCATGTTTGGATTTTTCAATTGTTTTAAAGCTACAATTGTCGTAAATGTTTCTTGCAAATTTGGTTAAAATTCATCAAAGGGATTTTGGGAAAATTCAGTTGAAAGCGCGTAGAGATTTTGATGTGAAATTCTGGAAAAACCAGTGACAACCCATGTTTGGATTTTTCAATTGTTTTAAAGCTACAATTGTCGTGAATGTTTCTTGCAAATTTGGTTAAAATTCATCAGAGGGATTTTGGGAAAATTCAGTTGAAAGCGCGTAGAGATTTTGATGTGAAATTCTGAAAAAACCAGTGACAACCCATGTTTAGATTTATCAATTGTTTTAAAGCTACAATTGTCGTGAATGTTTCCTGCAAATTTGGTTAAAATTCATCAAAGGGATTTTGGGAAAATTCAGTTGAAAGCGCGTAGAGATTTTGATGTGAAATTCTGGAAAAACCAGTGACAACCCATGTTTGGATTTTTCAATTGTTTTAAAGCTACAATTGTCGTGAATGTTTCTTGCAAATTTGGTTAAAATTCATCAAAGGGATTTTGGGAAAATTCAGTTGAAAGTGCGTAGAGATTTTGATGTGAAATTCTAAAAAAACCAGTGACAACCCATGTTTGGATTTTTCAATTGTTTTAAAGCTACAATTGTCGTGAATGTTTCTTGTAAATTTGTTAAAAATTCATCAAAGGGATTTTGGGAAAATTCAGTTGAAAGCCCGTAGAGATTTTGATGTGAAATTCTGAAAAAACCGGTGACAACCCATGTTTGGAATTTTCAATTGTTTTAAAGCTACAATTGTCGTGAATGTTTCTTGCAAATTTGGTTAAAATTCATCAAAGGGATTTTGGGAAAATTCAGTTGAAAGTGCGTAGAGATTTTGATGTGAAATTCTGGAAAAACCAGTGACAACCCATGTTTGGATTTTTCAATTGTTTTAAAGCTACAATTGTCGTGAATGTTTCTTGCAAATTTGGTTAAAATTCATCAAAGGGATTTTGGGAAAATTCAGTTGAAAGTGCGTAGAGATTTTGATGTGAAATTCTGGAAAAACCAGTGACAACCCATGTTTGGATTTTTCAATTGTTTTAAAGCTACAATTGTCGTGAATGTTTCTTGCAAATTTGGTTAAAATTCATCAAAGGGATTTTGGGAAAATTCAGTTGAAAGCGCGTAGAGATTTTGATGTAAAATTCTAGAAAAACCAGTGACAACCCATATTTGAATTTGGGATTTTGGGAAACCAAACATGGGTTGCACTGGTTTTTCTAGAATTTTCCATCAAAATCTCTGCTTTGAAAAATGCGCACTTTCAACTTAATTGCCTTAAAATTCTCAAAATCCCTTTGATGAATTTTAAACAAATTCACAAGAAACATTCACGACAATTGTGGCTTTAAAATAATTGAAAAATCCAAACATGGGTTGCACTGGTTTTTCTAGAATTTTCCATCAAAATCTTTGCTTTGAAAAATGCGCACTTTCAACTTAATTGCCTTAAATTTCTCAAAATCCCTTTAATGAATTTTAACTAAATTTACAAGAAACATTCATGACAATTGTGGCTTTAAAATAATTGAAAAATCCAAACATGGGTTGCACTGGTTTTTCTAGAATTTTCCATCAAAATCTTTGCTTTGAAAAATGCGCACTTTCAACTTAATTGCCTTAAATTTCTCAAAATCCCTTTAATGAATTTTAACTAAATTTACAAGAAACATTCATGACAATTGTGGCTTTAAAATAATTGAATAATCCAAACATGGGTTGCACTGGATTTTCTAGAATTTTCCATCAAAATCTTTGCTTTGAAAAATGAGCCTTTTCAACTTAATTGCCTTAAATTTCTCAAAAACCCATTGATGAATTTTAACCAAATTTACAAGAAACATTCACGACAATTGTGGCTTTAAAATAATTGAAAAATCCAAACATGGGTTGCACTGGTTTTTCCAGAATTTTCCATCAAAATCTTTGCTTTGAAAAATGCACACTTTCAACTAATTGCCTTAAATTTCTCAAAATCCCTTTGATGAATTTTAATCAAATTTACAAGAAACATTCACGACAATTGTGGCTTTAAAATAATTGAAAAATCCAAACATGGGTTGCACTGGTTTTTCTAGAATTTTCCATCAAAATCTCTGCTTTGAAAAATGCGCACTTTCAACTTAATTGCCTTAAAATTCTCAAAATCCCTTTGATGAATTTTAAACAAATTTACAAGAAACATTCACGACAATTGTGGCTTTAAAATAATTGAAAAATCCAAACATGGGTTGCATTGGGTTTTCTAGAATTTTCCATCAAAATCTTTGCTTTGAAAAATGCGTACTTTTAACTTAATTGCCTTAAATTTCTCAAAATCCCTTTGAAGAATTTTAACCAAATTTACAAGAAACATTCACGACAATTGTGGCTTTAAAATAATTGAAAAATCCAAACATGGGTTGCACTGGTTTTTCTAGAATTTTACATCAAAATCTTTGCTTTGAAAAATGAGCACTTTCAACTTAATTACCTTAAAATTCTCAAAATCCCTTTGATGAATTTTAACCAAATTTACAAGAAACATTCGCGACTATTGTGGCTTTAAAATAATTGAAAAACCAAACTAGGGTTGTCAACAAATATCTTTCTATAAGAACACGTGGAATCCATATTTCAAGTTTTGAAATTAAACCAAGACGTTTCATGAGATCATGAACGGTTGAATGCGATTTTAATCTCTCGGCGATCTCATGAGTTGTATCAACCAATGCCTTTATTTTGTCTTCATCAGCTTCAACTGGCCTTGCAGTACGAAATTTTGCAAACCAGTTTGGCTCTAGCGTTCTGTAAATACATCTTCTCCATACCCATATTTTTTTTGCTTCAACGGAATTTCTAACTTTTCGAAAGCCGAAAATGCTGTTTTTAACTTTCCATATTTCATAGGCCGCAAGAAAACTATTGCATACAATCCTTGCTATATCAGCTGTCAAAATATATGATGACAATTCGGCTCAAGTATGAAGTTGGCTGTGAAACAAATTAAGTCCTCTGTTGGGAAAAAAACGCACCCACTTTCCGAACAAGCCGACTGCGTATTACAAACTAATAATTATTGTGCACGTGTACTTACAATATGGGAAGTCCTTCACTAAACTCCACGATCTGCATATTCTGGTAGGCGTAATGCACCATCGACAGATACCTCATCCACGTCAGCCAGGCGGGGATGTTCGTGGCGAGATATCCACCGAACAGCTGCGTCGCCAGCGTGTAAAGCGCACTTATGGTGATGCTGACCTGCATGTCCATGCAAGCGGCACCGATAAAGAACCCGACGCTCTGCGCCACGATAGTGTTCAGCAGCAGAAACCCTAACAGCGTGAAGAAAACCACGGGCGAATGAAACCCGAGCATAGGATATGATATTAAGTGATAGATCGCCGGCAAAGTCACTGTCAGCGGCAGTTCGCCGACCATCTTCGCCAGATAGTAAGCACTCAGTCTGTACGCGCCCGACTGTCTCTCCTTGTTGATCACCTCGCGCTCGGGCGGAAAGGAACTGAGGGCGCCGAAGTGCGCGAACAGCATCCAGTACGTCGTCGAGAAGAACATCCAGCCCTGGATGTCGTGCAGGGCCTCCTCCCTGCGCTCCAGCTGGAACCACAGCAGACCGGCCAGCAGGCCCAGTCCGATGGTCTGCACCCAGTTCAGTTTCGACAGCATCCTCGGTCTGGCCTCCTGGAAGTTTCTCTGCGATAAAACTTTGAACTGCGTCCAGAAACTCGTCGGCCACGAGAAGTAACAGTCTGAATCACTAGCTTCACTGCTTGACGATGAGGCGTGCGAGTGCGTGTCCAGCCACAGGCGGCGCACGTCCGGTTCCATGGAGTTCAGCATGTCTTCTGATGGTAGATTGCTGTTTGTAATACCTGTAAAAACGGATTGTACAAAATTTAAGCATACGTGATTGTTTTCGGCCAGTGGTAAATGTATAATTGATGCTTAGTCATCAGTGATAGCAGAGATCGCTAAAGCCAATGCAAACAGGCGCGCTGACTTTTTCGTCCCTACACTAGCGACACCTAGTGGGAGAAAATCCGAAACAGGTAACCGAAACAGTCATGCGATCTTACTCCACTCGTTGAGATATTAGTAAAATCACATGACTGTTTCGGTTACATGTTTCCGATTTTCTCCCATTGGGTATCGCTAGCGTAGGAATGAAAAAACCGGCTCGCCCGTTTGTATTCTGTTGTTAATCTCTCTACTCATCTCTGGTGATAGCTCTCAGTGTGACTCATGGTACGGCCGAGCTAGCAGAGATCTGTATTACCACCTCTGCTACCTCAGCCATACCATGAGTGTGACTGATGACTAAGCATAAAGCCGTATCATCACCGTCACTGTTAGTCATAGTTACCGTAACAAATACCGGGTGACTTATTTTATGAAGTTGGTATCAAAGCAATTGGTGAATCTACACTTCTTTTATAATTGGAACCGTAATATTTATTTATTGGTCAAGAATCTTACGTTCTAAATGTGGAAAAGTGACATGGTGTGCTGGTTCCATAACCCTCCCTGTCGGATCGACGTACTTATCTTGCAAGTATATGCAGTCGTGAAGTTCCACAGGATAGTCTTTAGCCTTTCTCGCTTCCCTCGCCGCGGCGATTATCTTCTGCCTTAGTTCGGCTGATCCTTTAACTTGTTCCACTAGAACAAGAAAGAGTAATCATATTGGCTGGAAAATTAAATCACGTGTTAAAGAATTCAGGTTATAACTGTTTTACATTTTAGCATTTACCAAATTTCTTTAACCTTTTAGGTTATTTTCAAACATAAAGCGACGCGTGGGATGTGATTAACAACGGCGACTCGTGAATTTTCGCAGAGGAGGCTAAGGCAGAGATGCCGCTCGTGGTGCACTGCTTACTATTAGGGAGGAAGCAAATATTCCGCCGCTGTTTTGGTCAAATTTTCTTCTCGCTGAACATCCACGAGCCGCCGCTGGAGATTAACCACATGAATTATTCTTAAAAAATAATTGTTCGAGCCAATTAATATTTATTTGATTAATGAATTAGAAATGCATATTGTCGGCCGTTCGGTGTCGCGCTCTATGCACTTTTAGTTTAACTACGTTTTTTTGTTGTTGAGCGCGCCCGAAAAAAGGAGGTTCGTGGCCATCGCGAATGAGAGTGTGTGTTTTGGTTCTGTTCCGAAGACGAACAACGCGGCTTATATTTTGTTATAATTGCGCGAATTTATTTTGCCCGCAAATATCGATTATTGAGTGGGAAGAGTTTTGGGTTTGGAGTCCGCAGAGGAGGAGCGGGACCACGTGGTTGACGTCGTTTTAAAGGAACTGCACCCTACGGTATTCGGCGATCCCATCCTCGAAATCCTCCTCAATTTATCGCCCTTCTTTATTTCCCCGAATAAGGCAAGTTACGGTTGGATCCGGAGAATTCCGGCGTGGAAACCAGGTGAGTGGTTTTTTTTTTATATTTTCGTCCAACGGAAACCGCAGTCATCCACACAGAACGCTGCGACCCGAGGAAACGCCGCAGCAGTTGCTATAGACGTCGCAAGAAGCGACCTCCTCGCCTACGGGAGGTGGTCTACCATAACCGCGACAGCCACCATGACGACCACGATTACGGGTCCGAAAATCGTCAACAAATTATTGCATTCAATAAATTATATCATAACCTTGCATCATGCAGATTCCAAATACTGAATGATGTCATCAAGACAAGACTCGACCTATCTTGGCCTGGTCAAGTAAAAACAAAGAAATCATCGTCGCGAATTTCCTGTTCTTCTGACAATTGGTGACTTCTTCAACTAAAGAATTTACCTTGTTGTCATCGTCAGTTTCTTCTTCAGCTCAAGAATTTACTTTGTGGTCATTGTCGACTTCTTCTTCAGCTAAAGAAATCAGCCTTTGACAACACTGTTGAACTTCAAAGTTCACATGGGGTCGTTTCCAAAATACACCAACATATTTTAACATACTATTCACCATCCAATAGGCAACACTGCTTAAAGCTATCATGTTGCTGTCGTAAATTACTAATTCAAACTTACCGCCAAAAATACAACAAACAAGGGTGGTGCCACTGTGCCAAAGCACAACTTTACCCTTCTGGTTGTTGTCGATGGTACTTTTTCAGCAAAGTTGGTACCACGGTTACAAGGCACAACTTTCACAAGACCTTCTGATCATTGTCGACTTCTTTTTCTTCAGCAAAATCTTTGGTGCTTCGGATGGACAGGACTGCCACATAACCCCGCTATCTATACTACTACCGTTACCACGATAGCAACTAATGACAATTGTTAGTGTAATTGCCCGCGTAGTGTTAAGCACTCTCATGAACGCTCCAGTGTGTCATGAACAACTCATACAATTGGTGTCCGCCTGACGACACGCAGGCACTATCTGGCACGTGTCGCGACTAGCTGGCTACATTTATGGAAAAAAGGTTTCACAGAACCAAGACGTCAGAACCCGAACCGCTAACAGCAGCATGATATACCATCTACAATCACCCGTCTGCATGCGGAGACTCGTGCAGGGACGTCTACCAATGATGACACTTCCTGTTCCTGCCCGCCTAATGGTCTGTTCTGGCGTCCGATGCACTGGCTGCCATAACGATTGGAGTGACGTACAAAGCAAAATCTCTAAGTGTGAATTGTCTCCCAAATATTTTTAGCGGAAAATTCAAATCTAATTGATTTTCATGACGGGATTTTCAAACCCCGAGGATTTTCTGGGCAAAATATTTAAATAGAAATAGCATGAAAAGCATCCACGCGGCAGATCACAAACGACCTGAAGAGATTGGCGAGCACATGACATAAACTGAAGCAGGCCTACATCGAACAGATTGAAAACGGCTAAGAAGAAGAAAGAGGGGGAAAGTAGTATGGTAATAGTGCTCCCGGAAATAATAGAGATATTTCCGGTTTTCTAAATGGCAACAACCAATATTTTATGGCTAAAAGCTCTAAATCTCTTAAGTAGTGTCAACTGTGCGGAATATTCAGAGCTAAAAATTGAAAACGAGAGGATTTGTGGCGGGACATTTAAATATAGGGAATTTTCTGTGCTAGAATATCAAATCCATTGGATTCTTCGAGTGGAAAATTTATATTCAAACTCAAAAGTTCTACTCAAAGTCTTCCAAAGCTTAATTCCGAAGAAATAAAACAGGAAACTAAAATCTTCGAGAAATGAAAGTCGAGACATTACAGAGAATATCAAATCTTCTGGATTGTTCAAGTGGAAAATGTATATATTTAAACTCAAAAGTCTTCTAAAGCTTAGTTTAGAGAAAAATTGTTAGTATGGTTAAAGTGCTCCTAAAAATGAAGAAATAATTTTTGAAAAAAGAAAGAACGATTTATCTTCTTAGGCCAAAGTAACTGGCGAAAAAGTGTTTTAAGAATTAATTTAAAATTCTTGCTAGTGCCATGGCTGCTTGGCTCTATATAACGAGCCGCCCTTATCTAACATAAAAGTTAAAAAAAATTATGATACCTCACTTCGAAACATCCCCATTGTACCTAAAATACAAAATACGAGTCTACATGAAATTCTGCTAAAATCAAACTAAACCGCAACGGATTGTCATTTAAAATTACTTATCAACATCAGGACTTTAATATTCAAGCAAAACATCAAAATATTCTGAAGATGGCTTTTGAGTTATTCAAAAGAAAAGTCTGAAATGTCAATTTTTTGTAATCAATTTTGAGAATCAGCTAAAAACTCAAAAATATTAGTTTTTGGAACAAATATTGGGAAAAAGTGAAATTTCTGCTAAAATCAAAACAAAACACAATGGACTTTCACTCAACATTACCTACCAATATCAGAACTTTGATATTTATGCAAAATATCAAAACATTCTGAAGACGGTTTTTGAGTTATTCAACAGAAAATTCTGAAATGTCAATTTTGAGAAAATTCACTTAAAATCGAAGCAAATCGCAATTAACTGTTACTCAAAATCACTCATCGACATCAGGGCTATAATATTCACTCAAAATATCAAAACATTCTGTAGATGGTTTTTGAGTTAGTCAACTGAAAAGTCGGAAATTTCAATTTTTTCTAATTAATTTTAAGAAAATTCGCAAATTAAAGCAAATTATAATTAACTGTTACTCAAAATCACTTATCAATATCAGAGCTATAATATCTATTTAAAATATCAAAACATTCTGTAGATGGTTTTTGAGTTATTCAACAGAAAAGTCAGATATGTCAATTTTTTGTAATAAATTTTGAGAAAATTCGCTTAAAATCGAAGCAAATCGCAATTAACTGTTACCCAAAATAACTAATCAATATCAGGGCTTTAATATCTATGCATAAGGGTGAATCCCGTGAATAAATGAATTATTATTATTATTATTATTATTATTATTATAAGATCAAAACATTTTGCAGATTGATTTTTTTTTTCAACTAGAAACTCAAAAATGTTTTTTGCATTTTTTTTATTCAATCTTGAGAAAAAGTGAAAATTCGTTTAAAATCAAAACAAATCACAACGGACTTACTCAACATTATCTACTAATATCATAACTTTAATATTTATGCAAAATATCAAAACATTCTGGATAGTTTTTGAGTTATTTCACTAAAAACGCGAAAATATCAATTTTTGTAATGAATATTGGGAAAAATTTCGGTTAAAAACAAAACAAATCACAATAAACTGTTACCTAAAATCACTTATCAGTATTAGGACTTTCTTTCAATTCTGCAGATTGATTTTGAGTTATTCAACTAGAAACCAGAAAATGTTATTTTTTTGTAATAAATCTTGAAAAAAAATAAGAATTTTGTTTAAAATCAAAGCAAATCACAATGAACTGTCACTCAGAATCACTTATCAATATCAATGCTTGAATATTTATGCAAAATATTCAAGCATTCTGCAGATGGTTTTTGAGTTATTCAACTGAAACCTCGAAAATGTCAATTTTTTGGAACGAATATTTGGAAAAGCTAAAATAAATAAAAAGCTAAGACTCTAATATTCAAACAAAAGATCAAAACATTTATTCATTCCGAAGTTGGTTTTAGAGTTATTCAACTAAAAACTTGAAAATATCAGTTTTTTGTAACACTTATTGAGGAAAAGTGAAATATCGGTTAAAATCAAAGCAAAGCCCAATGATCTGTCACTTAAAATCACTTGTTATCAGGGCTTCAATATTTTTGCGGAAGATCAAAACATTCTCCAGATTGATTTTGAGTTACTCAACTAAAAACTCGAAAATATCAGTTTTATTATAACAAATATTGGGAAAAAGTGAAATATCTGTTAAAATCAAAGGAAATCATAACTGACTGTCACTCAAAATCACTTGCCAATATCAGGGCTTTAATAAAAACAAATTTCGGACGGAGCAGATGTTTTAGAGATATTGTATCTAAATCGCATTGCTAAAGGCCGTACCTAACATCAGTGACAAAAATTCTTGCTAGTGTCATGGCTCCTTGGCTCTATATAACGAGCCGCCACTGCCAAGTAGTGTCAAATGTCTTCTAAAATAGTTCTGGGTAATATTCAGAACGGAAAATCAAAAAGTGGCGAATTTTTACGGCGGGAAATTTAAATTTGGGGAATTTTCTGGGCAAGAACATCAGATCGATCGGATTCTACGAGTGAAAAATTTATATTTATACTCAAAGGTGATACTCAAAGTCTCCTAAAGTTTAATTTCGAAGAACTAAAATTTAAATCTTCGTGAAATGTAAATCGATATTTCGCAGAGAAAAAAATGTTAGTATGGTTACAATGCTCATGGGAATTGTCGAATATTGCCAGATTGCTAAATGGTAAAGTTTAAAGCTTCAAATTTTTGAAATAGTATCAAATGTTTCCTAAAATATAGGTTCTATCCCAAAAATTCAAAACTAGAGGATTTTTACAGCGGGAAATTCAAATCTTGCAGATTTTCTGGGCAAGATTTTCAAATCTAGAGTATTCTAAGCAAAAAAATAAAATTTAAATTCCTCAAGTGCACTTTCTCTTGCGAAAGACTTTCAGGGCAGGGAATTGAAATCTTGAGGGAATAAAAATCAACACTGTTAAGTCTAGTAAAAATTTGATGATACCCGAAAATTTGTAACCTATTGTAGCCATTTTTGAAATTTTGTATCTTTTAACGGTATAATCATAATTGAACTTACATATAAAATCCGCGGGATTGTAATGTGGCATGATGTGTAGTCCTATATTACCAAAAAAGTCCACCACTTTGCAAGTGTCGCCGAAGTAGGCAGTCTGTCCACCGCACAACAGCAGCAGTTTATCGCACAGGTGGAAAATTTGACTGGAAGGCTGATGGAGAGTCACGACGACGGTTTTCCCTTCTGAAACTGCGTACCTCTTCAGTGTCGTCATTAGGTTATAAGCGGCGTACGAGTCCAGACCGGAAGTGGGTTCCTGGAAAAGTATAAAATATGTACCGTCAACATTTAATTTTAAAACATTACTTATGTTTCTAAAACATCTCTAAATGTTATTAATTACATCACTGACAAACTGCGGAATGGTTTCGACGTTACAGACAAAGTCTGCCTGCTAAACTTTGGAGAATTTTTCGAGAGTTCAAATTTACAGTCTAAGCTGCTTCTTAAAGCACAATTTCGAAAAAATTTTAAGGCAGAAAAAATCGATACTCGGTAGAGAAAAATTGACAGGATGGTTAAACTGGTTACGGCGTTGCAAAGTCTGTCTGCTAAACTTTAGACAACATTTTTGAATTATATTTGATTAGGCTAAGGCTATTTTTTTGGTTGAGAAGGATATTTCTGTTTAGTTTTTTCGAAAGACGTTATATTAACCATTTGTTATTTAACCCTTGGCGAACGAATGCGACATTATAAATTAAGTTCCCGGCGCATCCACCAAAAACATCAATTCATAAATGGGCTCATTTTAGCTGTCTGAGAAGCAATGGTTGTGACTATTATAAACAAGCTCGTTAGCTAAGGGTTGATGGTGCCCTTTTCTTGCTTTAGTGGTAAAGCAATTAATTTGTTAAAATTCCGTCGATCTATTGGTCATTGTTCTAGAAAAAATCGCTCGTTCGTTAAGGGTTAAAATTGTAATCTCTAGGTAATAGTATATTACATAACTAGAGCAAATTACGCGCAAGTGAAAGACGCGTAGCGGCGAGTAACATAATTTTAATTATAAAACTTACATCGAGAAGCATCAGGGAAGGATTAGTGAGCAGCTCGCAGGCGATATTGGCCCTCTTCTTCTCGCCGCCGCTCAGTCCGCGCTTGATGTAATCCCCGATGATGGTGTCCTGGCACGGACCCAACTCCAGCACGTCGATGATGTGATCGACGTACTGCATCTTCTGCGAGTGGCTCATCGTGTCCGGCAATCTCAGTCGGGCGGTGTACTCGAGCGTCTGCCGCAGCGTCAGATCGGGAAAGAAGATGTCCTGCTGCAGGACGTAGCAGATTTTCCTCTTCCACCGCTTGCACAGGGCGTCCCTGTTCAGATAGATGTTTCCGCTGTCCAGACGCAGACGTCCGCTGAGGCAATTGAGGAGCGTGGTCTTGCCGCATCCCGACGGGCCCATCACCGCCAGGAGCTGCCCCGGACGCACTAAGCCGTCCACGTCCCTCAGGATTTCACGGTTTCCGACGCTCACTGTTAATCCGCGGAAGGCCAAATGGACAGGGAGCGGTCTGTGGTCCGTTATCAGGCACGGGAAATGCACCGCTGTTGTGTCCGCCCTGGAAAATCAAACGGAAACGGGCATTAGCTACATTTGTTTCCCTAAAGTGCATTAGCAGAAATCATAAGTTACGAGCGTACAACAAAAA
Source organism: Ocypus olens (assembly GCA_910593695.2). NCBI lineage: Eukaryota > Metazoa > Arthropoda > Insecta > Coleoptera > Staphylinidae > Ocypus > Ocypus olens. The sequence continues at coordinate 2,146,393 of OU343062.1, read as the reverse complement.
TCGACGAGGAAGTTGGCGCTGGAAATCTAAAGTCATCACACGCGCACGCGGAAAGTGCTGCTTGTCATGTTGACATGTCACATGTTCATAACCTTTAATTATAATATCTGACATGTCACCGTTTAAAGCTAAGCGCACACTTCTCGGAATCGGACGGACGGACGGCACGCATCGGATAAAATTGCTTAACACAGTTATAAACGAGTCAACGCACATTTTTCCGTTCCATGCGTGCGTTGACTCGTTTACAACCGTGTTAAGCAATTTTATCCGATGCGTGCCGTCCGTCCGCTTCCGACAAGTGTGCGCTTAGCTTTACTCGAGATTTTAAAAGCCAACTTCGTCGATTTTTGTTGTACGCTCGATATAAATTGTTTGTGTTAAATTTATATAAATACACTCCGCTGCGCTGCGCGTCTACAAATTAAGCAAGGTGACGAACGACGGCGTGGCGCAGCGGGTATAGCCTATAACCTTCCCGGCGAGTCACCGAACGAACACCAAAAATTTGAAGTCGATCCGATTAACAGTTTTCGAGTTTTTGAAGCGTACACAAATCAACTTAACATTTTCATATAAATAGATTTGTTGCATTAAATATAGGCGCGTGGGCAGCAGGTTGGATTGTAGGATAGGGCCCACCCACCACCCATCGTATCCACTTTATTTTAACCTAGAAATCCTGTTGAGTTAAAGGAACTTCTTCGACAAATAATTAGAAAAGTTTAAAGTTAACAAAACGCGATGTTGTAGTTTAAACCTAAGTGGAATTAGGGGCGGGTGGGTGGGTCCTGTCCTACCCTCCAATTAACGGATGATAAACAAGGGTTTACGTACCGAAATTAATTAATAACACAAGAGCAAGAAATACATTAAAAATTTTCAGTTTTTGTGATTCACTTATTTATTAGTGGAAACATCGGCGCGTCGGCAACAGGTTGGATTGTAGGATAAGGCCCACCCACTACCCACCGCATCAACTTTATTTTAACCTACAAATACTATTGGATTAGAGGAACTTTTTGGCAAATAATTGAAAAGTTAAAAGTTTACATAAACGCGATTTAGTAGTTTAAATTTAAGTGGAATGAGGGGCAGGTGGGTGGGCCCTGTCCCACCCTCCAACAGGTTGGATTATAGGATAGGGCCCACCCACCACCCACCGTATCAACTTTGTTTTAACGTATAAATCCTGTTGGATTAAAGGAACTTCTTTAGCAAATAATTGGAAAAGTTGAAAAATTACAAAACGCGATTTTGTCGTTGAAATTTAAGTAGAATGAGGGGCGGGTGGGTGTGTCCTGTCCCACCCTGATAAACAAGTAGAATGAGGGGCGGGTGGGTGGTCCCTATCCCACCCTCCAATTTACGGATGATAAACAAGGGTTTACATAACGAAATGAATTAATACCACAAGAGTAAGAAAGACATTTAAGATTTTATGTTTTTGCGATTAACTTATTTATTGGTGGAAACATCGGCGCGTGAGTAACAAGTTGGATTGTAGGATAGGGCCCACCCACCACCCGCCGTATCAACTTTATTTTAACCTACAAATCCTGTAGTGTTAAAGGAACTTCTTCGGCAAACAATTAGAAAAATTGAAAATTTACAAAACGCGATTTTGTCGTTTAAATTTAACTAGAATAAGGGGCGGGTGGGTGTTACCTGTCCCACCCTCCAATTAACGGATGATAAACAAGAGTTTACATACCGCAATTAATTAATAACACAAGAGTAAAGAAGACTTTAAAGATTTTAAGTTTTTGTGATTCAGTTATTTATAGGTAGAAATATTGGCGCGTGGGTAACAGGTTGGATTGTAGGATAGGGCCCACCCACCACCCACCGCATCAACTTTATGTTAATCTACAAATACTATTAGATTAAAGGAGCTTTTTGGCAAATAATTGAAAATTTAAAAGTTTACATAAACGCGATTTTGTCGTTTAAATTTAAGCGGAATAAGAGGCGGATGGGTGGGCCCTGTCCCACCCTTCAATTTACGGATGATAAATAAGAGTTTACTTATCGAAATTAATTAATAACACAAGAACAAGAAAGACATTAAAGATTTTAAGTTTTTGTAATTTACTTATTTATAGGTAGAAATATTGGTGCGTGGGCAACAGGTTGGATTGTAGGATAGGGCCCACCCACCACCCACCGTATCAACTTTATTTTAACATACAAATCCTGTTGGATTAAAGGAAATTCTTCAGCAAATAAGTGGAAAAGTTTAAAGTTAACAAAACACGGTTTTGTAGTTTAAAGCTGAGGCGAATTAGGAGTGGGTGGGTGGGCCCTGTCCCACTCTAAAATTTACAAATGATAAAAAAGAGTTTACATACCGCAATTAATTAATAACACAAGAGTAAGGAAGACATTGAAGATTTTAAGTTTTTGTGATTTACTTATTTATTGGTGGAAACATTAACGCGTGGGCAACAGGTTGGATTGTAGGATAGGGCCCACCCACCACCCGCCGTATCAACTTTATTTTAACCTACAAAACCTGTTGGAGTAAAGGAACTTCTTTAGGAAATAATTGGAAAAATTGAAAATTTACAAAACGCGATTTTGTAGTTTAAAGCTGAGTGGAATTAGTGGCGGGTGGGTGGGCCCTGTCCCACCCTCCAATTTACGGATGATAAACAAGAGTTTACATACCGCAATTAATTAATAACACAAGAGTAAGAAAGACATTTAAGAATTTATGTTTTACTGATTCACTTATTCATTGGTGGAAACATTGGCGCGTCCGCAACAGGTTTGATAGTAGGATAGGACCCACCCACCACCCTTCGTATCAACTTTATTTTAACCTAGAAATACTATTGGATTAGAGGAACTTTTTGGTAAACAATTGAAAAGGTAAAAGTTTACATAAACGCGATTTTGTAGTTTAAATTTAAGTGGAATGAGGGGCGGGTGGGTGGTCCCTATCCCACCCTCCAACTAACGGATGATAAACAAGGGTTTACATACCGCAATTAATTAATAACACAAGAGTAAGAAAGACATTTAAGAATTTATGTTTTTCTGATTCACTTATTTATTGGTGCAAACATCGGCGCGTCGGCAACAGGTTGGATTGTAGGATAGGGCCCACCCATCACTCACCGCATCAACTTTATTTTAACCTACAAATACTATTGGATTAGAGGAACTTTTTGGCAAATAATTGAAAAGTTAAAAGTTTACATAAACGCGATTTTGTAGTTTAAATTTAAGTGGAATAAGGGGCGGGTGGGTGGTTCCTGTCCCACCCTCCAATTTACGGATGATAAACAAGGGTTTACATACTGAAATTAATTAATAACACAAGAGTAAGAAAGATATTAGAGATTTTAAGTTTTTGTGATTCACTTATTTATTGGTGGAAACATCGGCGCGTGGGCAACAGGTTGGATTGTAGGATAGGGCCCACCCACCACCCACCGCATCAACTTTATTTTAGCCTACAAATACTGTTGGATTAGAGGAACTTTTTGGCAAATAATTGAAAAGTTAAAAATTTACATAAACGCGATTTTGTAGTTTAAATGTAAGTGGAATGAGGGGCGGGTGGGTGGTTCCTGTCCCACCCTTCAATTTATGGAAGATAAAGAAGGGTTTACATACTGAAATTAATTAATAACACAAGATTAAGAAAGATATTAGAGATTTTAAGTTTTTGTGATTCACTTATTTATTGGTGGAAACATCGGCGCGTGGGCAACAGGTTGGATTGTAGGATAGGGCCCACCCACCACCCGCCGTATTAACTTTATTTTAACGTACAAAACCTGTTAGATTAAAGGAACATCTTTAGCAAATAATTGGAAAAGTTGAAAATTTACAAAAACGCGATTTTGTAGTTTAAATTTAAGTGGAATTAAAGGCGGGTGGGTGGGCCCTGTCCTACCCTCCAATTTACGGATGATAAACAAGGGTTTACATACCGAAATTAATTAATAACACAAGAGTAAGAAAGACATTTAAGAATTTATGTTTTTCTGATTCACTTATTTATTGGTGGAAACATCGGCGCGTGGGCAACGGGTTGGATTGTAGGATAGGGCCCACCCACCACCCACCGTATTAACTTTATTTTAACGTATAAATCCTGTTGGATTAAAGAAACTTCTTTAGCAAAAAATTGTAAAAGTTGAAAATTTACAAAACGCGATTTTGTAGTTTAAATTTAAGTGGAATAAGGGGCGGGTGGGTGGTTCCTGTCCCACCCTCCAATTTACGGATGATAAACAAGAGTATACATACCGCAAATAATTAATAACACAAAAGTAAGGGAGACATTAAATATTTCAAGTTTTTATGATTCACTTATTTATTGGTGGAAATATCGGCGCGTGGGCAACAGGTTGGATTGTAGGATAGGGCCCACCCACCACCCGCCGTATCAACTTTATTTTAGCGTACAAATCCTGTTGGATTAAAGGATCTTCTTTAGCAAATAATTGGAAAACTTAAAAATTTACAAAACGCGATTTTATAGTTTAAAGCCAAGTGGAATTAGGAGCAGGTGGGTAGGCCCTGTCCTACCCTTCAATTAACGGAAGATAAATAAGGGTTTTCATACCGAAATTAATTAATAACACAAGAGTAAGAAAGACATTAAAGATTTTAAGTTTTTGTGATTCACTTATTTATTGGTGGAAACATCGGCGCGTGGGCAACAGGTTGGATTGTGGGATAGGGCCCACCCACCACCCGCCGTATCAACTTTATTTTAACGTACAAATTCTGTTGGATTAAAGGAACTTCTTTAGAAAATAATTTAAAAAGATAAAAATTTACAAAACGCGATTTTGTAGTTAAAATCCAAGGGGAACGAGGGGCGGGCGGGTGGTCTCCTGTCCCACCCTCCAATTTACGGATAATAAACAAGAGTTTACATACAAAAATTAATAACTAACACAAGAGTGAGAAAAACATAAAAGATTTTAAGTTTTTGTAATTCACTCATTTATTGGTGGAAAAATCGGCGCGTGGGCAACAGGTTAGATTGTAGGATAGGGCCCACCCACCACCTACCGTATCAACTTTATTTTAACCTACAAATCCTTATGGATTAAAGGAACTTCTTCAGCAAATAAGTAAAAATGTTTAAAGTTAACAAAACATGGTTTTGTAGTTTGAAGCTGAGGAGAATTAGGAGTGGGAGGGTGGGCCCCCGTCCCACCCTCCAATTCACGGATGATAAACAAAAGTTTACATACCGCAATTAATAATTAACACAAAAGTAAGGAAAACATTAAGAATTTTAAGTTTTTGTGATTCACTTATTTATTGGTGAAAACATCGGCGCGTGGGCAACAGGTTGGATTGTAGGATAGGGCCCACCCACCACCCACCGTATCAACTTTATTTTAACATACAAATCCTGTTGGATTAAAGGAAATTCTTCAGCAAATAAGTGGAAAAGTTTAAAGTTAACAAAACACGTTTTTGTAGTTTAAAGCTGAGGAGAATTAGGAGTGGGTGGGTGGGCCCTGTCCCACCCTCCAATTTACGGATGATAAACAAGGGTTTACATACCGAAATTAATTAATAACACAAGAGTGAGAAAGACTTTTTTTTTGTGATTCACTTATTTATTGGTGGAAACATTGGCGCGTCGGCAACAGGTTGGATTGTAGGATAGGGCCCACCCACCACCCATCGCATCAACTTTATTTTAACCTACAAATACTATTGGATTAGAGGAACTTTTTGGCAAATAATTGAAAAGTTAAAAATTTACATAAACGCGATTTTCTCGTTTAAATTAAAGTGGAATGAGGGGCGGGTGGGTGGTCCCTGTCCTACCCTCTAATTTACGGATGATAAACAAGGGTTTACATACCGAAATTTATTAATAACACAAGAACAAGAAAGGCATTAAAGATTATAAATTTTTGTGATTTACTTATTTATTGGTGGAAACATCGGCGCGTGGGCAACAGGTTGGATTGTAGGATAGGGCCCACCCATCACCCGCCGTATCAACTATATTTTAACGTAGAAATCCTGTTGGATTAAAGGAGCTTCTTTAGCAAATATTTGGAAAAGTTGAAAATTTACAAAACGCGATTTTGTAGTTTAAAGCTAAGTTGAATTAGGGGCGGGTGGGTGGTCTCTGTCCCCTGTCCTAACCTCCAATTTATGGATGATAAACAAGGGTTTACATACTGAAATTAATTAATAACACATGAGTAAGGAAGACATTAAAGACTTTAAGTTTTTGTAATTCACTTATTTATTCAAATTGGTGAAAGTAACATGATGCCCACATCACCATTTTTTTTTTATTTAAAGCCGTCAGTATATCGCAACGTATGCAACCAAACGTGCTCATGCGTACGCCGGGCAACATACAGATAAATCACAATATTTGAATATTAGATTAGTTTTAATAACGACATCAATGAACTTCAATTGGAGATAACTATAATTTCGTTGCGAGTAATTCTGGGAAAATCAATGAACCACAATCTCCTATTGACATGACAATCAATGAACCCCACGGAAGTAAACAAAACGCGTGGTTTTAGGATGATTATATAAAAAAAAATGAGCGGCGGCGGTGCTTTAATAAATAGTACTGGTGTAGGTGCGTTACACCGTGGGGTCAAACGGGGTCAGAGGGGTCAGAAAGCGACCACTCGACATCGATCTAAAGCGAAATGCATCTATGCGCCGCATTTGCATTTTCAGTCGGGCGGTGGCCCCAGTTTTTAATAGTCTTGGCACTGGTAAAGGTAATCAGGAAAACTTCTCGTCTCAGTTTGAAGCTCAATTTAGTGTCTACTTTGTACAGATTACCACTTTGTCTATATTTCTTAACCAAATTTGATGCATATTTTTAAACTTCTTGTCTCAGTTTCAGGCTTTATATTATAAAGTAACCAGATTTTATATTTTATACACGCAAGTAATTATTTTAATTTAAATCAATACATCATCAAATGACTTTATACATATTTTAAGACTATTCGTCTCAGTTTGAAGTCCACTTTAGTATCTATAGTCTATAACCAAATTGTATGTACGTTTCGTCACAGTTTGAAGCACCATTTGTCATAGTTTGATGTCAAAAATTAGTGATACCAGCAAAGTGTTATAATTCAACCTCCTTCGTACTCCCATTTTGTCTACATTTCTTAACCAAATTTTTATACATGTTTAGATGCACGTTTTGTTTAAACCTTATATATTACTCCCACTTTGTCTACACCCTTTAACCAATTTTTTTATAAATATTTACAAACCTCTGGTTACAAGCTTAGTTATTATAAAATAAGAAAATCTTATATTTCATTCACTCGATTACGGATTTTAATTTAAACCAATGTATTCATCGAAACGAAAGAAATGCGTGAAAGGCGGTTGCGTTAAGAGATATAAATTATGACTCATATAACAGTCATCATCGCCGGAATGGCGAAAGAATCAATGATCCCGGAATTAATTTGCCTAAATCGAATGTAGGCTTCGCACCCACATCTTTTCGCATTCTCCGCAATCTCTTTAATTGCAATCAATAAGCCGAGACGGTTTATCTCTCTCGCTCCGATTTATCTTTAGAAAATATCGTAACGAAAATATGGACCTAAATTTAGAACGCGGGTGTGAAGATTTTAAAGCTCAATATCTCGGAGAAAAGGTAAGAAAATCTCTAAGTAAAAATTCTTATTATTATCAGTAATATATGTATTTTAATAATCAAAAGTCAAAAAATTTGGATGGGCATCCTTTCAACCCCAAAAAAATTAATTTCTGCCATCACTCGCAGAAATCCATACGTTGCGTTATAAATGTCGATTTTTCATCAAGTTTGCAGTCGGCCCTGACTAAATAAAAATTCTTATTATTATCACTAATATATGTACTTTAATAATCAAAAGTCAAAAAATTTCGATGGGCATGCCTTCAACCCCAAAAAAAATAATTTCTGTCGACACTCGTAGAAATCCATACTTGGCGCTATAAATGTCGATTTTTGATCAAGATTGCAGTTGCCCATTACTAAATAAAAATTCTTAATATTATCACTAATATATGTACTTTAATAACCAAAAGTCAAAAAAATTCGATGGGCATGCCTTCAACCCCAAAAAAATTTAATTTCTACCATCACTCGCAGAAATCCATACGTTGCACTATAAATGTCGATTTTTCATCAAGTTTGCAGTCGGCCATGAATAAATAAAAATTCTTATTATCACTAATATATGTACTTTAATAATCAGAAGTCAAAAAATTTCGATGGGCATGCCTTCAACCCCAAAAAAAATAATTTCTGCCATCACTCGCAGAAATCCATAAGTTGCGTTATAAATGTCGATTTTTGATCAAGTTTACAGTCGGCCATAACTAAATAAAATATCTTATTGTTATCACTAATATATGTATTTTAATAATCAAAAGTCAAAAAATTGCGATGGGCATCCCTTCAACCCAAAAAAAAATATTTTCTGCCATCACTCGCAGAAATCCATACATGGCGCAATAAATGTCGATTTTTGATCAAGTTTGTAGTCGGCCATAACTAATTGAAAATTCTTATTATTAGCACTAATATTTGTACTTTGATAATTAAAAGTCAAAAAATTTCGATGAGCATCTCTTTAACCCAAAAAAAAAAAAAAATCTGCCCTCACTCGCAGAAATCCATACGTGGCGCTATAAATGTCGATTTTTGAACAAGTTTGCAGTTGGCCATAACTAAATAAAAATTCTTATTATTATCACTAATATGTGTACTTTATTAATCTAAAGTCAAAAAAATGTGATGGACACCCCTTCAACCCTCAAAAAATTAATTTCTCCCGTCACTCGCAAAAAACACGTACATAGCAATGTAAATGTCAATTTTTGACAAAGTTTTAAATCAACCATAACTAAATAAAAAATCATATTATTATCACTAATAAGTGTACTTTAGTATTCAATAGTCGAAATAACGTCACGGGTGCCACTTCCACCCCCAAAAATTAATTTCTCCCGTCACTCGCAAAAAACACGTACATAGCAATGTAAATGTCAATTTTTGACAAAGTTTTAAATCAACCATAACTAAATAAAAAATCATATTATTATCACTAATAAGTGTACTTTGGTATTCAAAAGTCAAAATAACGTTACGGGTGCCACTTCCAGCCCCAAAAATTAATTTCTCCCGTCACTCACAAAAAAACACGTACATAGCGATGTAAATGTCAATTTTTGACAAAGTCTTGAATCAAACATAACTAAATAAAAAATCCTATTATTATCACTAATAAGTCTACTTTGGTATTCAAAAGTCAAAATAACGTTACGGGTGCCACTTCCAGCCCCAAAAATTAATTTCTCCCGTCACTCGCAAAAAACACGTACATAGCAATGTAAATGTCAATTTTTGACAAAGTTTTAAATCAACCATAACTAAATAAAAAATCATATTATTATCACTAATAAGTGTACTTTGGTATTCAAAAGTCAAAATAACGTTACGGGTGCCACTTCCAGCCCCAAAAATTAATTTCTCCCGTCACTCGCAAAAAACACGTACATAGCAATGTAAATGTCAATTTTTGACAAAGTTTTAAATCAACCATAACTAAATAAAAAATCATATTATTATCACTAATAAGTGTACTTTGGTATTCAAAAGTCAAAATAACGTTACGGGTGCCACTTCCAGCCCCAAAAATTAATTTCTCCCGTCACTCGCAAAAAACACGTACATAGCAATGTAAATGTCAATTTTTGACAAAGTTTTAAATCAACCATAACTAAATAAAAAATCATATTATTATCACTAATAAGTGTACTTTGGTATTCAAAAGTCAAAATAACGTCACGGGTGCCACTTCCACCCCCAAAAATTAATTTCTCCCGTCACTCGCAAAAAACACGTACATAGCAATGTAAATGTCAATTTTTGACAAAGTTTTAAATCAACCATAACTAAATAAAAAATCATATTATTATCACTAATAAGTGTACTTTGGTATTCAAAAGTCAAAATAACGTTACGGGTGCCACTTCCAGCCCCAAAAATTAATTTCTCCCGTCACTCACAAAAAAACACGTACATAGCGATGTAAATGTCAATTTTTGACAAAGTCTTGAATCAAACATAACTAAATAAAAAATCCTATTATTATCACTAATAAGTCTACTTTGGTATTCAAAAGTTAAAATAACGTTACGGGTGCCACTTCCACCTCCAAAAATTAATTTCTCCCGTCACTCGCAAAAAACACGTACATAGCGAAGTAAATGTCAATTTTTGACAAAGTTTTAAATCAACCATAACTAAATAAAAAATCTTATTATTATCATTAATAGGTGTACTTTAATACTTGAAAATCAAAAGAACGTTACGGTAACCCTTCCACCCCAAAAAAATGAATTTCTTCTGTCACTGAAACAATTTAGCAAAATCCACGCGAATGCATATTTCCTGGTTTGAAAAATGTTTGGGCGTAAATTCCCGAAAAACTGACAACAACGTATTTCTGGATTATTCACTTGTTTTATAACTATATTTATGTAGAAGATGATGGAAAATTTTGGAGAAAATCCATCGCGGGTTTTTTCTGGAATGTAACAAAATCCACGTGAATGCATGTTTCTGGGCTTGAAAAATTTTTGAGCGTAAATTCCGGAAAAACTGGAAACAATGTATTGTTGGATTATTTACTTGTTTTGTAACTATATTTGTGTTGTAGATGATGTTAAATTTTGGACCAAATTCTTTGCGGGGTTTTTCTGGAATTTAACAAAATCCACAGGAATGCATGTTTCTCGGCTTGAAAAATGTTTGCGCGTAAGTTCTGGAAAAACTGGCAACAACGTATTTTTGGATTATTAGCGACTAACTGCTCCGATTGACGATGGTCACAATACGAGCTTTTGTCACTTCGAGTGCATCTAAAACCATTGTTTCATAAGACATAAATTAATTGAGACATTACGTACCGCGCAATTCTAAATACGAAACGAGCCTAAACAAACAGTGCTACCAACTCTGAGCGTATAAACGTACTAAACGCACGTTTTATAAACAAGACCCCGCAAAACGCCGCCAAGTGCAAGACCACTCTTTGCGCCAGTATAATAACCAGAGTCTAACTGTTACTTTGTGCCATTAAAATTAATTGAGTATTACTAACATGTGCGCGTGGTTAATCCTCGCACTAAATTTACACGTGTCTATTTATACATTGGGGTTATTCTCAGGTTGATATTTCCCCCAAACATGATATTCAATATATACACCGAGAGCTAAACATTCCAGAAATCCCGCCTCCGCCCAATTCTTCAACACGTCGTACGCTGATTAGGAATTCCTTTGATGCTTTATCAACTCCGCATCAATCAATGCTTTGATCTAAAAATATTGTCTACGATTAGATTATTCCGCAATGGAAATTCTTAAAACGAGAAATTTGTTGTGAGGAAGAATTGGAGGCCAATTTATTAGATGACAGTCTCACTTCTGTAAGAAAAGGTGGGTTTGTTAACTTCCCTGTCTTTAAATTTTTTATCATAACTGTATTAGCAGAAAGTCTACTCTTATTTATCATGTGCGCGCGCTAAATTGATGCGCGCCGGCTGGCTAGAAGCGATCATGTTGCGGTCGCGGATCTTGGCGCTTCTATATGATGTAGTCGAGCACTACGCCTCAAACGATTCTGCAAAACGCTCGATGTACATTTACATGCACATTCAATAAGTGTAAATGTAAATCACTCTTATATCATCAAATCGGAGAAAGTAACATGATGACCACATTGTCCATGTTAATTCGTACACCGCTGACTTTTCATATTTTCAAATTTGGGCTTTTGGATTAAGCAAACAATTGTTAATACTTCAAAATGGCTTAAAGAAGTCATTCGAGAATGTTGTGGGAATAGATGATGGATTGATTATTATAATGGTTTTATAAAAATTTCCGACAAATGAATATTTAGACATTTTTTGTACTGTTTACGAAATGGTCGCGCCCCTCAGGTGTTGCGTTTGATAACACCAGCAAAGCGTGATAATTAAAACGGACCTCTGCGTGAGCTTTGTTAATTTATTTAGCAAAAAAACTTCACGTACGTGTGAGATAACGAAGCGAACAAAAACCCACATGGGGTGCACACCCCATTGTTAGCTTTTTGCGTTGGAATGGGCTAATGCCAGGTTTGTACGAAAATATTTTGTATATTGCTTTTTTTAGTCCGTTCTCGTGGATAAATAAACACTGTTGGGAAATGAATTAATTATTATTATTATATCGCAGATTGGGATATTACTTACAAATATATACAGAAACACTAATATAAAAATGGAAATCTTAGAGATAGCTGTGATTATGGTAGATGTAAATTAATGATTCTGGTGATGAATATTTTAAAAATATTATTTTTAAATAAAGAAATCAAAAAGTTGTTCAAGTTTTCTCTTTTTGATGGAAATTGGAGCTAATAGAATTTATTCAAAATCCATCGCATATTTGTTACCATTGAAAATGAACGGTGCAGGAAGACTAAATGATGTGTCTTCACAATTGAAAAATTTAAGTTTATGACCAATTTTGATGACGAAAAATGCACTTTCTCTAGATTTTTTTCTATAAATGGCACTTCTTTTCACACATTTTTAAAATTTCTTATAACTTCGTCCAAAAGAATTATCCGAACTTAACAGAAACCAAAATTTCTGCGCTAAAAAACAAAATTGGTGCACTTTTTCCAAAAATTGCTTCGTAAATTTTACTGCCCTTTCAACAAATACTTGAAATATTGACCAATTAATCTTAGATAATATATCTTTACAATTGATCCAAGAAAATTTGCAATAAAATAAAATTCGATGCTATTGGCAAAAAATTTATGACTCTATTTTCAGAAATTCCTTTGTAAGTTTCCGATTTATTTAGATAAAGGCTTCAAATTTTCTCACTTGATTAATAAAATTATAACTGCTTAAAAAAAATACCAGGATTTTACAGTTACAAAAATGGCTGTGCTAAGAAAACAGTTTGTGTTGTCCAAAAATGCAAACTTTCCAGAAATTCTTCCGTAAAATCAACATTTCTTCCGACCTAGGCTTCAAATTTTGTCAAGTAATTCTCAAATAACGTAAAATTATAACTGCACAAAGAAAATTATCAGAATTTTGCAGTAACAAAAATGGCTGCGCAAAAGAAAACAGTGTGTTGCCAAAAATGCACATTTTCCAAAAATTCCTCTGTAAAATCAACATTTCTTTCGACAGAGGTTTCAAATTTTGTCACGTGATTCCTAAATAACGTAAAATTATAACTGCATAAAGAAAACCATCAGAATTTTTCAGTAACAAAAATGGCTGCGCAAAAAAAACAGTGTGTTGCCCGAAAATGCACATTTTCCAAAGATTCCTCTGTAAAATAAACATTTCTTTCGACAGAGGTTTCAAATTTTGTCACGTGATTCCTAAATAACGTAAAATTATAACTACACAAAGAAAATTATCAGAATTTTGCAGTAACAAAAATGGCTGCTCAAAAAAAAACAGTATGTTGCCCAAAAATGCACATTTTCCAAAAATTCCTCTGTAAAATCAACATTTCTTTCGACAGAGGCTTCAAATTTTGTCACGTGATTCTTAAATAACGTAAAATTATAACTGCACAAAGAAAATTGTGTTACCTAAAAATGCACATTTTCCAAAAATTTTGTCACATCCGTTCACGTGGATTTTGTTAAATTCCTGAAAAACCCCGCAATGGATTATCTCCAAAATTTAACATAATTTTCTACAAAAATGTAGTTATAAAACAAGTGAATAATCCAAAAATACGTTGTTGCCAGTTTTTCCGGAATTTACGCTCAAACATTTTTCAAGCCGAGAAACATGCATTCGCGTGGATTTTGTTAAATTCCAGAAAAACCCCGCGATGGATTTTATCAAAAATTTAACATCATCTTCCACACAAATGTAGTTATAAAACAAGTGAATAATCCAAAAATACGTTGTTGCCAGTTTTTCCGGAATTTACGCTCAAACATTTTTCAAGCCAAGAAACAAATTCCAGAAAAACCCCGCGATGGATTTTATCAAAAATTTAACATCATCTTCTACACAAATGTAGTTATAAAACAAGTGAATAATCCAATAATACGTTGTTGCCAGTTTTTCCGGAATTTACGCTCAAACATTTTTCAAGCCAAGAAACATGCATTCGCGTGGATTTTGTTAAATTCCAGAAAAACCACGCGATGGATTTTATCAAAAATTTAACATCATCTTCTACACAAATGCAGTTATTAAACAAGTGAATAATCCAAAAATACGTCATTGCCAGTTTTTCCGGAATTTACGCTCAAACATTTTTCAAGTCAAGACACATACATTCGCGTGGATTTTGTTAAATTCCGGAAAAACCACGCGATGGATTTTGTTTAAAATTTAACATCATCTTCTACACAAATGCAGTTATAAAACAAGTGAATAATCCAAAAATACGTTGTTGCCAGTTTTTCCGGAATTTACGCTCAAACATTTTTCAAGTCAAGAAACATGCATTCGCGTGGATTTTGTTAAATTCCAGAAAAACCACGCAATGGATTGTCTCCAAAATTTAACATCATTTTCTACAAAAATGCAGTTATAAAACAACTGAAGAATCCAAAAATAAGTTGTTGCCAGTTTTTCCGGAATTTACGCTCAAACATTTTTTAAGCCAAGAAACTTGCATTCGCGTGGATTTTGTTAAATTCCGGAAAAACCACGCGATGGATTTTGTCCAAAATTTAACATCATCATCTACACAAATGTAGTTATAAAACAAGTGAATAATCCAAAAATACGGTGTTGCCAGTTTTTCCGGAATTTACGCTCAAACATTTTTCAAGCCAAGAAACATGCATTCGCGTAGATTTTCTTAAATTCCAGAAAAATCACGCGATGGATTTTATTAAAAATTTAACACCATCTTCTACACAAATGCAGTTATAAAACAAGTAAATAATCCAAAAATACGTTGTTGCCAGCTTTTCCGGAATTTAAGCTCAAACTTTTTTCAAGCCAAGAAATATGCATTCGCGTGGATTTTGTTAAATTTCAGAAAAACCCCGCGATGGATTTTATCAAAAATTTAACATCATCTTCTACACAAATACAGTCATAAAACAGGCAAATAATCCAAAAATACGTCGTTGCAAGTTTTTCCGAAATTTACGCTCAAACATTTTTCAAGCCAAGAAATTTGCATTCGCGTGGATTTTGTAAAATTCCAGAAAAACCACGCGATGGATTTTATCAAAAATTTAACATCATCTTCTACACAAACGTAGTTATAAAACAAGTGAATAATCCAAAAATACGTTGTTGCCAGTTTTTCCGGAATTTGCGCTCAAACATTTTTCAAAACAAGAAACATGCATTCGCGTGGATTTTGTTAAATTCCAGAAAAACCGCGCGATGGATTTTGTTCAAAATTAACCATCATCTTCTACACAAATGTAGTTATAAAACAAGTGAATAATCCAAAAATACGTCATTACTAGTTTTTCCAGAATTTACGCTCAAACATATTTCAAGCCAAGAAACATGCATTCGTTTGGATTTTGTTAAATTCCAGAAAAACCACGCAATGGATTTTATCAAAAATTTAACATTATCTTCCACACAAATGTAGTTATAAAACAAGTGAATAATCCAAAAATATGTTGTTGCCAGTTTTTCCGGAATTTACGCTCAAACATTTTTCAAGACAAGAAACATGCATTCGCGTGGATTTTGTTAAATTTCAGAAAAACCACACAATGGATTTTATCAAAAATTTAACATCATCTTCTACACAAATGTAGTTATAAGACAAGTGAATAATCCAAAAATACATTGTTGCCAGTTTTTCCGGAATTTACGCTCAAACATTTTTCAAGCCAAGAAACATGCATACGCGTGGATTTTGTTAAATTTCAAAAAAACCACGCGATGGATTTTATCAAAAATTTAACATCATCTTCTACACAAATGTAGTTATAAAACAAGTGAATAATCCAAAAATACGTTGTTGCCAGTTTTTCCGGAATTTACGCTCAAACATTTTTCAAGACAAGAAACATCCATTCGCGTGGATTTTGTTAAATTCCAAAAAAACCGCGCGATGGATTTTGTTCAAAATTAACCATCATCTTCTACACAAATGTAGTTATAAAACAAGAGAATAATCCAAAAATACGTCATTACTAGTTTTTCCAGAATTTACGCTCAAACATATTTCAAGCCAAGAAACGTGCATTCGCTTGGATTTTGTTAAATTCCAGAAAAACCACGCAATGGATTTTATCAAAAATTTAACATTATCTTCCACACAAATGTAGTTATAAAACATGTGAATAATCCATAAATACGTTGTTGCCAGTTTTTCCGGAATTTACGCTCAAACATTTTTCAAGCCAAGAAACATGCATTCGCGTGAATTTTGTTAAATTCCAGAGAAACCCTGCGATGGATTTTTTCCAATATTTAACACAATATTTAGCAAACGGTCATATCTCATGCCGATTGCAGAAACGTGCTTGAAACCAATGACGCCATCGCAACTCGGACAATTAAAAGCGGCACTCGCAATTACCAATCATTATAAATAATTCTCGTGAAGAGGAGATGATCATCACCGTTTTGTAACAGCCCATCATTGCCACATTTATGACTTCACCACCGGGGTGTTCGGAAAGGAAACGGGACGGGTACGACAGCCAGAGGCCCGAATGTCTCGTCGTCGGCGGCGGGTCGACGACCCCTCGGGGTCAGTAGGTTACCAAGAATACTGGGACACACAAAAAATAGTTCCGTTGTTGAAAACCTACGCTAAATGTACTTCGCTCGCTCGCTCACACACCTTTCGTACACACAACAATGGCAGTCTTATTACGGAGACATTTCTCCAACGGCCAACAGAGCTGAATCATATCCTCCGCACACAGAAATGAGCTTTTTTTTTATTGTACGAGCGCGCCGTTTCCCATTGTGTTCTCGAAGCTATTGCTCAAATTATACATTATTTATAATAACAAACTAGGTATTAATTATATGAAATTGCATAACGAGGACGGGGGAGGCACGGAAATGCACACGCCAAAGAGGAGTGGGCATAAAGAAGTCCATTATTGTGAAACCTGGAGCCGATCTGGGTTATGCATAATCGTATGGTTTCTTAATGGTACGTTTAAATCAATAAATTTATTAATAATTATACGAAGAGACAATAGTGTCCATTCTGAAACCGTTGATGCTTCTAGAAGTATTGAATTTTTGGGTTGAGCAGCGTCGACTGTTCAAAAAATTTTTGCTCGGATTTGTTTTATTTATCCTTGATAATTTGATCTGTGAAGTCACCTATTTTTATCATTTCAAATTTGAAGACTTTAGATTTTTTGACTTAGGTGGTACCCATTCATTCACAACAGTTTTACAATTTTAGACTGGGCAGCATAACGGATGAAGGTAAGACTTTAGATGATAAGAAGATGAAGTATTTGAATCTTAAATGCTGTGTCCCCCACTTTTCTGCCATAGACTTTAAAGACTTTAGGTGATAAGAGGAATTTCGTTAAATGATCTGAATCTTAAATGATGCATCACACCCATTTTTATCATTAAAAATTTGAAGACTTCAGATAATTGGAAGAATTTTGGTGAAGTATTTGTATCTTAAATTATCACACCTTTTCAACCACGAACACAGGCACGTCTAATTATCCATAATCTTCACAAGAGCTGCCAATTTTCATTAACTCATCTGTCAAATGGAAGCCGCACACTCGAAATAACTTTTAAAGACTTTGTTTTTGAAGCAAGATTATCAACGTCCCAACGGCCAGATGAATTCGTCTTCATGTGCGCGCCGGGGTTTTATTATTAGCGGTGAATAATTTACGATGATTTATTCGGAACCATTTATCAGGCCGAGTCAATTTTATAATTCCCGAAGATATACCTGAGTGTATTTTTCGGGTGATAAATTTTCGCCGTTGCATTAGATTACAAAACCCGATCCGCAATAAATTCGAATTGCCGGGCGAGATGTTTTTATTATACGGCAGAAATTTCGCGCGCGGCCGTCCGGAATGTAAATATAGCGCGCGCGGCCGCTAAAACGCAAAAAGAGAACGAGAAATCCGAGCGATCGGTGAAAACAATGTTTCGAAAATATTAAAACGGCTCATGAGTAATTAATGGGATCGGGGTGAGTGGGCGGATCGCAGGTAAATAAATCGCGGAGTGGCGAATGGTCGACGATTTTTGCGATTTTATTGACTGGATGGCGTTTATTCATCCATTCGACCAACGGAGTCCAATTAAAGATTGAAAATTTTAAAATTGCGATTTTAAATTTTGAAAATTTTTTCTCAATATTCTTTCCAGCCTGGGGATGTCAACTGTTTTGTGGTATATCAGAAAGTACATTATTTCTAAGTGGATTTGGAAATTTTCAGGACAATTCAGCGAGTGATTAATTTTCAAGAATTTTTTTAACCGCAAGATGCAAATTTCGCAACCTCTAAATTCAAATTTTGAGTGTCGCAATTTTGTTTCCAGCCTGGGATTGTCAACTGTTTTATGGTATATCAGAAAGTACATCATTTCTAAGTGGATTTGGAAATTTTCAAGACAATTCAGCGAGTGGTCAATCTTCTAGAATTTTTCTAACCGCAAGATGCAAATTTCGCAACCTCTAAATTCAAATTTCGAGTGTCGCAATTTTGTTTCCTGCCTGGGGATGTCAACTGTTTTATGGTATATCAGAAAGTACATCATTTCTGAGTGGATTTGGGAATTTTCAAGACAATTCAGCGAGTGGTCAATTTTCTAGAATTTTTCTAATCGCAAGATGCGAAGTTCGCAACCTCTAAATTCAAATTTTGAGTGTCGCAATTTTGTTTCCAGCCTGGGATTGTCAACTGTTTTATGGTATATCAGAAAGTACATAATTTCTGAGTGGATTTGGAAATTTTCAGGATAATTCAGCGAGTGGTCAATTTTCTAGAATTTTTCTAATCGCAAGATGCAAAGTTCGCAACCTCTAAATTCAATTTTTGAGTGTCGCAATTTTGTTTCCAGCGTGGGATTGTCAACTGTTTTATGGTATATCGGAAAGTACATTATTTCTGAGTGGATTTGGAAATTTTCAGGATAATTCAGCGAGTGGTAAATTTTTTAGAATTTTTCTAACCGCAACATGCAAATTTCGCAACCTCTAAATTCAAATTTTGAGTGTCGCAATTTTGTTTCCAGTCTGGGGATGTTAACTGTTTTATGGTATATCAGAAAGTACATCATTTCTAACAGGATTTGGAAATTTTCAGGACGATTCAGCGAGTGGTCAATTTTCTAGAATTTTTCTAACCGCAAGATGCAAATTTCGCAACCTCTAAATTCAAATTTCGAGTGTCGCAATTTTGTTTCCTGCCTGGGGATGTCAACTGTTTTATGGTATATCAGAAAGTACATCATTTCTGAGTGGATTTGGAAATTTTCAAGACAATTCAGCGAGTGGTTAATTTTCTAGAATTTTTCTAACCGCAAGATGCAAATTTCGCAACCTCTAAATTCAAATTTCGAGTGTCGTAATTTTGATTCCAGTCTGGGAATGTCAACTGTTTTGTGGTATATCAGAAAGTACATCATTTCTGAGTGGATTTGGAAATTTTCAAGACAATTCAGCGAGTGGTAAAATTTTCTAGAATTTTTTGAACCGCAAGATGCAAATTTCGCAACCTCTAAATTCAAATTTCGAGTGTCGTAATTTTGATTCCAGTCTGGGAATGTCAACTGTTTTGTGGTATATCAGAAAGTACATCATTTCTGAGTGGATTTGAAAATATTCAGGACAATTCAGGGAGTGGTAAATTTTCTAGAATTTTTTGAACCGCAAGATACAAATTTCGCAACCTCTAAATTCAAATTTCGAGTGTCGCAATTTTGTTTCCTGCCTGGGGATGTCAACTGTTTTATGGTATATCAGAAAGTACATCATTTCTGAGTGGATTTGGGAATTTTCAAGACAATTCAGCGAGTGGTCAATTTTCTAAAATTTTTCTAATCGCAAGATGCGAAGTTCGCAACCTCTAAATTCAAATTTTGAGTGTCGCAATTTTGTTTCCAGCCTGGGATTGTCAACTGTTTTATGGTATATCAGAAAGTACATAATTTCTGAGTGGATTTGGAAATTTTCAGGATAATTCAGCGAGTGGTCAGTTTTCTAGAATTTTTCTAATCGCAAGATGCAAAGTTCGCAACCTCTAAATTCAATTTTTGAGTGTCGCAATTTTGTTTCCAGCCTGGGATTGTCAACTGTTTTATGGTATATCGGAAAGTACATTATTTCTGAGTGGATTTGGAAATTTTCAGGATAATTCAGCGAGTGGTCAATTTTCTAGAATTTTTCTAACCGCAAGATGCAAATTTCGCAACCTCTAAATTCAAATTTCGAGTGTCACAATTTTGTTTCCAGTCTGGGATTGTCGACTGTTTTATGGTATATCAGAAAGTACATCATTTCTGAGTGGATTTGAAAATATTCAGGACAATTCAGCGAGTGGTAAATTTTCTAGAATTTTTTGAACCGCAAGATGCAAATTTCGCAACCTCTAAATTCAAATTTCGAGTGTCGCAATTTTGTTTCCTGCCTGGGGATGTCAACTGTTTTATGGTATATCAGAAAGTACATCATGTCTGAGTGGATTTGGGAATTTTCAAGACAATTCAGCGAGTGGTCAATTTTCTAGAATTTTTCTAATCGCAAGATGCGAAGTTCGCAACCTCTAAATTCAAATTTTGAGTGTCGTAATTTTGTTTCCAGCCTGGGATTGTCAACTGTTTTATGGTATATCAGAAAGTACATAATTTCTGAGTGGATTTGGAAATTTTCAGGATAATTCAGCGAGTGGTCAATTTTCTAGAATTTTTCTAATCGCAAGATGCAAAGTTCGCAACCTCTAAATTCAATTTTTGAGTGTCGCAATTTTGTTTCCAGCCTGGGATTGTCAACTGTTTTATGGTATATCGGAAAGTACATTATTTCTGAGTGGATTTGGAAATTTTCAGGATAATTCAGCGAGTGGTCAATTTTCTAGAATTTTTCTAACCGCAAGATGCAAATTTCGCAACCTCTAAATTCAAATTTCGAGTGTCGCAATTTTGTTTCCAGCCTGGGATTGTCAACTGTTTTATGGTATATCGGAAAGTACATTATTTCTGAGTGGATTTGGAAATTTTCAGGATAATTCAGCGAGTGGTCAATTTTCTAGAATTTTTCTAACCGCAAGATGCAAAGTTCGCAACCTCTAAATTCAATTTTTGATTGTCGCAATTTTGTTTCCAGCCTGGGATTGTCAACTGTTTTATGGTATATCAGAAAGTACATAATTTCTGAGTGGATTTGGAAATTTTCAGGATAATTCAGCGAGTGGTCAATTTTCTAGAATTTTTCTAATCGCAAGATGCAAAGTTCGCAACCTCTAAATTCAATTTTTGAGTGTCGCAATTTTGTTTCCAGCCTGGGATTGTCAACTGTTTTATGGTATATCGGAAAGTACATTATTTCTGAGTGGATTTGGAAATTTTCAGGATAATTCAGCGAGTGGTAAATTTTTTAGAATTTTTCTAACCGCAACATGCAAATTTCGCAACCTCTAAATTCAAATTTTGAGTGTCGCAATTTTGTTTCCAGTCTGGGGATGTTAACTGTTTTATGGTATATCAGAAAGTACATCATTTCTAACAGGATTTGGAAATTTTCAGGACGATTCAGCGAGTGGTCAATTTTCTAGAATTTTTCTAACCGCAAGATGCAAATTTCGCAACCTCTAAATTCAAATTTCGAGTGTCGTAATTTTGATTCCAGTCTGGGAATGTCAACTGTTTTGTGGTATATCAGAAAGTACATCATTTCTGAGTGGATTTGAAAATATTCAGGACAATTCAGCGAGTGGTAAATTTTCTAGAATTTTTTGAACCGCAAGATACAAATTTCGCAACCTCTAAATTCAAATTTCGAGTGTCGCAATTTTGTTTCCTGCCTGGGGATGTCAACTGTTTTATGGTATATCAGAAAGTACATCATTTCTGAGTGGATTTGGAAATTTTCAAGACAATTCAGCGAGTGGTTAATTTTCTAGAATTTTTCTAACCGCAAGATGCAAATTTCGCAACCTCTAAATTCAAATTTCGAGTGTCGTAATTTTGATTCCAGCCTGGGGATGTCAACTGTTTTGTGGTATTTTAGAAAGTAGATTATTTCTAAGTGAATTTGGAAATTTTGAAGACAATTTAGCAATTGGAAAATTTTCTAGAATTTTTCTAACCGCAAGATGCAAATTTTGCTTTCCACAATTCAAGTTTTAAGTGTCGCTTTTTTATTTCTAGTTCAGGGATGTCAACTTTTTGGTAGTATGAGTGACTATTAAGTCGCAGTTAAGGCGAGTAGAATCAGGTAATTTCGTAATTTGTAATTATACAGAGTCGAATTCGTCGGTGTAAATATGAAGTTAAACGGACGTAATTTGTACGCCTAGATGGCGGACCAAAACTGGATCCTAGGAGTGCGTGACCTCTGCTCGGAGAAAATTTAGAAAGTTCAAGATTGTGACGATTAAATAATACCAGAACCGAACGTCGAGATTGGTCGAAGCAGGCGAACAACCTTGAGCCCATCATCATTTCTTCCATAATCAAGTTTCGCGGATGCCCATATCAATCCTCCTCTATTAAAGCCATCAACTATTTACGGCTAGCATTTGTTGTTGTTATTTTTTTGTTTGTCTTAATTATTATTGCGATTGCGTATAATTGAAATCATTGTATGTGGTAAATACATTCAACCGTACCTCGGAACGTTGACCCTAAAATACACTGTGTGGTTTATTTTTAAATGATATTCTTATCTTTCGGTTACAGTATATGTGTCATTTGATATTGTTAGAATGGCTCTTGTTATTTTCATGCGGGGAAAACGATGAGCGCGCCCATTGTGTATTGTTCTTTTTTTTGTAATGTCTTCGACATTAGATAAGAGATCAACGCAGTAGCACTCCGTCTCCGATGGATTTATCATTATGTAACGTTCGCATTATCTTATATTCTTCGAGAGCTATAATTCCCTTATTGTTCTTGTTATTATATGCGTCGACTGAAATAAAGTTTTATTTTATGTGTATTCGGAATTTACACACACATACATGTTGCATCATCGACAAAGGTTAGGGAACTCGTGTCCGTGTTAGTAATAATAAAAGACAATAATTGAAAGGTAGGTACAGCTTGTCTACCGAGTCGTGACTGATTGTTTAGTGCTCATCTTAAATCTCAACATAGGGGGCCGCCAGAAACTCATAGCCATGACTGAATAGCCGAGCTGTATGTCGGTATTTTTATTTTACGCTCAAACATTTTTCAAGCCAAGTAAACATGCGTTCGCGTGGATTTTGTTAAATTCCGGAGAAACCACGCGATGGATTTTGTCCAAAATTTAACATCATCTTCTACACAAATGTAGTTATTAAACAAGTGAATAATCCAAAAATACGTTATTGCCAGTTTTTCCAGAATTTACGCTCAAACATTTTTCAGGTCAAGAAACATGCATTCGCGTGGATTTTGTTAAATTCCGGAGAAACCAAGCGATGGATTTTGTCCAAAATTTAACATCATCTTCTACATAAATGTAGTTATTAAACACGTGAATAATCCAAAAATACGTTGTTGCCAGTTTTTCCAGAATTTACGCTCAAACATTTTTCAGGTCAAGAAACATGCATTCGCGTGGATTTTGTTAAATTCTGGAAAATTCCCGCGATGGATTTTATCCAAAATTTAACATCATCTTCTTCACAAAAATAGTTATAAAACAAGCGAATAATCCAAATATACGTTGTTGCCAGTTTTTTCCGGAATTTACGCTCAAACATTTTTCAAGTCAAGAAACATGCATTCGCGTGGATTTTGTTAAATTCCGGAGAAACCAAGCGATGGATTTTGTCCAAAATTTAACATCATCTTCTACATAAATGTAGTTATTAAACACGTGAATAATCCAAAAATACGTTGTTGCCAGTTTTTCCAGAATTTACGCTCAAACATTTTTCAGGTCAAGAAACATGCATTCGCGTGGATTTTGTTAAATTCTGGAAAATCCCCGCGATGGATTTTATCCAAAATTTAACATCATCTTCTTCACAAAAATAGTTATAAAACAAGCGAATAATCCAAATATACGTTGTTGCCAGTTTTTTCCGGAATTTACGCTCAAACATTTTTCAAGTCAAGAAACATGCATTCGCGTGGATTTTGTTAAATTCCGGAGAAACCAAGCGATGGATTTTGTCCAAAATTTAACATCATCTTCTACATAAATGTAGTTATTAAACACGTGAATAATCCAAAAATACGTTGTTGCCAGTTTTTCCAGAATTTACGCTCAAACATTTTTCAGGTCAAGAAACATGCATTCGCGTGGATTTTGTTAAATTCTGGAAAATTCCCGCGATGGATTTTATCCAAAATTTAACATCATCTTCTTCACAAAAATAGTTATAAAACAAGCGAATAATCCAAATATACGTTGTTGCCAGTTTTTTCCGGAATTTACGCTCAAACATTTTTCAAGTCAAGAAACATGCATTCGCGTGGATTTTGTTAAATTCCGGAGAAACCACGCGATGGATTTTGTCCAAAATTTAACATCATCTTCTACACAAATGTAGTTATTAAACAAGTGAATAATCCAAAAATACATTGTTGCCAGTTTTTCCAGAATTTACGCTCAAACATTTTTCAGGTCAAGAAACATGCATTCGCGTGGATTTTGTTAAATTCTGGAAAAACCCCGCGATGGATTTTATCCAAAATTTAACATCATCTTCTTCACAAAAATAGTTATAAAACAAGCGAATAATCCAAATATACGTTGTTGCCAGTTTTTCCGGAATTTACACTCAAACATTTTACAAGGCAAGAATCATGCATTCGCATGGATTTTGTTAAATATCAGAAAATTGTACCCTAAAGTATTAAATTTAATTATGTCAAAGACCGAGTCCATTGCTACCGTATTACAGATTGCTGCCCTCTTCAAGATAAATACGTGTTATTATAAAGAACGGCGTCCTTCAGCGGGGCGGATGTACCGATAGTCCGAGATGGTGTTGCGTTAGTACAGTCCGGAGGAGACTTCCTCCGTATCAGCTAAGGAGGATATCGATAATCATCCCATTCAACGAGGACTTGTATCCCTGACCCAAATGCAGGGATTACGGAATAGTGCGTGCGCCTCCCACGAAATCTATTTAATTCATTTCCTGCGCATTGTTTACTCAAGTGGCTTCACGGGCGACACCTTAAGGATTTTTCTGAATGTTTAATACTCCATCTTTAGTGGCTATTTAAATAATATTAATACAAGTGTGTTGTACGTTAAGTCTGACCTTTCTCTACTTACTTACGTTGTGTTTGATTTTGTAGTAACCCTAAATTATTTAACAGATTCGTTACGAGTGTCGCTGCGTATTGGTTCAGTTTGAATAAAACAGTCGGTTATTACATTTATTCATTTGATTTATAAGTTCTGGCATTCACCGTGATACACCTTGATACGCTGTATCAAGAGGCTTGGGAAAACCCTTAGGGAAAACCATCCTCAGAGCTGTCATTGAACATTTAAAAAATGGTGTTGCAAGAATTTGAGATTTATGGCGACACATCGACTTCCTTACTTCCTTTTTGACCAGACCAGAAAACCTATGACTCAGAACAAGGTTATTTAACTACAAGAGGCTTAGCAAACGGGCCTCTGAGCTTGATGTCGATAAATATTTCCCTCTATCTCAAGGAATAACTCCAGCAATCTAAGACGATAACGACACACCTCAATTTGACAAGCATTTTTACCACCAGAAATTAAGGGCTCGAACAGCAGCTGAGGACCCCCTTTCTACATAACTAAGTACACAGCGCTTAGAGCGTCCGGAGGTTATGGAGAAAGCAATACGTTCAAGAATGGCAGATTGAAGTTATTAGACATTAATTTTAAGTACTCGATCAGCGCTCAGAGCAGCCGAAACAACTTCACAACCAAGTACACAGCGCTTAGAGCGTTCGGAGGTCATGAAGATGTAAATTGTGGGTTTACATTTCGTAACAGAGCGCGTACTCGAATGTGCATCGCATTTCGTAGTAGAATAATTACTCGGATGTGATTTGTGGGTTCACATTTCGTATTAAAATAAATTGCTCAAATGCAATCGTTCGGTGTTTCGCATTTCGTGGCAGAATAATTACTCGAATGTGATTTATCTCACATTTCGTAACAGAGAGATTACTCGTACGCAGGAATTATTGCTTCGCATTTCGGATGTGAATTGTGTGTTCACATTTCGTTTCAGTTATTACTCAAATGCGGTAATTCGGTGTTTTGCATTTCGCGGCAGAATAATTACTCAAATGTGATGTGTTTCACATTTTGTACTAGTCACTACTCGGACGCGGTTATTTATCGTTTCAAGTTTACCTTTTTCACATTAGAAATTACTCACTTCATATGTTATCGATTCACTGACTGTCCATCCATGAATCTCCCGAGTTTCGTGATTTCTTCCATTTTATAATCAAATCTGGCATCGCCACATTTAGCAATACACGTGCCAAATTGCCTCGTGTATTTTTGAGTTCATGAAGTTTCCGTGAATGTACTTGTTTTCGACTTTGATTTTCATGAAATGCATTTTTATGGATAGGCCAGGAAGATGTTTTCGAATTTACGTGTTTTTTATTTTATGTCGTCGGTTTTATTACTTGGAAGCTTTTAGATTGTACAAATTATTATTTTTTTGTCCAAGACCTATTTTTCGGCACGGATTCTGTTTTTGTTTATTTTATGTGTACGCGTCGAGATGTTTTCCCGGCCGCGAGCACGTTTTTACGTTTATTTCGCTTATCTCAACTTCTTGCTCACATTATATTTTACGATTGATATTTATTATGCGCTATTATGATTATTTGTGCGAATTACATTTATCAGATTATTTAAATTATGAATTATTTCGCTGGAAAAAATAATGGATTAATTTATTACGGGACCCATGTGCTCATTAAAAGTGTTTAAATTCTAATAACCCTCTAAAACAATTGTAAAATTATTATTTACCAAAATATAGCTATAAGAAGATGAAAAATGTACTAAACGAACTGACAAAATGCACAATAATGAAATCTAAAGAATTATGCATCTGCATTATGCATACACCAGATGCAGACACACATACGCCTACTTCAATTATTGTAAAAATCAAGTTTAAAAATTTTCCTGCATACGATTTTGGAAATTGATTTCAAATTTCCGGAAAAAAAAACAGTCGGTCTGGTGCTTTTGTTTACTACAGATAATAAATGTTTTAACTATTTTGAGTATTTTCATAAAATTTTGTTTTACTTGCTTTAATACACGTATTTTTCTGTACAAAATTTAGGCAATGTTTAAGTTTAACTCAAATTTCGGGAAAAACTGGCTGGTCGAGTGCTTTTATTTTCTGCAGATAATAGGATTTTTGACTATTTCTAAAATCTAAGTTTCAATTCTCTGCCTCCTTTAATTCTTGTAAAATGCCCCTCGGATTTGGTTCAGTACAGCATTCAGGCAATAGATTCCGCCACTTTGGCGTTTCTACCTTTAAAAAATAGGTTTTTCTTTTTTACATTTTTGGCGGCGATTTAAGTTGATATAAAAAATGTTTTTGTTTCCTTCAGATTATAACATTTTGGACTATTTTGAGTAGTTCTAAAAAAGTATATAGTCTGTGCCTGCGGTAATTCTTGCAAAAATCGGGATTCCAAATTTTTCTGCGACAAATTTAAAAGATGTTTAAGTTGAACTCAAATTTCCAGAAAAACTGGATCTTTAAGGCTTTTGTTTTCTATAGATTATAAAATGCTGGACTATTTTTACTATGTCCAGAAGAGTTTTAATTCTCTGCCTACTTTAATCCTTGATAAAATCGGGTATTCAAATTTTGCTGCAACCAACTTAAAAGATGCTTAAGTTGAACTCAAATTTCCAGAAAAACTGGATCTTTAAGGCTTTTGTTTTCTATAGATTATAAAATGCTGGACTATTTTTACTATGTCCAGAAGAGTTTTAATTCTCTGCCTACTTTAATCCTTGATAAAATCGGGTATTCAAATTTTGCTGCAACCAACTTAAAAGATGCTTAATTTGAACTCAAATTTCCAGAAAAACTAGCGAGTAAATGCTTTTTTTTACTACTAATTATAAAATTTTAGACCATCTTAAGTATGTCCAGAATAATTTCAAATATCTGCCCATTTTAATTCTTGAAAAAATTAAATTTTAAAATTTTTCTTCATAAGATTTAGACGATGTTTAAGTTGATCACAAATTTCTAGAAAAATTATCCAGTCAAGTGCTTTTGTTCACTACGGATTATAAAATTTTTGACTATTTTGAGTACGTCCAGAAAACTTTATAGTCTCTGCCTGCGTTAATTCTTGTAAAAATCGTGTTTTGAAATTTTTCTGCAACAAATTTAAAAAATGTTAAGGTTGAACTCAAGTTTCCAGAAAAACTATGTCTATAATGCTTTTGTTTTCTATAGATTATAAAATTTTGGACTATTTTCAAAATGTCAAAAAAGTTTCAGTTCTCTGCCTCTGAAAACATGAGAGCAAAAAAAAATCCTCATTTCGAAAAAAATTCAATTCGATGTCAAAAATCATGGATTGTTCAGATAATATTTTATAATAATTTTTGTGTATTTTTAAAAAAGGTTAGAAGTCAGCGCTTGTTTCGGAGTATTGAAAAACAATTCTTTTTCAATTTTTTTGCTTCTGAAAATGGATATTAATAATAATAATAGATTTATTTCCCAACAGACACTACATCTAATTACAGGGAAATGTTATCAGAAAATATAAGCAAGTACATATATATAAACTACAAATAAAATTAAAAATTACAAATAATTACATTAGAAATTAATCATAATATAACTGAAACTAATATGATTATCAAAACGTAGCAAAAATAACAAAATTACAAAAGAATAAACGAAAAAAAAAAATATATATATATATATATATATATATATATATATAATTGCAATAGTGGTAACTGTACATATTTTTATTCTTAGATTTAATGATATGGTTATTAGGAAAACTAGGTAATTGGCTTACTTGTCACATTAAAACTCAATCATTCATTAATCATTTTGTAGAAGATTGAAGTCTTGCACTAGTATCGAATTTTGAAAAATCAACGTTTATTCAACTTTTGCATATTGAAAATGCATTTTTCTGTATTTGACGATAGCTACTGGAAAAACTAGGAAATTAATTTCTTAAAAATTAATCTGGTATATAAAAACCCAATCATTTTTGAACAATTTAAAATGTTAGAATTCTGCACTTGCTTCGGATTAAAAAAAAAAAAACATTTTTTTTTATTTGGGATCCCGAAAGTAAATATTCTTAAATTGGATGAAGATTGTTGCGAAAACTAGGTAATGTGCTTACTTAGATTTTTTTGAAATATCGAAACTCAATCTTTTATTAATCATTTCGTAAAAGTTTTAAGACCGCACTCGTTTAGAATTTTGGAAAATCCATATTTTCAACTTTTACGTTTCGAAAATGGATTTTCTTGTGTTCGATGATAATTAAGAGAAAGCCTAGGTAATTAACTTGTTAAAATTATTCCGGCATATAAGAACCCAATCGTTTTTGAACAATTTAAAAAAGTTAGAAATCTGCATTTGTTTTGGGTTTTTAAAAAAACAATTTTTGTTTAATTTTGGCTGCCCAAAATAGATACTCTTAGATCTGATGATGATTATTGCGAAAACTAGGTAATTGGCTTATTTGGATTTTTTTAGAATATCAAAGCTCGATCTTTCATTAATCATTTCGTAAATGTTTGAAATCAGCACTTGTTTTGAATTTTGCAAAATTAAATTTTTTTCAACTTTTGCATTCCAAAAATGGATTTTCTTGTGTTTGGTGGTAATTATTGAAAAAACCAGGCGATTAACGTGCAAAGATTTTTTTGGCATATAAAAAGTCAATAATTTTTAACACTTGTTTCCAATTTTTTGAAGTCCATTCTTGGCTGATGAAAATGGATATTCTTAGATTTGATGATTATTATTGGGAAAACTAGGTTATCGACTTGCTTGGAGTTTTTTGGAGTATCAAAACAATAATATCTGAACAATTTTGTAAAAGTTGTTGGAAAAGTGACAAAATTTTCCTAAAAAATTTGATGAGCAAAAAAAAACAAAGAAGTTCTCTCAAAGAGTCGACTAATAATGTAAAAGACTCGACTCATAATTCGAGTCGGGTCATGAGCAAATAAAAAGGTCCTTACTTCGAAAATTTCTCAGTCAAACATCAAGGATTCTTCTAAATATTTTAACAATTGTTGTTATTTTTTTATTATTTTGTAAGCAACTGTGTTTTTTGCAATAAATGAATATACTTTAAATGAAGTATGTATATTGTATAATTAATGTATATAAATATCGAACCCTGGTATTCTGTGATCGAAATTTTTGATTAAAAACCCAGTTTCTCTCCAAATGAATAGATAATCGCACTCGGTTAGTTGTTATTTACACGAACATATCAAAAGCCTTGGAAATGATCACAAAATACTTTTGCAACTGTACGTTCACGAGAATCCTCATTTCGTTTCAAATATTAAAAAGATTATATCCAGAAATTATAGGCCATGGAAATATCTGCAGACCAAACATTTAAAATGATAATATCAGTTAATTACATTTTTTTAAATTCAAGGTCACAATCAACACAAAAATGTGTCCCAAATCCTGATTAAATGATTTTCATAAAAAAAGAGATATTTCACAAACAAAGGAAACAAACACAGGATTACATGTAGAGGTAGTCAGATATGAAAACTTAAACAAACGCAATCTCCTCTAAGCAAAGATAGAACGTCGAGCAGCTTCAGTTCAACGAACGATTGGATTTATTTTGACAAATTACTAGATAATATAAATAAGCCAATAACCCGATTTAGAAAAATAAAAAAAAAACATGATTATTTCTGCGATATCTGAAGTGATGTCCTTTACACATACAAGTACATACATCAAATCATCCGACCCGCAGTATTTAAAATTAATAATGGCCTATGGTAATACCGGAGGTGTTAAACTGGCAATTTTCAAATTTAAATATGCAGTCATGCGATTTCGCAATTTCATTGTTGCGATTGCAGTCTATCATTGGCAATCTGTTAATTGGGTCAGTTGTTAATTGCAGCGCGCACCGTTATAACTAGCGACAATTTTTTTTTTTGCGAGCGGATCGGCATCTCCGATCAAGAGGAACGCACACACGCACGTAATCGAGCAAAAGCTGGGTGGAAGACCGACATCTGACCTACTGGAAGCAATTAGTTCGAACAGACATTGACCTCGCTGACCCCCAAATATTTGCAACTGTCAATTGGGCGTATGGGATGTGTGCGTACATGTGTGTGTGTGTGTGTGTGTGTGTGTGTGTGAGTGTGCGAGAGTATGCGGATGAAGCCCCCAGAGAGCGTTGACTTTGCCGAAAGTCAGGGAACTTTTTATTGAAAGACATTGTACGAAATTGGGTGCACTGATCGACTTTATGAACTTGCATCACTCAAAATTACATTAGGATCTTCTTCAATTTGCTGCAATTGTAAAATGTTGCAGTTTGTAATTAAATTTGGAGTATGGTAGGTTGTTTTATAGCTATATAAGGCTGGATTATTTCCTTAAAATTTTATTGAAATTCATCAAGGGATTTTTGAAAAAAAATAGAAAAATCTAGTCGAAAGTTTTGCAACTTCAATTTTTCAAGAGAAATTCCGGAAAAACTACCGATAACCCATTTTTGGATTTTTCGTTTGTTTTATAGCTACATGTGTCTGGAATGTGCCCTGAAAATTTTATTAAAATTCATCGAGGGATTTTTGAAAAATTTAAAGAAATTTAGTCGAAAGTGCATTTTGCAAAATTAAAATTTTTCATAAGAAATTCCGGAAAAACCATCGGTAACCCATTTTTGGATTTTTCGTTTGTTTTATAGCTACACGTGCCTGGAATGTTTCCTGAAAATTTTATTTAAATTCATCGAGGGATTTTTGAAAAAATTAAAGAAATTCAGTCGAAAGTTTGCATTTTGCAAAACTGCAATTTTTCATGAGAAATTCCGGAAAAACTATCGATAACCCATTTTTGGATTTTTCGTTTGTTTTATAGCTACATGTACCTGGAATGTTTCCTGAAAATTTTATTAAAATTCATCGAGGGATTTTTGGAAAAATTAAAGAAATTTAGTCGAAAGTGAATTTTGCTAAATTGCAATTTTTCATGAGAAATTCCGCAAAAACTATCGATAACGCATTTTTGGATTTTTCGTTTGTTTTATAGCTACACGTGTCTGGAATGTTGCCTGAAAATTTTATTAAAATTCATCAAGGGATTTTTGAAAAATTTAAAGAAATTTAGTCGAAAGTTTGCATTTTGCAAAACTTCAATTTTTCATGAGAAATTCCGGAAAAACTATCGATAACCTATTTTTGGATTTTTCGTTTGTTTTATAGCTACACGTGTCTTTAATGTTTCCTGAAAATTTTATTAAAATTCATCGAGGGATTTTTGGAAAATTTAAAGAAATTTAGTCGAAAGTTTGCATTTTGCAAAACTGCAATTTTTCATGAGAAATTCTGGAAAAACTACCGATAACCCATTTTTGGATTTTTCGCTTGTTTTATAGCTACACGTGTCTGGAATGTTTCCTGAAAATTTTATAAAAATTCATCGAGGGATTTTTGAAAAATTTAAAGAAATTTAGTCGAAAGTTTGCATTTTGTAAAACTGCAATTTTTCATGAGAAATTCCGGAAAAACTATTGGTAACCTATTTTTGGTTTCTTCATTTGTTTTATAGCTACACGTTTCTGGAATGTTTTCTGAAAATTTTATCAAAATTCAACACGGGATTTTTGGAAAAATTCAAGAAATTTAGTTGAAAGTGCTTTTTGCAAAATTACATTTTTTCATGAGAAATTCCGGAAAAACTATCGATAACCCATTTTTGGATTTTTCGTTTGTTTTATAGCTACATGTGTCTGGAATGTTTCCTGAAAATTTTATTAAAATTCAACAAGGGATTTTTGGAAAAATTAAAGAAATTTAGTCGTAAGTGCATTTTGCAAAATTGCAATTTTTCATGAGAAATTCCGCAAAAACTATCGATAACCCATTTTTGGATTTTTCGTTTGTTTTATGGCTACATGTGTCTGGAATGTTTCCTGAAAATTTTATCGAGGGATTTTTGAAAAAATTAAAGAAATTTAGTCGAAAGTTTGCATTTTGCAAAACTTCAATTTTTCATGAGAAATTCCGGAAAAACTATCGATAACCCATTTTTGGATTTTTCATCTGTTTTATAGCTACACGTGTCTGGAATGTTCCCTGAAAATTTTATTAAAATTCATCAAGGGATTTTTGAAAAATTTAAAGAAATTCAGTCGAAAGTTTGCATTTTGCAAAACTGCAATTTTTCATGAGAAATTCCGGAAAAGCTATCGATAACCCATTTTTGGATTTTTCGTTTGTTTTATAGCTACATGTGTTTGGAATGTTTCCTAAAAATTTTATTAGAATTCATCGAGGGATTTTTGAAAAAATTAAAGAAATTTAGTCGAAAGTGCATTTTGCAAAATTACAATTTTTCATGAGAAATTCCGGAAAAGCTATCGATTACCCATTTTTGGATTTTTTTATTTGTTTTATAGCTACATGTGTCTGGAATATTTCCTGAAAATTTTATTAAAATTCAACAAGGGATTTTTGAAAAAATCAAAGAAATTCAGTCGAAAGTGTGCATTTTGCAAAACTGCAATTTTTCCTGAGAAATTCCGGAAAAACTATCAATAACCCATTTTTGGATTTATCGTTTGTTCTATAGCTACACGTGTCTGGAATGTTTTTTAAAAATTTTATTAAAATTCGTCGAGGGATTTTTGAAAAAATTAAAGAAATTTAGTCGAAAGTTTGCATTTTGCAAAACTTGCATTTTTCATGAGAAATTCCGGAAAAACTATCGATAACCCATTTTTGGATTTTTCGTTTGTTTTATAGCTACACGTATCTGGAATGTTTCCTGAAAATTTTAATAAAATTCATTCATGGATTTTTGAAAAAATTGAAGAAATTTAGTCGAAAGTGCATTTTGCAAAACTTCAATTTTTCATGAGAAATTCCGGAAAAACTATCGATAACCCGTTGTTGGATTTTTCGTTTGTTTTATAGCTACATATGTCTGGAATGTTTCCTGAAAATTTTATTAAAATTCATTGAGGGATTTTTGAAAAAATTAAAGAAGTTCAGTCGAAAGTTTGCATTTTGCAAAACTGCAATTTTTCATGAGAAATTCCGGAAAAACTACCGATAACCCATTTTTGGATTTTTCGCTTGTTTTATAGCTACATGTGTCTGGAATGTTTCCTGAAAATTTTATTAAAATTCATCGAGGGATTTTAGTAAAATTTAAAGAAATCTAGAAAGTGAGGAATTTTCTCGTTACAATGTAACCAACATTTGCATATTATGGGATTACCACCTTATCTAGTCCAGTCAATTTTTCCAATTTCCACATCAGATTGGCGACTTCCTTGTGCGTTTCATCTCGATGCATACTAAGTGCATCCTGGGGCCATTAAGGTTTTATCAAACGCCGCATATCGCATTGATTTAGGATCGTAATTACTGGCGGACAGTTAGTGGGATTTTCTGTAACGATTGTCGTTAAATGACATAAATGGTTTATAACTGTAATGGGGACGGCTAGAAAACGGACGGTTAACGGATGGCGCTTAATAAAACGTGATTTAGACCGCCGCCACGATTTAACGTCTTGTCTCGTTTTGTAAAAGTCCGCCGTGAGATTATGGTGATTAGTTTATGAATTCCGAATGATTCGTACGTAATTATTATGTTTTGTGCGTAATAGGCATCTCGGGACGGGAGTGTTCGTAATTAATTGCGAGAAACGATTGTTGGAAGAAAATGGTAACAGCTTTAGTTAGATATTTGTTGTATTTGATTTAACTTTGTTGCAGATTAGTTTTTGGCTATTTATTTCTGTCAAAATTGCTTTAAAATTGAATCATCTTAAAATTTTCTGAAGAATAATTCAAATTCCTTGGCTGGGGGAAAAATGGCGTCGATAAAAAGTTGAAACTTTGAATTGCAAATTGTAAAAAATTGTTTTTTTCGCTGTCAAAAATGCAGTAATTGCAGTAATATATCTATTTCCGTCTATCAAAATTATTTCAAAATTGAAGCATCTTGAATATTTCGGAAGAATAGTTTAAATACCTTGGTTGGAGAAAAAATGGCAACTTTGAATTGCAAATTATGCAAAATTGGATTTTGCGCTGTGGTAATACAACTATTTTCGTCTATCGAAATTACTTTAAAATTGAATAATTTTGAAGATTTCAGAAGAGTAATTTAAATTCCTTGGCTGGAGAAAACATAGTCGTCGGTCAAAAGTTGAATGGGTTTATTTGTGAATATACTTATGGTGGATGCGCCGGGATTTTCAAATGTAAATCGTACAATCCAACTGGGGTTTCTATGAATGAACTAATTTATCAAAGAGCAAAAACAGAAGGCGATATTTCAATGTTTCATCCATTTTTTTCCACTTGTAAAACTCTTGTTGATGATTCACTCAGTGGCGGCTCGTGGAAAATGTTGATGGTAGAGCCATTTTTACAATTTATTGGATCGGATGCCGTTGAAACGTCAAAATTATGAAAGATAGAAATGACAAATTATACAAATTAAGTACAAGCCAAAAAATTTAAAAAAAATGCACACAAAAATCACTCACGTTAAAAATTTAAAGCAAAGACCAATAAAAAATATGCCCTTAATTAAGGTAAAAAAACAAATATCGAAAACTCGCGGCTAAAAATTTACAGACCAAAAATCGGAAAATTTCAACAACAAAAAAATCGAAAATTTTAATCAAAATAAAGAATAAATACAGGTCAAAGATCTACAATATAGGCCAAAAAATAAAAAATGCTGCTCTAAAAATAAAAAATGCAAACCAAAAAATTGAAAAATCATGGACAAAAAATTATTTGCCATTTTCAGCCCCCAAAATAACCCTTTAGCTCAAAATAAGTTGCCGATCAGAATCTCAAAAATGGTAGTCAAAAAATAACCAACAAGTAAAAAAAATAATAATTCAAGTTAAAAAATCTAGAATGAAGGGCAAGAAATCAAAAACCGTCAAAAAGACTTGAAAATATCGGCAAAAAATAAAAAAGTAGCATATAAAAATCAATAATTTAGGTCAAAAAAATCTAAAATATAGGGTAAAAATTAAAAATTTCGACCAAAAATTCGATCCTAAAAATCAAAATTGCGAACCAACAAATCGAGTGTTTTTTTAAAAAATTCGTAACTTGTCTGAAAATTGCTGCACATTCTAAAACCTAAATTATTTTAAAAGATTAACGTCTTGTGAAGTGATCTGAAGTTTTGTAGATTTTTTTTTCCCGTATTTCATATTAATTTTAATTTTTTTGCACTCGAGTGTTCGTCATTGAAAAAAATACATTTTCAAAAATTCATAACTTAACTGAAAATCGCTGCACATTCAAAAACCAAAATTACTTTAAAACATTGACGTCTTGTGAAGGGATCTGAAGTTTTTTAGATTTTTTTTCCCGCATTTCATATTAATTTTATTTTTTTTAGCACTCGAGTAATCGTCATTGAAAAAAATACATTTTCAAAAATTCATAACTCAACTGAAAATCGCTGCACATTCAAAAACCAAAATGAATTTAAATGTCTACGTTTTCTGAAGTGATCTGAATTTTTGTAGATTTTTTTTCCCGCATTTCATATTAATTTGATTTTTTTTAGCACTCGAGTAATCGTCATTGAAAAAAATACATTTTCAAAAATTCATAACTCGACTGAAAATTGCTGCACATTCTTAAACCTAAATTATTTTAAAAGATTGACGTCTTGTGAAGTGATCTGATTTTTTGTAGATTTTTTTCCCGCATTTCATATTAATTTTAATGTTTTTGCACTCGAGTGTTCGTCATTGAAAAAAATACATTTTCAAAAATTCATAACTCGACTGAAAATTGCTGCACATTCTAAAACCAAAATTATTTTAAAAGATTAACGTCTTGTGAAGTGATCTGAAGTTTTTTAGAATTTTTTCCCGTATTTCATATTAATTTTAATTTTTTTGCACTCGAGTGTTCGTCATTGAAAAAAAATACATTTTCAAAAATTCATAACTCAACTGAAAATCGCTGCACATTCAAAAACCAAAATGATTTTGAAAGATCTACGTCTTCTGAAGTGATTTGAATTTTTGTAGAATTTTTTTCCCGCGTTTCATATAAATTTTTAATTTTTTGCACTAGAGTGTTGGACACTGAAAAAAAAACTTCAAAAATTCATAACTCGTCTGAAAATTGCCGCATATACAAAAATCGCATCGAAGTCTTGTGAAGTGAATTGAATTTTTGTAGAATTTTATCTCTGCCTTTTATATTAATTTTGAATTTCTTACACTCGAGTGTTGGACACTGAAAAAAAAAGAAATTTTCAAAAATTTGCAGCTCATCTGAAAATTTCTGCAGATACAAAAACCTAAATTATTTTTGAAAGATCGACGTCTTGTGAAGTGAATTGCATTTTTGTAGAATTTTATCTCTGCGTTTATTATAAACTTTTAATTTTTTACACTCGAGTGTTGGGCATTGAAAGAAAAGAAATTTTTAAAAATATGTAACTCGTCTAAAATTTGCCGCACATTCAAAAACCAAAATTAGTTTGAACGATCGACGTCTTGTGAAGTAATTTAAATTTTTGTAGAATTTTTTCCCGCGTTTCATATAAATTTTTAATTTTTAACACTTGAGTGTTGGGCATTGAAAGAAAATAAATTTTCAAAAATATGTAACTCGTCTAAAATTTACCGCACATTCAAAAACCAAAATTAGTTTGAACGATCGACGTCTTGTGAAGTGATTTAAATTTTTGTAGAATTTTTTTCTCGCTTTTCATATTAATTTCTAATTTTTTACAATCGAAAGTTGGAAAATAAATTTAAAAAAATTTGTAACTCGTCTGAAAATTTTATAAACGTAAAAACTAATGAAGAAATGCTCTCCAGTTTTGCGTAATTAATTTCCAAGTTTTGATGTGACATAAAAAGATCAGAGTTATTAATAATAAATAACTTTTTTGTAAAATATCAAAAATAGGAAATTAAATACAAAAAATTGTAGAGCAGTTCTTCGCTATCGAAAAATCCCTTTTATACCATCAAACAGGAGACAGTTACTTGATGATCACATCTACGCTTTTTGTTAGGTGTAACTTATAATTATAAGTTACACCTAACAAAAAGCGTTTAACTAATTAGTTAAAAAAAATTGTACATATAAAAAATTAAAAATTAATATTTAATTTGCTGGTAGCGCCTCTGATTTGCATATAGAAAATTTAGGCTAAAAGATCAAAAATTTAGGCCAAAATATCAAAATCCGGGCTTAACAATAAAAAATGAAAATAGAAAGATTCAAGTACAAAAACTGCCATTTTAAGCACTCATCGCCACAAATTAGTCCCAAATTTGCTTTAAATTTAAAAACATTGCGCAAAATTTTCTTTTTAATTGGAATGGATGATACTTTAATACGTCAAAATTTAGAAGATGCAAAAGACAAATTATACTTCAAATTTTCATCTTTACATTCAGTTCAACTAAAGAGATTTCAAGAAAAACGTATTTTTTTATAAGTTGTTCATTTCGGCTTTCTCCATAATTAATATTAATGAAAAGAGTTCGAATTTCAAATTTTTTTTTTCAAAACTAAATCTCGTTCTTATTTGCTGAACAATAGAATTACAAATTTCTTAGGCTTTTCTCTTCGTATTTTGTCCTTTCTGAGGAGGTCCGTCTTCTGACAGTTCCAATTCCAATTCTGTAATAATTTCATCCATTTCGTCTCGTGTTTTCTTAATTTCATTTTCAAAAAATTTGAAATCGAAAACTTAGTAACGGTCGCATCCTCTTTATAAGAGTGCAGTGACTTGTTGTGATAATACGCTTGTTTCTCCTTTTCAGTAATAAATTCATAATTAGTAACTTATTATATGTGATGTATGATGTTTAAGATTTAGTTAGTTTTATAGTTTTTTTTTCCTGTAACTGGATTTGTATCTGTTGGGAAATAAATTATTATGATTATTATAACTGTAAATTTAATAGAAAATTCAAATCCATTTACAGGAAAAAAATATAAAAGGACGGACCGAAAGACTTAAGTCAATTGCCTTTTAAAACACTGTATGAAACCAGTTTTTTAATAGAAGGTTTAGTAACTAACTATAAAAAGTTAATGTGTTTTTAATATGTTGTATTGTATTTGATTTTTATTTATACTACTAAGCTTATGTTATTTATCACTTTTATCTATACAAGTTTAATTGGCTTATGTTATTCCTGTCAATTTAATCAATTAGTTTGTAATTTTAGCATTAATTTTAAGATTGATTATTTTATTTCAAATTTATTTATATCGAATGGCGACTTGTGTAATTAATGTAATACATCTAATACACCAATAAACATCTATCTATCTATCTATCTATCTAAAGATGTGACAGAAAACTTCAATAATGAGCCCCCGCAATTAAAATCATATCCGAAGAAAAAGAATAAGAAAGCGGAAAGATCTTGTATTTTAACATAAAGCAAAACTAAAAATTGTAAATATGTTTATAAATATAAAGGGTTAATTCTTTTGTGGTATTAATTAAAACCTACGTCGTAAATTTTTGCCAGAGAATGTTTGATACTCAACTCACCTCTTACTTCTGAACTTAACGCACAATGAGTAATCCATTTATTATTCAAACACATTAAATTAATCACCTCACAGAATCCGCTGGCTGTGTTACGAAATCGGACACTTGAATGAAGTTAAGAGGAGCACCACCGGAAGAGAAATCGGTTTCGCGTTAAAAAATCTCCGCGGCGCCAAACGCAATTTTCGCACTGGTCGCGCCGAAACCGCTACTATCAACCCGAAAATTGATGAGTGGTCCTTCACCATCGTGACTATTAATTCCCGAACGTAATAATCTCTCTCGCACTCGGTCGTACGTCGACGCCGACTCGATTTGACGGTGTTATCATCAAGTGACGCTAAAACGGAGAAGGCCGCGATTAACCTAAACTACTTAAATCGAGAGAAGAATCCACACGACGACGACGGACGTCACTATCTACTAAGCCAGGAAATTCACGAATCTCCGGGAGCTTATCAAAAAAAAAAACATCTCGAGAAGAGAGAGAGAA
Source organism: Ocypus olens (assembly GCA_910593695.2). Taxonomy (NCBI): domain Eukaryota; kingdom Metazoa; phylum Arthropoda; class Insecta; order Coleoptera; family Staphylinidae; genus Ocypus; species Ocypus olens. The sequence goes on along the minus strand of OU343062.1, from coordinate 2,105,948 downwards.
AGAGAGATGATTAATTGCGGCCTTTCTACCAGTTATTGGTGTGTATTGTTTAAATATTCAATCGGTTTTTAACCAAATTACGACGACATATCGAGAAAATTAAAAAAGGTTTTTTTTAGTGGAAACTTTTGTCTAGATCGGTGATGGCGAACCTTTTTGAGAAGTTGTACAACATTGCGCTTACATATGATGAAGTAGGAGAAATTTAATATAATATTCGTATAAAGTACTTCCAACTTAACAGATTTTATTTGAAACATTTTTCGGTAAACTCTAAAATAAAAAAGTTATTTCAACATTTCGAAACTAGTGGTATCCCACAGGGATCAAATTTTGGCCTGCTAATATTTATAATTTGTGTTGACAATACGAGTCGTTCGAAAAATTGATTTCAAAAATGAAGAAAAAATATAGGTTACCAATAAAAAAAACAACCTGAAGTTGTATATCATTTTAATTTTATATTTAAGTTGACAAACACATCCACAAATATGTATTAATATCTTAATTATATACTTTTAACGATATTTATATATGTATTAGGGTTGCAAAAAGTGTAATAGATTGATTTGATTTGATTTGATTTTGATTTGCTTGTACGTGATGATGCACGAAAATTTCAATGTGATATTTATATAAAGCACTTCTAACCTAATCAATTTAATTCTAAACATTTTTCGGTAAACTCTAAAATAAAATTTCGATGCTACTGGTATCCCACAGGGATCAAATTTAGGGCCCGCTAATATTTATAATTTTTATTAACGATATAGTTGAAGGTTTTCTTGAAGAATTATAATTTTGGTAGGTCAACTTCTCAATCGTAATTTAACCAACCAACCGCTGATTGTACGCGATGACACGGCTTTTCTTTTGACACCGAAAGGGCGAACGGGAATACAGAAAATTAATGGACGGACCGGCACTTATCAACCGAAAACAATCTAATCGCGCGTTGCCACACCACCGGCACCGCCGCGGATCCCAATTATAACGACCTCCTCATCCTGACAGATCAATAAAAGCGCATCACCAAAACGCTGAATGCGTCCCTTTCATTCTGATTGCTTAATTGCAATTGGATTGACTGAAAATCTTATTAATTCATCTGATTAATGTCGGTGCGTTCGGGATTGATTATCTTTTTCGAAGGCCGCCGTCGGTTCATCGGCCTCTCTGTAAAGTGAAATTTACAGTGTACAGTGTGTCTCAATTTTTTTCATGGTCTTACGGAATTTTTTTTGACTTTGCGGAAGGGAAATCGTGTCCAAAAATCGCCAAAACGTAAAAGTGTACATTTTATGAAATGTGTTAGGTTCCTAAAAAAACTTTTTTTGGCATTGCAGGATGGAAATAGTGTCCGAAAATCGCTAAAATGTAAAAGTACACATTTTTTTAAATGGGCTAGGTTTCCAAAAATAACTTTTTTTGACAGTACAGTATGGAAATGGTGTCTAAAAATCGTCAAAACGTAAAAGTGCACATTTTCTGAAATGACTTCGGTTCCTAAAAAAACTTTTTTTGACAATACAGGATGGAAATGGTGTCCGAAAATCGTTAAAAAGTTTGTGCACATTTTTTTGAAATGGGTTAAGTTCCAAAAAAACCTTTTTTGACATTGCAAGGATGGAAATGATGTCCGAAAATTGCCAAAAACGTAAAAGTGCACATTTTTTTGAAATGGGTTAGGCTCCAAAAAAACCTTTTTTTGACATTGCAGGATGGAAATGGTGTCCGAAAATCGTTAAAACGTAAAACTGCACATTTTTTTGAAATGACAGGTTCCTAAAAAACATTTTTTTTGACATTGCAGGATGGAAATAGTATCCGAAAATCGCCAAAACATAAAAGTGTACATTTTATGTTCCTAAAAAAAACTTTTTTTGGCATTGCAGGATGGAAATAGTATCCGAAAATCGTCAAAACGTAAAAATGTACATTTCATGTTTCTAAAAAAAAACTTTTTTTGGCATTGCAGAATGGAAATGTTGTCCGAAAATCGTCAAAACGTTAAAGTACACATTTTCTGAATTGTGTTAGGTTGCTAAAATTTTCATTTTTTTACATTGGAAGATGGAAATAATACCCGAAAATCGTCAAAACATAAAAGTGTACATTTCATGTTCCTAAAAAACTTTTTCTGGCATTGCAGGATGGAAATGATGTCCGAAAATCGTCAAAACGTTAAAGTACACATTTTCTGAAATGTGTTAGGTTGCTAAAATTTTCTTTTTTTACATTGCAAGCTGGAAATGGCGTCCGAAAATGGCCAAAAACGTAAAAGTGTACATTTCATGTTCCTAAAAAAAACTTTTTTTGGCATTACAGGATGAAAATGATGTTCAAAAATCGTCAAAAAGTAAAAGTGCACATTTTATGAAATGTGTTAGGTTGCTAAAATTTTCTTTTTTTTTACATTGCAAGATGAAAATAGTATCCGAAAATTGTCAAAAACGTAAAAGTGTACATTTCGTGTTGCTAAAAAAAACTTTTTTTGGCATTTCAGGATGGAAATGATGTCCGAAAATCGTCAAAACGTTAAAGTACACATTTTCTGAAATGTGTTACGTTGCTAAAATTTTCTTTTTTTGACATTGCAAGATGGAAATGGTATCCGAAAATCGTCAAAACATAAAAGTGTACATTTCATGTTCCTAAAAAAAACTTTTTTTGGCATTGCAGGATGGAAATGATGTTCAAAAATCGCCAAAAAGTAAAACTGTACATTTTATGAAATGAGTTAGGTTCCAAAAAAAAACTTTTTTTGACATTGCAGGATGGAAATGGTATTCGAAAATCATCAAAACGTAAAAGTGTACATTTCATGTTTCTAAAAATAACTTTTTTTGGCATTGCAGGATGGAAATGATGTTCAAAAATCGTCAAAAAGTAAAAGAGCACATTTTATGAAATGTGTTAGGTTCCAAAAAGAAACTTTTTTTGACATTGCAGGATGGAAATAGTATCCGAAAATCATCAAAACGTAAAAGTGTACATTTCATGTTTCTAAAAAAAACTTTTTTTGGCATTACAGGATGAAAATGATGTTCAAAAATCGTCAAAAAGTAAAAGTGCACATTTTATGAAATGTGTTGGGTTGCTAAAATTTTCTTTTTTTTTACATTGCAAGATGGAAATAGTATTCGAAAATTGTCAAAAACGTAAAAGTGTACATTTCGTGTTCCTAAAAAAAACTTTTTTTGGCATTTCAGGATGGAAATGATGTCCGAAAATCGTCAAAACGTTAAAGTACACATTTTCTGAAATGTGTTACGTTGCTAAAATTTTCTTTTTTTTACATTGCAAGCTGGAAATGGCGTCCGAAAATGGCCAAAAACGTAAAAGTGTACATTTCATGTTCCTAAAAAAAAACTTTTTTTTGCATTGCAGGATGGAAATGATGTCCGAAAATCGTCAAAACGTAAAAATGTACATTTCATGTTCCCAAAAAAAATTTTTTGGCATTGCAGGATGGAAATGATGTCCGAAAATCGTCAAAACGTTAAAGTACACATTTTCTGAAATGTGTTAGGTTGCTAAAATTTTATTTTTTTGACATTGCAAGATGGAAATGGTATCCGAAAATCGTCAAAACATAAAAGTGTACATTTCATGTTCCTAAAAAAAACTTTTTTTGGCATTGCAGGATGGAAATGATGTTCAAAAATCGCCAAAAAGTAAAACTGTACATTTCATGAAATGTGTTAGGTTTAAATTGGGTAAAGTAAAACGCTAGTTAAACTAATTAGTTTAACTTTGAAAATGATCCTAACCGATCGAAACACGTGTCAGGCAACTGAAAATAAAATTATGGAACAAAACAAGCGTTTTACTTTACCCAATTTGAAAATATGGTTCCATCAAGAAAGTAGCACAACAAGTATTCAGTGTGTTAGGTTTCAAAAAGAAACTTTTTTTGACATTGCAGGATGGAAATAGTATCCGAAAATCATCAAAAAGTAAAAGTGTACATTTCATGTTTCTAAAAAAACTTTTTTTGGCATTGCAGGATGGAAATGATGTTCAAAAATCGCCAAAAAGTAAAACTATACATTTTATGAATGTGTTAGGTTTCAAAAAGAAACTTTTTTTGACATTGCAGGATGGAAATAGTATCCGAAAATCGTCAAAACGTAAAAGTGTACATTTCATTTTTCTAAAAAAAACTTTTTTTGGCATTGCAGGATGGAAATGATGTTCAAAAATCGCCAAAAAGTAAAACTATACATTTTATGAATGTGTTAGGTTTCAAAAAGAAACTTTTTTTGACATTGCAGGATGGAAATAGTATCCGAAAATCGTCAAAACGTAAAAGTGTACATTTCATTTTTCTAAAAAAAACTTTTTTTGGCATTGCAGGATGGAAATGATATCCAAAAATCGCCAAAAAGTAAAAGTGCACATTTTATGAAACGTGTTAGGTTCCAAAAACAAACTTTTTTTGACATTGCAGGATGGAAATAGTATTCGAAAATCGTCAAAACGTAAAAGTGTACATTTCATTTTTCTAAAAAAAACTTTTTTTGGCATTGCAGGATGGAAATGATGTTCAAAAATCGCCAAAAAGTAAAACTGTACATTTTATGAAATGTGTTAGGTTCCAAAAAGAAACTTTTTTTGACATTGCAGGATGGAAATAGTATCCGAAAATCGTCAAAACGTAAAAGTGTACATTTCATGTTTCTAAAAAAAACTTTTTTTGGCATTACAGGATGAAAATGATGTTAAAAAATCGTCAAAAAGTAAAAGTGCACATTTTATGAAATGTGTTAGGTTGCTAAAATTTTATTTTTTTTACATTGCAAGATGGAAATAGTATCCGAAAATTGTCAAAAACATAAAAGTGCACATTTTCTGAAATGGGAGGTTTCTAAAAAATCTTAAAAAAATTGTTTACGAAGAAAAGACATGCTGTTTTTATGTTCATGACCTGCTTTGACTATTTTTTTGTTCGCTCTCACGGTATTTCAAGAATGGTTTGTACGTGTGAAGCTAATTATTCGTTTCCTTCATTCCATGCATCACATTTCTCCCGTCCTGTATGAATGTTAATAACCACGAAAACCCGGTTCGAGGTGGCTTATCTAAAACGGCCATCTCCGGAAGACGGTGGAGGTTCACGATACAACTTGAGCACCGCCAGTTTTCTAATTCGTGGCAGATCACAACCCGAGATAGCGTAATTGAGTTGTGAAATTGTTTGAATGAACGCGCCTTCGGCAACAATACGTTTTCGTGGCCTGTTTTTTTTATCATGACCCATTAAGCAAGAATTATAGTTATAGAAATAACGGCGTTATAAATAATTAATTAATCAAAAATTATTCTATAGGATGGGTTAAAGGTGCAATAATTGTTTAGTTCTTACGGCGATTTGGCACAAAGTTATGGGTGTTTGCAAAAAGCGAATTTCGTGGTTTTTTGACGAAGTTGTTTTCGTTTTCACGAATGAAATTTTCTTTGCAGTTCTTTGAGTTATGCACGAAAATTATTGTTTGCGCAAAATCATGAATATCTCATTTAACTCCATTAACAAAAAACTTTATTTTAGGTCAAAAAAGGCTCACTTGAACGATCTCTGTAGGGTCGCAAAAAAATGTGGGATTAACTCTCCACCATTCATCCAATAAAAACAAACAAATTACACAGACAGAAAAAAATCAAACATTTGAGATTTGTCAAAATTTAGGTAATTTTCAAATGGCCATAACTCGGCTTTTATCCAACCGATTTCGACGATCTTTTGAGAAATCAAAACCAAAAGTATCCTCTATGAGAAGGTTTATCCCCCTCAAAGAGAGGGATCTACCCTCTCCAAACAAACAAAAAACACAAAATACACTTTTTTCGAACACCCATAGCTTTGTGCCAAGTAGTCGTAGGAACTTCGTTCTTCGAGTCCTGCGTAGGGAATTGAAAAAATTTTAATGCCTTTATGGTGGATCGAGTCGACAATTTTTTTCCAACTCCGTACACATCGTCAAAATTGGACGTGGTTTCCTGATTAAACATTTTTTTCACAGCGTTGATAGAGTGGGGCGGAAGGGGTTACGCTTAAGTTTGCATGCATGACTTTAAAGAAGACACTTCAAAGTTTTTCGCCCTCAAAGATTCATCAAAATCGGTTGAAAATACGCCGAGTTATGGCGGTTTGAAAATGGTCGAAATTTCACGAATATCGAGTGTTTCATTTTTTTCCACCAGAGAATGTAATTTGCATAAGATAACATTTTTATTTATCCAGATCTTATATTTTCAAGATTTTTGTTGAAAACAGTGTGCGAATTAACATTTTACTTCGTAAAATACATATTTTATTATTATCGATTTCCAGAATTCTCGCCTTATATGTAAATATGCTAATTTGATGAAAAAAAAAGGAATTCGTATAATTCTACAACACACATCTCACATACTCCGGTTTTCAGTTTATTTCCAATAATCGATTTATTTCACTTCCTCGTATATCCCAGCAAGTCCATCGCGTAAAAATGCGAAATTACGTTGACGTTCACGGAAAAGACCTTAAATACGGGGACGAAATATTCTTTCCAGCTTTCATTTTTACAAGTGCCTCCAGTAAACACAAACACTTCATAGTTTATGTCGGAAATTCAGAGTTTATCAGCAAATGTTTCAAATAAAATTTGTTTCGATTAAAACTGCTTTATACAAATAATAAGGGTGGGTCATCTAACGTTTGGAATTTGAATCGGCTATAAAAAAAAAACTTATAATCATTTTTTCAAAATTATGAGTATATTAGAAAGACTAGACATTTTCATTTAAGAATGAAACACAACATTCAAATGACTGCCAAGGGTGGCTTGGCAGTACTCTATCCGATCAACCCAATTTTTCAGACGCTTGTCGCAAGAGCGGTTTTCACTTTTGCATCTCGAGAAAAGCCGAAAAAGTTTGAACGCAGACGGAAATTGCGACAATTGTTGTTGCGTCACGCGACATAAAACAAAGTCGGGGTGCGGTGGTGATTAGTTAATTATTGCGGAGCTGTTGACCCCTTAAGGTCGAGTGGAGTTTTGTAATAACACTCGTACTGTCCATAATTATTCTAGAAAGAGAATATGTGCATGTTAATAAATATAATTTATTTGATTTGATTAATTCAATTAAGGTAATAGTAATTAATAATTTAATACAGTAATAATTTTAAATTGTTAATTGAAATGCTATAATTCACTGCAATTATTTATATACCTACTGTAATTACAAGAAGAGATTTTTATGTCTTGTACCTAGCTATGAAGAAGAATAATTGAAAAAATGGTAATGTGGCCATCATGATACTTTCTCCGATTTGATGGTTTAATAAAAAAATCAACTTTTTTAATAATCACCTTAGATCATTAAAAGGAACTTTGTTTTAGTTCAGAAAATAATTTTAAACGCATCGAAAAATTTCAGGAGTTATTTGTAACCCAATAAATTACAAACCCATCCAAAAATTGTAAAGTGTGAGCCACAGAATTTTGTTTCTGGGTTGGCCATGCCTGAGAGAGATAAACATAGCAGTCATTTCCGAGATTAATTCATTTTTTTAAATCTAATTCAATTGAACTAATCTAGTCTCATGGTGTACTAATACCGCATTTATCTCACAGCCAACTCTGAAACAAAATTTTGTGGCACACACGATAGAATGTGTAACAGGATACTAAGAAACAAGAGGTTTTTCACACCGACACGAGAAACCCCTTCCCAAGAAAAGGTAGTCGACCACACCATCATCTTCTGGAGATATGACGACGGTAAATTATCGGTAACCCTACTCCCAAAAAACGGCCCTTAAATGCGTATTTCGTCAAAATCTGTCAAAATTTCAAGGGTCTGTCAAGATAATTGTAGAACTCCTCGAGCAATTTCTAGAAAAAGTGCATTTTTGCTCAACAAAATTTGCCTTCCAGAGCAATCATTTTTGTTACTGCAGAGTTCGGATAAATTTCATTAGGCAATTGTAAAGAGTCATTATTCGGGATGAATCTGTCAAAATTTCAAGTGCCTGTGAAGATTAATGCAGAAGTTAGGGAGCAATTTCTTGAAAAAGTGCATTTTTGCTCAACGAAATTTGCCTTCCAGAGCAACCATTTTTGTTACTGCAGAGTTCGGATAAATTTCATTAGGCAATTGTAAAGAGTCATTATTCGGAATGAATCTGTCAAAATTTCAAGTGCCTGTGAAGATTAATGCAGAAGTCAGGGAGCAATTTCTTGAAAAAGTGCATTTTTGCTCAACGAAATTTGCCTTCCAGAGCAACCATTTTTGTTACTGCAGAGTTCGGATAAATTTCATTAGGCAATTGTAAAGAGTCATTATTCTGGATGAATCTGGTAAAATTTCAAGTGCCTGTGAAGATTAATGCAGAAGTCAGGGAGCAATTTCTTGAAAAAGTGCATTTTTGCTCAACGAAATTTGCCTTCCAGAGCAACCATTTTTGTTCCTGTAGATTTCGGATAGATTTCTTTGGGTAATTGTAAAGAGGCATTATTCGAGATGAATCTGTCAAAATTTCAAGTACCTGTGAAGATTAATGCAGAAGTCAGAGAGCAATTTCTTGAAAAAGTGCATTTTTGCAAAACGAAATTTGCCTTCCAGATCATTTTTGTTACTGCAAAGTTCGGATAAATTTCATTAGGCAATTGTAAAGAGTATTATCCTGGATGAATCTGTCAAAATTTCAAGTGCCCGTGAAGATTAATGCAGAAGTCAGAGAGCAATTTCTTGAAAAAGTGCATTTTTGCTCAACGAAATTTGCCTTCCAGAGCAACCATTTTTGTTACTGCAGAGTTCGGATAAATTTCATTAGGCAATTGTAAAGAGTCATTATTCGGAATGAATCTGTCAAAATTTCAAGTGCCTGTGAAGATTAATGCAGAAGTCAGGGAGCAATTTCTTGAAAAAGTGCATTTTTGCTCAACGAAATTTGCCTTCCAGAGCAACCATTTTTGTTACTGCAGAGTTCGGATAAATTTCATTAGGCAATTGTAAAGAGTCATTATTCGGAATGAATCTGTCAAAATTTCAAGTGCCTGTGAAGATTAATGCAGAAGTCAGGGAGCAATTTCTTGAAAAAGTGCATTTTTGCTCAACGAAATTTGCCTTCCAGAGCAACCATTTTTGTTCCTGTAGATTTCGGATAGATTTCTTTGGGTAATTGTAAAGAGGCATTATTCGAGATGAATCTGTCAAAATTTCAAGTACCTGTGAAGATTAATGCAGAAGTCAGAGAGCAATTTCTTGAAAAAGTGCATTTTTGCAAAACGAAATTTGCCTTCCAGACCATTTTTGTTACTGCAAAGTTCGGATAAATTTCATTAGGCAATTGTAAAGAGTATTATCCTGGATGAATCTGTCAAAATTTCAAGTGCCCGTGAAGATTAATGCAGAAGTCAGAGAGCAATTTCTTGAAAAAGTGCATTTTTGCTCAACGAAATTTGCCTTCTAGAGCAACCATTTTTGTTACTGCAGAGTTCGGATAAATTTCATTAGGCAATTGTAAAGAGTCATTATTCTGGATGAATCTGGTAAAATTTCAAGTGCCTGTGAAGATTAATGCAGAAGTCAGGGAGCAATTTCTTGAAAAAGTGCATTTTTGCAAAACGAAATTTGCCTTCCAGACCATTTTTGTTACTGCAAAGTTCGGATAAATTTCATTAGGCAATTGTAAAGAGTATTATCCTGGATGAATCTGTCAAAATTTCAAGTGCCCGTGAAGATTAATGCAGAAGTCAGAGAGCAATTTCTTGAAAAAGTGCATTTTTGCTCAACGAAATTTGCCTTCCAGAGCAACCATTTTTGTTACTGCAGAGTTCGGATAAATTTTATTAGGCAATTGTAAAGAGTCATTATTCGGGATGAATCTGTCAAAATTTCAAGCGCCTGTGAAGATTAATGCAGAAGTCAGAGAGCAATTTCTTGAAAAAGTACATTTTTGCTCAACGAAATTTGCCTTCCAGCGCAACCATTTTTGTTACTGCAGAGTTCGGATAAATTTCATTAGGCAATTGTAAAGAGTCATTATTTGGGATGAATCTGTTAAAATTTCAAGCACCTGTGAAGATTAATGCAGAAGTCAGAGAGCAATTTCTTGAAAAAGTACATTTTTGCTCAACGAAATTTGCCTTCCAGCGCAACCATTTTTGTTGCTGCAGAGTTCCGATAAATTTCATTAGGCAATTGTAAAGAGTCATTATTTGGGATGAATCTGTTAAAATTTCAAGCACCTGTGAAGATTAATGCAGAAGTCAGAGAGCAATTTCTTGAAAAAGTACATTTTTGCTCAACGAAATTTGCCTTCCAGCGCAACCATTTTTGTTACTGCAGAGTTCCGATAAATTTCATTAGGCAATTGTAAAGAGTCATTATTTGGGATGAATCTGTTAAAATTTCAAGCACCTGTGAAGATTAATGCAGAAGTCAGAGAGCAATTTCTTGAAAAAGTACATTTTTGCTCAACGAAATTTGCCTTCCAGCGCAACCATTTTTGTTACTGCAGAGTTCCGATAAATTTCATTAGGCAATTGTAAAGAGTCATTATTTGGGATGAATCTGTTAAAATTTCAAGTACCTGTGAAGATTAATGCAGAAGTCAGAGAGCAATTTCTTGAAAAAGTACATTTTTGCTCAACGAAATTTGCCTTCCAGCGCAACCATTTTTGTTACTGCAGAGTTCGGATAAATTTTATTAGGCAATTGTAAAGAGTCATTATTCGGGATGAATCTGTCAAAATTTCAAGCGCCTGTGAAGATTAATGCAGAAGTCAGAGAGCAATTTCTTGAAAAAGTGCATTTTTGCTCAACGAAATTTGCCTTCCAGCGCAACCATTTTTGTTATTGCAGAGTTCGGATAAATTTCATTAGGCAATTGTAAAGAGTAACTATTCGGGATGAATCTGTCAAAATTTCAAGTGCCTGTGAAGATTAATGCAGAAGTCAGAGAGCAATTTCTTGAAAAAGTGCATTTTTGCTCAAAAATTTGCCTTCCAGCGCAACCATTTTTGTTATTGCAGAGTTCGGATAAATTTCATTAGGCAATTGTAAAGAGTAACTATTCGGGATGAATCTGTCAAAATTTCAAGTGCCTGTGAAGATTAATGCAGAAGTCAGAGAGCAATTTCTTGAAAAAGTACATTTTTGCTCAACAAAATTTGCCTTCTAGCGCAACCGTTTCTGTTACTGCAGAGTTCGGATAAATTTCATTAGGCAATTATAAAGAGTCATTATTCGGGATGAATCTGTCAAAATTTCAAGTGCCTGTGAAGATTAATGCAGAAGTCAGAGAGCAATTTCTTGAAAAACTGCATTTTTGCAAAACGAAATTTGCCTTCCAGCGCAACCATTTTTGTTACTGCAGAGTTCGGATAAATTTCATTAGGCAATTGTAAAGAGTCATTATTCGGGATGAATCTGTCAAAATTTCAAGTGCCTGTGAAGATTAATGCAGAAGTCAGAGAGCAATTTCTTGAAAAAGTGCATTTTTGCTCAACAAAATTTGCCTTCCAGAGCAACCATTTTTGTTAGTGCAGAGTTCGGATAAATTTCTTTAGGCAATTGTAAAGAGCCGGTATTGGGGATGAATCTGTCAAAATTTCAAGTGCCTGTGAAGATTAATGCAGAAGTCAGAGAGCAATTTCTAGAAAAAAAAAAAAACATTTTTGCTCAACGAAATTTGCCTTCCAGAGCAACCATTTTTGTTACTGCAGAGTTCGGATAAATTTCATTAGGCAATTGTAAAGAGTCATTATTCGGGATGAATCTGTCAAAATTTCAAGCGCCTGGGAAGATTAATGCAGAAGTCAGAAAGCAATTTCTTGAAAAAGTGCATTTTTGTAAAACGAAATTTGCCTTCCTGCGTGACTATTTTTGTTACTGCAGAGTTCGGATAAATTTCATTAGGCAATTGTAAAGAGTCATTATCCGGGATGAATCTGTCAAAATTTCAAGTGCCTGTGAAGATTAATGCAGAAGTCAGAGAGTAATTTCTTGAAAAAGTGCATTTTTGCAAAACGAAATTTGCCTTCCAGCGCAACCATTTTTGTTATTGCAGAGTTCGGATAAATTTAATTAGGCAATTGTAAAGAGTCATTATTCAGGATGAATCTGTCAAAATTTCAAGTACCTGTGAAGATTAATGCAGAAGTCAGAGAGCAATTTCTTGAAAAAGTACATTTTTGCTCAACGATATTTGCCTTCGAGAGCAACCATTTTTGTTATTGCAGAGTTCGGATAAATTTCTTTAGGCAATTGTAAAGAGTCACTATTCGGAATGAATATGTCAAAATTTCAAGTGCTTGTGAAGATTAATGCAGAAGTCAGAGAGCAATTTCTTGAAAAAGTACATTTTTGCTCAACGAAATTTGCCTTCTAGAGCAACCATTTTTTTTACTGCAGAGTTCGGATAAATTTCATTTGGCAATTGTAAAGAGTCATTATTCGGGATGAATCTGTCAAAATTTCAAGTGCCTGTGAAGATTAATGCAGAAGTTAGAGAGCAATTTCTAGAAAAAGTACATTTTTGCTCAACGAAAAAATCATGACGGGAAAAGCGTGTAAAGTAATTTTTTTCGGTCATTTCATGATTTTCGCCATATTTTCTATTGTATTACTCATTAAAAAAATGTTGGGTCTCAGAAAAATTTGAAAAAATTTATGACGGTTCTTAATGACGGGAAAAAGGTTTGATTAATGAGAATTTAGAAATGTTGTTTAAACCAAAACATTGCATCACATTGCCAATTACCATCTGCGGAAGAACAAATAGAAACGCAGGGATCGCTTTGTCCGATTTAACATTATCGGGGAATCATGAATATTTCGCGTAATTGCCAAATCAAATTTATTCGCGCCGCCTCGGAATTTTAATTGAATTATCATAATTGATGAATTCGCTCCGCTAATTATTCTTCGCCAGCTTTCGATAGTCGAAACGTAGGAAAACTCAAGAAAAAGGATTATGACTGAAAATTTCCAACGATTCCGGGAGATTAAACTTGGTGTCTTTTTTTTTGAGATTATCGAGGTTTCGAAAATTCGTGATTATTATGTATTGCCATCAAGTTTATTGTCCTTTAGAAAGTAAATTACGGGAAGTGGTTTTCCACTACACGAATATCGTTTAATGCGCTCGTCAATTGAAATGTGGAACAATTAAGAAGGTTACGCCGAATAAATTGAAGCGTTTTCGTCGAATGTTTTAAATTGATGCACAAATGTTTACATTTCAATAACGTAATGAATTATTACCGAGTGCGGAATAAAGTAATTGAATTAAATGGGCATTAAAGGAGTTTCGGGTTCGTTGACACGTAACAAGCTCATTTGTGTATCGATCCGATCGAGGGGCTTCACTGCCGAATTCGATTCTCTTAACAACAACAAAAAAAGAATACTTAAAAAATATTGATTTGTATTTGTTTATTTTAAATGTTAATCAAGTATTTTGCAGGATCGGATAACACTAACGTTTGAAATGTCAAAATTATTAAAGATGGATTCTGACAGTTTACTCAAAAACTAAAGAGATTTCGAAAAAACTTCTTTATTTAAGAAGCTCAAACGATTGTTTGTAAATACTAATTCCTGTGCTGTCTATAGCGACTTCTATATTTTCCATATTATTTTTATCGATTCTGTTGTCATTAATCTAATCTTCTTGAGGGGGCGCTCTGAACCATTTTCACGCGGGAAATTTGAATGGCGTACAATCGCCATCGATCGCCCTGTGTTATAATTGCGCAACAATCGAATCGAAACTGTTATTAAGCCTAAAAATAGTGGAAAACATTTACTGGCAGTCGTCCAGGATGAAATTTTCGCTATGGCGAAGTAACGATAAAGCAACAAAAAAAAAAACGGCGAACGGTATGTGCATTAAAAACGTTATACAAAAATTGGATCTCTAATCCAAACAGAAAAATTTGGCAAAGTATCGAAAACAAGAATCTAGCACGATATAAAGAGGAGGTTTTTTGACCCGGGAAGTCTATTTCTATCGCATTTACACGGAGCGACGCGGACGGACACTATCAATTAGGGAATTAAAAATTGTTTACTAAGAATAGGCAAATCGAGAGAAGCTTCAATTTCAATCGAAACACATCTTCGCACACTTTGATCTTAGTTATAGGCCGAGAAGCGATAAAACACATCTTCGATTCATTACTTCGTGGAGACAATTGTGATTGTGTTGGTCGATGGAAAGTATTAGTTCTATGGTGCAACATGAAGAAGTGAATTAAGGGCAGACTTTAGCACATTTTTTTTATATAATTTATACCTGATGAATGAACTTTTTTTTAAATATAATAAATAAATAAAGTTGTTTCTAATTTGAACTTTTTTTTAACGTTTAAATATGGCATGAATGATTTCCACTTTTTGCGAAGCGTAAAAATAATTTGCAAAGGCTAATATTTCTAACTAAATCGTAAAAATTGGATTAAAAATGTGACATGCTTCCAACGGGGATCGAACCTGCAACCTCCAGATTGCCAGTCTGGAGCGCTGCCATTTGCGCCACGGAAGCCGCAAAGTTTCGGTCCGACTCTCCCAATTTTTAATTACGAAGGCAATTTTCCGAGTCGATATTCAAATTAAAAAAAAATTTAGTTTTAAATTTTCCTTCCTATTTTCTATATTATAGTTTAGCTATGTTTCAATCTCCTTTATTAAAACATGTAATAGTTTCGCTGTGTTTCAATCGCTTTATTAAAACAGACCCAACTTTTTGATAAAAAAATATGTAAAACGTGTTTAGTCTTCCGGCACCATTTCGACTGACATATTCAGTGGGTGTGTTTATTTTGGACGGTGGTGAAAACAGGACGTCCAAAACAATGTCCATTACTGTAACGCAATCACTGGTACGTGTGCATGTTTATGCAGTACTTTCGCCAGGATGATAGGAACAAACACTGCAACCGAAAATACGTGCATGAGTGTATTTATGTGTGTGTGTATGTCGAAGAGATAATTGCGGCGGGTCGTCGACCCGCGGAGGGAGTAGGTCATACTTACAACCAGGTCACTTAATATGATAACTCCAACAACTGGGGAAATTATGGCCGTAGCATTGTATAATAAAACGATGGAGTCCGTGTTGTAATTAGGATTTATCGAGGGCCTAATAAAGGGAGGTCTCTTTCTCTCTTCGCGCCCCATACGGGTCAAAGAGCTGAATATTCACCTATCTCGTGATGTGAAGTGATCCGGTCTTTAAATTAATTTTAATATGTTAATATGCAGGCACCAGGCCGAATCTACATAATTTTTAATTATGCTCGTTACACGGAGTGCACTAATGAAGGTCTGCAATTGAAAACCGACCGTTTCCAGTTAAATAAATCCTAAATCCGTTGAGGGAAATCCTTAAAATTTCGTCAGAATAATCTTAAAGGATGTAGCCATGCAACAAATTGGCTATTATTAACCTGTCGTCTCCGTAAAAAATAAAGGAACTATGGGAATTCAATTTTGGTTGAGAAAAACCGACCGTTTTTAATTAAAATGAATGTAAATCCTAAATCCGTTGAGGGAAATCTTTAAAATTTTGACAGATTAATCCTAAAGGATGTACCCATGCAACAAATTGGCTATTATTAACCTACCGTCTCCGTAACAAATAAAGTAACTGTGGGAATTCAATTTTGGTTGAGAAAAACCGACCGTTTTTGATTAAAATGACTGTAAATCCTAAATCCGTTGAGGGAAATCCTTAAAATTTCGTCAGATTAATCCTAAAGGATGTAGCCATGCAACAAATTGGCTATTATTAACCTGTCTTCTCCGTAACAAATAAAGGAACTGTGGGAATTCAATTTTGGTTGAGAAAAACCGACCGTTTTTAACTAAAATGACTGTAAATCCTAAATCCGTTGAGGGAAATCTTTAAAATTTTGACAGATTAATCCTAAAGGATGTACCCATGCAACAAATTGGCTATTATTAACCTGCCGTCTCCGTAACAAAGAAAGTAACTGTGGGAATTCAATTTTGGTTGAGAAAACCGACCGTTTTTAATTAAAATGACTGTAAATCCTAAATCCGTTGAGGGAAATCCTTAAAATTTTGACAGATTAATCCTAAAGGATGTACCCATGCAACAAATTGGCTATTATTAACCTGCCGTCTCCGTAACAAAGAAAGTAACTGTGGGAATTCAATTTTGGTTGAGAAAAACCGACCGTTTTTAATTAAAATGACTGTAAATCCTAAATCCGTTAA
Organism: Ocypus olens; assembly: GCA_910593695.2. Lineage (NCBI taxonomy): Eukaryota > Metazoa > Arthropoda > Insecta > Coleoptera > Staphylinidae > Ocypus > Ocypus olens. The sequence continues at coordinate 2,089,709 of OU343062.1, read as the reverse complement.
GGGAAATATTTAAAATTTTGACAGATTAATCCTAAAGGATGTACCCATGTAACAAATTAGCTATTATTAACATGTCGTCTCCGTAACAAATACAGGAATTATGGGAATTTAATTTTGGTTAAGAAAAACCGAGTTTTTAATTAAAATGACTGTAAATCCTAAATCCGTTGAGGATAATCCTTAAAATTTTGACAGATTAATCCTAAGGGATGTACCCATGCAACAAATTAGCTATTATTAACCTGTCGTCTTCGTAACAAATAAAGCAACTGTGGGAATTCAAATTTAGTTGAGGAAAACCGACCGTTTTTAATTAAAATGAATATCAATCCTAAACCCGTTAAGGGAAATCCTTGAAATTTTGTCAGAATAATCCTAAAGGATGTACCCATGCAACAAATTGGCTATTATTAACCTGTCGTCTCCGTGACGAATAAAGGAACTGTGGGAATTCAATTTTGATTGAGAAAAACCGACCGTTTTTAATTAAAATGACTGTAAATCCTAAATCCGTTGAGGGAAATCTTTAAAATTTTGACAGATGAATCTTAAAGGATGTACCCATGCAATAAATTGGCTATTATTAACCTGTCGTTTCCGTGACAAATAAAGGAACTGTGGGAATTCAATTTTGGTTAAGAAAAACCGACCGTTTTTAATTAAAATGACTGTAAATCCTAAATCCGTTGAGGGAAATATTTAAAATTTTGACAGATTAATCCTAAAAGATGTACCCATGCAACAAATTGGCTATTATTAACCTGTCGTCTCCGTAACAAATGAAGGAACTGTGAGAATTCAATTTTGGTTGAGAAAAACCGACCGTTTGTAATTAAAATTACTGTAAATCCTAAATCCGTTGAGGGAAATATTTAAAACTTTGACAGATTACTCCTAAAAGATGTACCCATGCAACAAATTGGCTATTATTAACCTGTCGTCTCCGCAACAAATAAAGGAACTTTGGGAATTCAATTTTGGTTGAGAAAAACCGACCGTTTTTAATTAAAATTACTGTAAATCCCAAATCCGTTGAGGGAAATCTTTAAAATTTTGACAGATTAATCCTAAAGGAGGTACCCATGCAAAAAATTGGCTATTATTAACCTGTCGTCTCCGTAACAAATACAGGAACTGTGGGAATTCAATTTTGGTTGAGAAAAACCGACCGTTTTTAATTAAAATGACTGTAAATCTTAAATCCGTTGAAGGAAATACTTAAAATTTTGACAGATTAATCCTAAAGGATGTACCCATGCAACAAATTGGCTATTATTAACCTGTCGTCTCCGTAACAAATAAAGGAACTGTGGGAATTCAATTTTGGATGAGAAAAACCGACCGTTTTTAATTAAAATAACTGTAAATTCTAAATCCGTTGAGGGAAATATTTAAAACTTTGACAAATTAATCCTAAAGGATGTACCCATGCAACAAATTTGCCATTAATAACCTGTCGTCTCCCTAACAAATGAAAGAATACAATTTTGGTTGAGAAAAACCGACCGATTTTGATTAAAATGACTGTAAATCCTAAATCCGTCGTGGGAAATCCTTAAAACTTTGGCAGATTAATCCTAAAGGATGTACCCATGCAACAAATTTGCCATTAATAACCTGTCGTCTCCCTAACAAATGAAAGAATACAATTTTGGTTGAGAAAAACCGACCGATTTTGATTAAAATGACTGTAAATCCTAAATCCGTCGAGGGAAATCCTTAAAACTTTGGCAGATTAATCCTAAAGGATGTACCCATGCAACAAATTGGCTATTATTAACCTGTAGTCTCCGTAACAAATTAAGGAACTGTGGGAATTCAATTTTGGTTGAGAAAAACCGACCGTTTTTAATTAAAATGACTGTAAATCTTAAATCCGTTGAAGGAAATATTTAAAATTTTGACAGATTAATCCTAAAGGATGTAGCCATGCAACAAATTGGCTATTATTAACCTGTCGTCTCCGTAACAAATAAAGGAACTGTGGGAATTCAATTTTGGATGAGAAAAACCGACCGTTTTTAATTAAAATGACTGTAAATCCTAAATCCGCTGAGGGAAATATTTAAAACTTTGACAGAATAATCCTAAAGGATGTACCCATGCAACAAATTGGCTATTATTAACCTGTCGTCTCCGTAACAAATAAAGGAACTGTGGGAATTCAATTTTGGTTGAGAAAAACCGACCGTTTTTAATTAAAATGACTGTAAATCCTAAATCCGTTGAGGGAAATCCTTAAAATTTTGTCAGATTAATCCTAAAGGATGTACCCATGCAACAAATAGGCTATTATTAACCTGTCGTCTCCGTAACAAATAAAGGAACTGTGGGAATTCATTTTTGGTTGAGAAAAACCGACCGTTTTTAATTAAAATATACCCATGCAACAAATTGGCCGTTATTAACCTGTCGTCTCCGTAACAAATGAAGGAACTGTGAGAATTCAATTTTGGTTGAGAAAAACCGACCGTTTTTAATTAAAATGACTAAATCCTAAATCCGTTGAGGGAAATCCTTAAAACTTTGACAGATTAATCCTAAGGGATGTACCCATGTAAAAAATTGGCTATTATTAACCTGTCGTCTCCGTAACAATACAGGAATTATGGGAATTTAATTTTGGTTAAGAAAAACCGAGTTTTTAATTAAAATGACTGTAAATCCTAAATCCGTTGAGGATAATCCTTAAAATTTTGACAGATTAATCCTAAGGGATTTACCCATGCAAAAAATTAGCTATTATTAACCTGTCGTCTTCGTAACAAATAAAGCAACTGTGGGAGTTCAAATTTAGTTGAGGAAAACCGACCGTTTTTAATTAAAATGAATATCAATCCTAAACCCGTTAAGGGAAATCCTTGAAATTTTGTCAGAATAATCCTAAAGGATGTACCCATGCAACAAATTGGCTATTATTAACCTGTCGTCTCCGTAACAAATGAAGGAACTGTGGGATTTCAATTTTGGTTGAGAAAAACCGACCGTATTTAATTAAAATGACTGTAAATCCTAAATTCGTTGAGGGAAATATTTAAAACTTTGACAGATTATTCCTAAAGGATGTACCCATGCAAAAAATTAACTATTATTTACCTGTTGCCTCCGTAACAAATAAAGGAACTGTGGGAATTTAATTTTGGTTGAGAAAAACCGACCGTTCTTAATTAAAATAACTGTGAATCCTAAATTTGTTGAGGGAAATATTTAAAACTTTGACAGATTATTCCTAAAGGATGTACCCATGCAACAAATTAGCTATAATTAACCTGTTGCCTCCGTAACAAATAAAGGAACTGCGGGAATTCAATTTTGGTTGAGGAAAACCGACCGTTTTTAATTAAAATGACTGTAAATCGTAAATCCGTTGAGGGAAATCGTTAAAATTTTGACAGATTAATTCTAAAGGATGCAACCATGCAACAAATTAGTTATTATTAACCTGCCGTCTCCGTAACAAATAAAGTAACTGTGGGAATTCAATTTTGGTTGAGAAAAACCGACCGTTTTTAACTAAAATGACTGTAAATCCTAAATCCGTTGAGGGAAATCTTTAAAATTTTGACAGATTAATCCTAAAGGATGTACCCATGCAACAAATTGGATATTATTAACCTGTCGTCTCCGTAACAAATAAAGGAACTGTGGGAATTCAATATTGGTTAAGAAATACCGACCGTTTTTAATTAAAATTACTGTAAATCCTAAATCCGTTGAGAGAAATCTTTAAAATTTTGACAGATTAATCCTAAAGGATGTACCTATGCAACAAATTGGCTATTATTAACCTTTCGGCTCCGTAACAAATGAAGGAACTGTGGGAATTCAATTTTGGTTGAGGAAAACCGACCGTTTTTAATTAAATTAACTGTAAATCCTAAATCCGTTGAGGAAAATCTTTAAAATTTTGACAGATTAATCCTAAAGGATGGACCCATGCAACAAATTAGCTATTATTAACCTGTCGTTTCCGTGACAAATAAAGGAACTGTGGGAATTCAATTTTGGTTAAGAAAAACCGACCGATTTTAATTAAAATGACTATAAATCCTTAATCCGTTGAGGGAAATCCTTAAAATTTTGACAAATTAATCCTAAAGGATGTACCCATACAACAAATTGGCTATTATTAACCTGTCGTCTCCGTAACAAATGAAGAAACTGTGGGAATTCAAATTTGGTTGAGAAAAACCGACCGTTTTTAATTAAAATGACTAAATACTAAATCCGTTGAGGGAAATCCTTAAAATTTTGACAGATGAATCTTAAAGGATGTACCCATGCAATAAATTGGCTATTATTAACCTGTCGTTTCCGTGACAAATAAAGGAACTGTGGGAATTCAATTTTGGTTGAGAAAAATCGACCGTTTTTAATTAAAATGACTGTAAATCCTAAAGCCGTTGAGGGAAATCTTTAAAATTTTAACAGATTAATCCTGAAGGATGTAGCCATGCAACAAATTGGCTATTATTAACCTGTCGTCTCCGTAACAAATAAAGGAACTGTGGGAATTCAATTTTGGTTGAGAAAAACCGACCGTTTTTAATTAAAATGACTGTAAATCCTAAATCCGTTGAGGGAAATATTTAAAACTTTGACAGATTAATCCTAAAGGATGTACCCATGCAACAAATATGCCATTAATAACCTGTCGTCTCCGTAACAAATGAAAGAACTGTGGGAATACAATTTTGGTTGAGAAAAACCGACCGATTTTAATTAAAATGACTGTACATCCTAAATCCGTTGAGGGAAATCCTTAAAATTTTGTCAGATTAATCCTAAAGGATGTACCCATGCAACAAATTGGCTATTATTAACCTGTCGTCTCCGTAACAAATAAAGGAACTGTGGGGATTCAATTTTGGTTGAGAAAAACCGACCGTTTTTAATTAAAATGAATGTAAATCCTAAATCCGTTGAGGGAAATCCTTAAAATTTTGTCAGATTAATCCTAAAGGATGTACCCATGCAACAAATTGACCATTATTAACCTGTCGTCTCCGTAACAAATAAAGAAACTGTGGGGATTCAATTTTGGTTGAGAAAAACCGACCGTTTTTAATTAAAATGAATGTAAATCCTAAATCCGTTGAGGGAAATCTTTAAAATTTTGACAGATTAATCCTAAGGGATGTACTCATGCAACAAATTGGCTATTATTAACCTGTCGTCTCCGTAACAAATAAAGGAACTGTGGGAATTCATTTTTGGTTGAGAAAAACCGACCGTTTTTAATTAAAATAACTGTAAATCCTAAATCCGTTGAGGGAAATCCTTAAAATTTTGTCAGATTAATCCTAAAGGATGTACCCATGCAACAAATTGACCATTATTAACCTGTCGTCTCCGTAACAAATAAAGAAACTGTGGGGATTCAATTTTGGTTGAGAAAAACCGACCGTTTTTAATTAAAATGAATGTAAATCCTAAATCCGTTGAGGGAAATCTTTAAAATTTTGACAGATTAATCCTAAGGGATGTACTCATGCAACAAATTAGATATTATTAACCTGTCGTTTTCGTAACAAATAAAGGAACTGTGGGAAACAATTTTGATTGAGAAAAACCGACCGTTTTTAATTAAAATGACTGTAAATCCTAAATCCGTTGAGGGAAATCCTTAAAATTTTGACAGATTAATCCTAAAGGATGTAACCATGCAACAAATTGGCTATTATTAACCTGCCGTCTCCGTAACAAATAAAGTAACTGTGGGAATTTAATTTTGGTTGACAAAAACCGACCTTTTTTAATTAAAATGACTGTTAATCCTAAATCCGTTCAGGGAACTTCTTAAAATTGGCAAAATAACTTTTATTTATTTTTACTTACCAGTACAATCGATATTAAACACTTGGACCACGGGCTCGGTTACGCTTTCATGGCGAGATCCGTCTTCTCTCCTTCTTTTCGAAGCTGCTCCTCGTGGTACGTGCTTTTTGCGCACGCAGAATTAATTGGATTCAAGAAACCAGTTTAGAAAACAGTTATGGTAATAAATTAAGTACTTCGAGAAAAAAAAAGTATCCTGCAACAGCCTGCATTGGGCCGTGTGGTAAATGAAGTATTAGAGCAGTTGGACGTGACCGAACTGATATCACGATGCGTACTTTAGAAAACGGTTCATATGCTAAACTTATGAAAGTTCGTGGTTTTATTTTACCACCGATGATGAACGGCGACGGACGTCAAAACTGGTCTGCGAATTATTGCATTTCCGAATTGAAAACTAGAGAAATTGTTTTTAGTTCTTTGGTTTGATTGATGCTGGAATTTGTGGTACATTTTGAATCGAGAATTTTCACGTACACTAAATACATTATACAGTAAACTGCTATTTAAATAAATTTTATTTTGAAGATGGAACTTCTATCATAGAAAAAAAAAATTTCCTACTCATATCCAATATTTAGATCAATAAATATATCAATTTGCGAAATCTGCCGTGGAAAAGTTAGTAACAAATATGGATTGCCTAGGACGTAAAAGTACTGTTCAAATCAATCAATCATGATTTCTAGCCGCTCCGAAAACTGAACTTTTTCTCTGTTTACACGCTAGAAAACGAAACGTTAATTCGTGCTAAAAGTTTATGAAAGAGAAACTCTCCGGCAATCAATTCCCAAAAGTTTCATTAAGCGAGGAAAATTTTCTATAAATAAATCACGGAATTAAGGGCGAACATTTCAAAATAAAGCCTAAAAACAAATCCCTCATGGAAATGACTGGGAACTCGGAAAGTTTCTAGCTAATGTCAGGACTAATATTAAATTATATAAAAGAACAAAACCAAAGACGTAAATAATCTTGAATGGAGTCGCAAGGTTTTTTTCTCAAAAACGAAATTTGCATGAAATCGAAAATTTTTTTTTTTTTGACATGAGCCATTGAGTCATGGCCAGGTTATTATTTATGTATTATGATGAGTAAATGAAGAAATGAATAATTTCAGACGTAAATAACAACCATGAACCCGAGCGAATACTTCCCGATCCCCGAAAAATTTTTCGTCCGGGCTGGGATTCCAACCCACACGGCACGCGGTGCAAAAATCAAAATAACAAATAAAAAAAATCACCCAGAAATTTCCTAATAATAACACTTGTGCGTGCACGTCTCTATTTCCTCATTGAATTCATTCCGAATGTAAGCCACGCTTCTGCGCTTGAAAATATAAACAAACGCGTTACGAAACCGCCGAATTGCGCAACGTCCCGAAACGGCGTCCCTGATGATGGTTTCAGGATCGACAAACTCTTAACGCATGCACGCACGCACGCACATTCCCTTTCGAAAAATTTGGCAATGAGCGTTATTGTTTTTAAATATTCATCACGTGGGTCATTATGCGCGTCGGCTCTGTGGGAAAATTTCGAAACGAAGAATGAAGAAATTGCGTTCCGGTGTTTTGCGCGAGAGGAAAATTAGGAAACGTTGCGTGCGTGATTGTTTTTTTTTTTTTGTTGTCGAAGTCACGTAACGTGCGTACAAGTTCGTTGGCACACAAAACGAAGATATTAATGTTTATCTTATAACAAGACAAACAGCGCGGGCAATCGTGCGCGTCTTCCTGCTTTTTCCTTCTAATTGAATCGTCGTGACGCATACAAGTGATGAACAAATCGTTTTGTTTGATACCAAAAATTAGGACGATTTTTGAGAAGTGATTCTTTAATGGCGTTATAATTGCCTGATGTAACAGTAAACAGTAATTTATGGATAAGGTTTCCTCATGTATTACATTCATGACTGTTCCCAAAATTAAAGAACCAAAAAGGATTGATCCAAACTTTGTTTCCTCCTATTTTTGCGTTTTGGAAAATATTAAACCGGGGGATGTTCAAGTGTGATTATTTCGAAATTCATGGTAGAAATGTATCCAAATTTTTGTAGAAAGTTGAAGTACAATATATTTAAATAAATTTCAACAGTTATGACTTTGTTTCAATTATTTTGTCCATTTTTTTTTTGGCGTTTTGGAAAAAAAAATATCTCAGAATTGAAGCGGGGGATATTCATGTGTGTTTATTTCGTAATTCAGGGTAGGAATGTATGCAAATTTTTGCAGAGTAATAAAGTACAATATGCTTTAAATAAATTTTGAAAAGTTGACTTTGTTTCAATTATTTTTTCGATTTTTTTTTTGGCGTTTTTGAAAAAATTATCTGAGAATTGAATTCAAGTGTGATTATTTCGAAATCTAGGGTTGGAATGTATGCAAATTTTTGCAGAGTAATGAAGTACAATATACTGTTAATAAATTTTGAAAAGTTGACTTTGTTTCAATTATTTTTTCCATTTTTTTTGGCGTTTTGGAAAAAAAAATATCTCAGATTTGAACCGGGGGATGTTCAAGTGTGATTATTTCGAATTATAGAGTAGGAATATATGCAAATTTTTACAGAGTAATGAAGTACAATATACTTTAAATAAATTTTGAAAAGTTGACTTTGTTTCAATTATATTTTCCATTTTTTTTTTGGCGTTTTGGAAAAAAAAAATATCTCAGATTTGAACCGGAGAATGTTCATGTGTGATTATTTCGAAATCTGGGGTAGGAATGTACGCAAATTTTTGCAGAGTAATGAAGTACAATATACTTTTAATAAATTTTGAAAAGTTGACTTTGTTTCAATTATTTTTTCCATTTTTTTTTTGGCGTTTTTGAAAAAAATATCTGAGAATTGAATTCAAGTGTGATTATTTCGAAATCTAGGGTTGGAATGTATGCAAATTTTTACAGAGTAATGAAGTACAATATACTTTAAATAAATTTTGAAAAGTTGACTTTGTTTCAATTATATTTTCCATTTTTTTTTTGGCGTTTTGGAAAAAAAAATATCTCAGATTTGAACCGGAGAATGTTCATGTGTGATTATTTCGAAATCTGGGGTAGGAATGTACGCAAATTTTTGCAGAGTAATGAAGTACAATATACTTTTAATAAATTTTGAAAAGTTGACTTTGTTTCAATAATTTTTTCCATTTTTTTTTTGGCGTTTTGGAAAAAATGAACTCAGAATTGAACCGGGGGATGTTCATGTGTGATTATTTCGAAATCAAGGGTAGGAATGTATGCAAATTTTTGCAGAGTAATGAAGTACAATAAACTTTTAATAAATTTTGAAATGTTGACTTTGTTTCAATTATTTTTTCTATTTTTTGCGTTTTGAAAAATATTCGAAAATTCGTCTTAACTCAACGCGATACTTCTAGCTTATTTCTCGGAACACAACTTTATCATATGTGTTAAAAATGCTTTAGGTTATTTAAACGGTTATTGAGTAACCGCTATTTAACTCAGTAAAGGTTAAGTTAATCTTAGTTTTTCCTGATTCTAAATTATTCTTTTTTGTATATATTTTTTTAGGTTAATACAATTAGAAAATCCACAGTTACTGTTACTAGAAAATAACAGTTATTTAGTAACCGTTATTTAACTCGGTAACAATTAAGTTAATCTCAGATTCTAATAGAATTTTTCCTAATTCTAAATTATTATTTTTTTTAATAAATTTTTAAGGTTAATAACATTAGCAAATTGACGGTTATAATAGTTACTATTATTACAAAATAACTAGTTATTTAAACGGTTATTTACTAATGCTTATTTAACTCAATAATAGTTGAGTTAATCTCAGATTCCTATTGATTTCTGCGTGATTCTAAATTATTCTCTTTTGTACATATTTTTAAGGTTAAGAAAATTATAAAATTGACAGCTATAACAGTTACTGCTACTAAGACATACCTAGTTATTTGAATGATTATTTAGTAACCGTTATTTAACTTAGTAACAGTTAAGGTAATCTCAGATTCTGATTCTTCCTGATTCTAAATTATTATTTTTTAAATACATTTTTAAGGTTAATAAAATTTGAAAATTAAGGGTTACTGCAGTTACTGTTACTGAAAAATAATCAGTTATTTTGTAATTGTTATTTAACTCAGTAACAGTTAAGTTAATCTCAGATTATAATTGAATTCTTCATGATTCTAAATTATTCTTTTTTGTCAATATTTTTAACGTTAATTAAATTAGAAAATTAACGGATATAACAGTTACTGTTACTACAAAATAACCAGTTACTTAGTTACCGTTATTTAACTCAGTAACCGTTAAATTAATCTCAGATTCTAATTGAATTTTTCCTGATTCTAAATTATTCCTTTTTGTAAATATTTTTAACGTTAATTAAATTAGAAAATTAACGGTTATAACAGTTACTGTCACTACAAAATAATCAATTATTTAATAACCGTTATTTAACTCAGTAACCGTTAAGTACATCTCAGATTCTAATTGAATTTTTCCTGATTCCATATCCTTTTTGCAAATATCTTTAACGTTAATTAAATTAGAAAATTAACGGTTATAACAGTTACTGTTACTACAAAATAATCAGTTAATTAATAACCGTTATTTAACTCGGTAACCGTTAAGTTAATCTCAGATTCTAATTCAATTTTTCCTGATTCTAAATTATTCCTTTTTGTAAATATTTTTAACGTTAATTAAATTAGAAAATTAACGGATATAACAGTTACTGTTACTACAAAATAATCAGTTATTTAGTAACCGTTATTTAACTCAGTAACCGTTAAGTTAATCTCAAATTCTAATTAAATTTTTCCTGATTCTAAATTATTCCTTTTTGCAAATATTTTTAACGTTAATTAAATTAGAAAATTAACGGGTATAACAGTTACTGTTACTACAAAATAACCAGTTATAAAGTAACAGTTATTTAACTCAATATCAGTTAAGTTAATCTCAGATTCTAATTGAATTTTTTCTGACTCTAAATTTTTTTTTTTTGTAAACTTTTTTAAGGTTAATCAAATTTGAAAATTGATGGTTATAACAGTTACTATTACTACAAAATAATCATTATTAAGTAACAGTTATTTAACCCAGTATCAGTTAAGTTAATCTCAGATTCTAATTGAATTTTTTCTGATTCTAAATGATTATTTTTTGTAAATATTTTTAAGGTTAATTAAATTGGAAAATTAACGGTTATAACAGTTACTGTTACTACAAAATAACCAGTTATTAAGTAACAGTTATTTAACTCAGTATCAGTTTAGTTAATCTCACATTCTAATTGAATTTTTTCTGATTCTAAATGATTATTTTTTGTAAATATTTTTAAGGTTAATTAAATTAGAAAATAAACGGTTATAACAGTTACTGTTACTATAAAATAACCAGTTATTAAGTAACAGTTATTTAACTCAATATCAGTTAAGTTAATCTCAGATTCTAATTGAATTTTTTCTGATTCTAAATTATTCTTTTTTGTAAATATTTTAAAGGTTAATCAAATTTGAAAATTAACGGTTATAACAGTTACTGTTACTACAAAATAACCAGTTATTTAGTAACTGTTATTCAACTCAGAAACAGTTAAGGTAATCTCAGACTCTAATTGATTTTTTTTCTGATTCTAAATTATTCTGTTTTGTAAATATTTTTAAGATTAATTAAATTAGAAAAGTAATGGTTATAACAGTTACTGTTACTACAAAATGACCAGTTATTTAGTAACTGTTATTTAACTCGGTAACAATTAAGGTAATGTCAGATTCTAAGTTATTTTGTTTTGTAAATATTTTTAAGGTCAATCAAATTTGAAAATTGGCTGTTAGAACAGTTACTGTTACTACAAAATAACCAGTTATTTAGTAACTATTATTTAACTTAGTAACAGTTAAGTTAATCTCAGATTCTAATTGATTTTTTCCTGATTCTAAATTATTTCTTTGTAAATATTTTTAAGATTAATAAAAAAATTTAAAAAATGACGGTTATAACAGTCACTATTGCTACAAAATAGCCAGTTACTTAGTAACCGTTATTTAATATTTATTGACTTTGTTTCAATTATTTTTTGTATTTTTTTGGCGTTTTGGAAAATGTTCGATCTTAGAATTCAGCCGGGGATGTTTATGTGTGATTAATTCGAAATCTAGAGGAACGATGTTGGTATATTTTTATAGAATAACGCAGTTTAATCTGTTTTGAGTGAATTCAGAAGTTTAAAGTTTGTAACAATTGTTTTTCAATTTTTTTAATCGACTTGGAAAATGTTGAACTTTTTCAATGAAACCAGCGGGTGTTCATGTGCGATTAATGCGAAATCTAGAGGAGCGATGTTGGTAGATTTTTATAGAATAACGCAGTATTATCTGCTTTGAGTGAATTTAGAAGTTTAAAGTTTGTAGCAATTGTTTTTCAATTTTTTTAAACGACTTGAAAAATGTTGAACTTTTTCAATTAAACCAGCGGGTGTTCATGTGCGATTATTGCGAAATCTAGAGGAACGATGTTGGTAGAATTTTATAGAATAACGCAGTACAATCCGTTTTGAGTGAATTTAGAAGTTTAAAGTTTGTGGCAATAGTTTTTCTATTTTTTAAACGACTTGGAAAATGTTGAACTTTTTCAATTAAAACAGCGGGTGTTCACGTGCGATTAATGCGAAATTTGGATGAGCGATGTTGGTAGATTTTCATAGAATAACGCAGTATAAGTCTATTTTGTGGGAGTTTTGATAATAAACTTTATTTTCTTTAATAATTACAACTTAATCCTGATTATATTACTACATTGTGTTATTTGAATTCTGCTCACCTTTCCATATGATTTATCTTTATGAAACTCCATGAAACGCGCCGTAATTACCTGCAAACAAAAAACGTTTAATTAGTAAAAAAAAAAAAAAACTTTTTATATGTGAATATAAATCATGTATATGTATAATGATGAAAAACGGTGAAGCGGAAGACTTTGTATGTCGGTGCATATTATAAGCGGCGAATGAACTTTTAAGTAGACCTATAGAAATCTGCTGAAATCCGTATCATATTAATTCACTTTCATACCAGAAGTTAGCAGCACCAACTAATTTACTTAATTGCTCCTCTAATTCCCCCAAAAGATGTAACATCACGATTATAATTATTAATAATAATAAATTTTGATTGATGTTTGCAACTTTAATACCTTCCGACATCTAGCCTACAGTAATCCTTTCATTCAGTTGAAGAGGATGACACATGTACGCCCCACATTTTTCTCCGGAGACACTGAAGTTTACGATGCCGGCGATAGGAAATCCCGATTTGCGTTGCGATTTATTAAAGTCGCATAATTAATAACGTCACCGGATGATTAACTCCTTGATTGGTCAACGTGGCAGAAGCTTTTCCATTTAACGATTTGGAAGCGAACAACACAATCAGATCAGCGGGATAAATGCGGCAATTAGACGCTATCTGCACGAGTAAATCTGCACGTACCCGATTAATAAATGACTTTATGACTTCATACGTGCGTTAAGACGGTTTCCGGTCGTCGGAAAATTTGCATAATTTATTTGTTTCCATTTTTGCATCGTAACAGACGCGTATCTCGACGAGGGGAAAATAAAAACTGGAAACGCTACTTTGATTTGAATATCTTCAGCGCACAAGAAGATGCACGTTCCCACAGTAACTCTTGCGTAAAAGGAAATATCAAAGGTACAAGTCGAGGGGCCCCTTCTGCGCTAATCACGTTTTATTGATTAAGTAATTATTGAATTTATGTTAATGCCTCTTACAAGTTATAATTAACTTCTTCTCTTGACTTATGAAAAAGAGAAGTACCCATAACTAAATAGATGTTATGGCCTGAACATAACTGCATATAACAGTTTTCATTTTACATTTTTCATTTCATATTTTCAATTTTTTTTTTTAATTTTTGGTAATTTTTTTTAAAGTCAAAAATCGGCCATAGATCGTAAACGGAGCGCCCCACGAGCAATATAGCCCCTACCTTTTCAACGCAGAATACAATTCCGAATGACGCGCCGTTTAAATTTCTCGCGTGGGATTAAAAATGGCCGCTGTAGAATTTTTTTATTGAAATCGGGGGTGGTTTTCCTTGAATAACTTCTCGGGGGTTGGAGATATCAAAAATTCGTAAGAGACATAAAATGTAGAGACGGACTCGTTCTATAAAACTCTAAGAAAATTGTAGTCGCGACTGTAAAGGGGGCGCGCCGCCGCTCGCCGAAGCACGAAAAAAGCGACCCCTGCAGAGAAAGGGTTGTAGCGCTCGCGAACCAAGAAGAACACTTGAAATACAAAAAGTAACTTTTATGTACCAAAGTATTCGCGATTTTTTGAGCCATATTTGAATCCTCCAACTCAAAAATCCTGGGAGGAGATAGGTTTGGCGCGAACCTCTGCATCGATTTTCAAAAATTCACCTTGGAGTGTAGGGGTGAGTTAGAAAATCTCGGATTTCACGGGTTCTTAGAGGACGTTTTCGGCTTTCGGGAAAAAAATAAAATTTATCGATTTTTTTTAAGGGGGTGGTAACCCTTTTTTTGAAAGCTTGGTTCGAGAGGGTTGAAATTTGAATAGTAATGTTTTTGATTTTTTTTTGTGATTTTTCATGAACATTTCAACTTGCCGTTCTCGAGGGGCTCTTTCTTTTAGAATAAATATTAATTAATTTTGTTTATGCTGGAGGCTTCTACTTCGTTATACATTTTAAATATTATAATAAAACACTTTCAACTTTGTTTTGTATAACTTATATATTTATTTTAAAATAATTAATTAATTTGGCTGAATTACTACATACTACTAAACTCAAGACCTCCAAAGTGCGAGATCTCAAAAACTGTAATAGGTAGAGAGTTGAAATTTTCATGAAAAATCACAAATAATTCAAGAACCCGACTATTAAAATTTCAACCCCCTCCGACCACCTCTTCAAAAAAGGGTTGCCAACCCCTCAAAAAAATTTTTTCAGAATTTTTATTTTTTTTCCCGATAGGCCCGAGTCTCTTCTTGGTGATCATGAAATCCGCGATTTTCTAAGTTACCCAATTACTACAGGGTGATTTTTTGAAAATCGATTTTTGACGATGCAGAGGTTCACGCCAAAACCATCTCCTCCCTGGTTTTTTGAGCTGGAAAACCGGGACTAGGCTTAAAAAATTCCCAATGCATTGGGACATAAAAGTTAGTACAGGAAATTGGGGTGCGACTTGCGGTTGCAATCCGTCAGCCATTTTTCTAAAAAAATCACATTTCGGACGCTTCCGGAAAAAAGGGCGCGCCTGCCCTTACGATTACGACTCCGAATTTTATAGAGTTTTGTAGAACTAGCTCCCCTCTACATTTTATATCTCTTACGAATTTTTGATATTTCCAACACCCGAGGAGTTATTCAAGGAAAACCACCCCCGATTTCAATAAAAAAATTCTACAGCGGCCATTTTTTGCGCCGTCGTTCGTCACCAGTTAATTTTCTTAATTATATATTTCACTATTTCACATAAAGAACACTATTTCACCTACAGCAATCTAAGCTTGAAAAACTAGTTGCAGTTTCCATCATCTTTGGGTCAAGTACAGGTAATTCCAAGGGTAGTTTAATCAGTTTTCAGTGGCATTATTTCTTATCCGCTGTTGTCTTAGTGTGGTACTGTGGTACCGTCCTCTTAAAAATTTTAAAATAAACGTAGAAATCATCGCAGTTTATATGGGAATAGCATGGGACATCTATGATGCACGTCTTTTTTCTACCGCGCGCTTCGCTCATCTTGGGACCCGCTTCGTCTAACCCAGTCACTCCATTAGAGCCCAAACAGTGCGAAGCTCTTTCATTATCTTATTATTCATTCTTCGGTGTTAAACGATTGTTTTCAATGTATCTAATTATTGCTGTATTTTCTAAATAATTTATTTTAACAATGAACAAAATCGATAGTCTATCGATAAAACATTATTGTAATAGAAATTTACAAAATGAGCAACTTTGTTTTTAAAGTTTCTGTAAAACATTATTATAGTCTAGCGGTGGTAAAACATTATAGTAATAGAAATTTACAAAATGAGCAACTTTTTCTCTAAAGTTTCGGTGAAACATTATTATAGTCTATCGGTAAAACATTATTGTAATAGAAATTTACAAAATGAGCAACTTTTTTTGTAAAGTTTCGGTGAAACATTATTGTAGTCTATCGGTGTTAAAACATTATACTAATAGAAATTTACAAAATGGAATAATTTGAGCAACTTTAAGGTTTCGGTAAAACATTATTACATTATAGAATAGAAATACGTGGCTTTACAAAACTGGATGGTTAGACCGACTTTTTTAAGGTTTACGAAATTAACCGAAATTGACCCGAGTTCACATCAATTGTTTCATTTTTTTTTTTTTTGGTGTGCTCTTTAAAGTGATGGGCGTTGATGTATTTGGTGTGAATGATGGGAACGGAGGTGGACATGTGCAATTATGTTGTGAGAACTAATATCTGTCGTAATTAATAAGTGGGTCAGTTTTTTCGTCTAAACGCACCATTGCGTGTGCGAAGTTCGGGAATTACCGCATCGCAGCAATTAGAGGCTTATTAATAATATTGAATAAACCTCCATTGGGAAGGTATGTGTATCCGGAAGATTTTCTGAATTTTACTGTTAAACATGTTTCACGTAGAAAAATTAATCTAAATAATATAGAGATCAGTTACACAACTGCAAGGTGAAAAATATCTCCTTGAGAATGATTAATGATCGAAGCTGGTCGGAGAGGGAAATTATAAAATCAGAGGAACAAAATCAAATTTGATAAGAGAGAAGAAAATTTAATGAAAAAATATCACGAATGCAATTGAATAGTTGTGGCTGATGGTTGTTGAAAGTTCATGTTCATTTTGATAAATTCGTAAATAATACAAGATAACACTTTGAAATTTTTATTGCGCAAAATCGCAACAATCACGTCTTCGCCTGAAGCCTCAGCGGAATGTTTGACGTGCAATAACGAAATTTCAAAATCAGAAGCGTGAAAAATTGAATTGCGTGTGCAGACTGTAAACTAATTTTTGGATTTTAATCCTGTAAACGAATTTTGATTGCCAATTTAATATCCTTATTTGGCTCATTAATCCAAGTTTACCGGTTTTAACATTAATCATGTGATAACACACACAAATTGTTTCCAAAAACAAAATTCGGTATAAAATAGCAAGAGTGCCGTAAAACTTACAAATAATCACAACATAATTTCACTACTATTGAAAGTTTAAAAAAGCTGGACGCGAGTAAACTCACAAGTCCTTACTAAAAAAAAAATGATGTGGTGTTTGAAGGGGAATAACGAAATTTCGAAAAAAAAATTGGATGCGTGCAGACTTTTGTTAAATTAAATTTCCTTTGTAAAAGTACCGAAATTCATTGATCCAACTGGACATGTGTAAACTCAAATTCGAAAATACTGTTTCCAGGAAGAAAATTCGGAAAAACAAACAGTGTCATGAAAATACAAAAAATACAAACGCAATTCTAAAATTGCAAAAAAATAAATTACAATCTGAGTTTTTTAGAAATAATAACGAAAAAAAAAACAGAGTGCCGTGAAAATTAGAAAAAAATTACAACGTTATTCTAAAGTTATATGGAATTAATCAAATCAAAGGTTGTTCTTTCCTAGTTTTTGAAATATTTCGAATTGAATTCTCGCTTGTTCGCATTCGGTGCAACTTTAGCGATCGAAAATGAATTAAATATTGTTCGTTTTCAGTTACATGTCATAAATAAAACTTCCAACAACTGCACTAAAAGATTTCGAACACAAATGGGTCGGCGCCCTCAAATGGGGAAACCAGCTGGAGAAACCGAACTTTCGATTCCGTTTCTGCGAGCCTGTGCACAGATTTACACTTAAATTAAGCCGTAAAATTTCGCGGGCATTTAATACTTGCATTATTAACTTAACCGAGCGCGGCGAAGAGAAATGGCAAGCGGCTTTTAGTACGCGGACGTAATTCTAACTCTCTCCAATCACAAAATCTGACGAGATGACATTTAAGTCGTGATTGTTGTTTCGAAATGGTATAAAATAAACAATTAACTTGTAATCATACTAACAATTTTCGATGGTGTTAATGATATCCGTTGAATTGGTTAAAAAATAACACTGGGCAATGAAAATGGAAAAAATCGAAAAAATCAACTCTTTAAATAATCATCGTAGATTGTTGAAGTATACCTTCTTTTTCATCAGAAAAACGAGAGAAATTGATTGCTGTTAAAAAATTTCAGCTATCTTTAATAGCAAAAAAATTGGCGTGTCACCATGAACTCGTTTGAAAATTTTCTAAAAAAGTCGATTTTTTCAGACTTTGATCGGCCGTAGCGGCTAAACGAAAACTCCAAATTGAACGCGGATTTCAAATATGTGTTCCTTGTGTGTCAATTAGTCGGATTCGATTACAATTGGCGATTTTTAATTTTTGTCGAAAAATTGAAATTCGATAGAAGGGTCCCCCCTTCTTACTTTTGCTCAAAAATTGGCTTTCAAATGATTTCCAGAAGAAACCACTGGTTCGATTCAGGTTTTCTATACATCACCGGAAAGATCTCATTAAGACGCTTCAGAAAATGTACTTTCGCAAGAACAACTGTCAATTTAAAGCCAGTAACGCGTCAGCAAAGAAAACTCGAAAATGGAAAAAATCGAAAAAATCAACTCTTTTAATAATCAACGTAGTTCCTTATGTAATACCTTTTTCTTCATCAGGAAAACGAGCATAATCGATTGGCATTAAGAAATTTCATCTAGGAAAAAATGCAAAAAAATTGGCAAGTCACCATGAACTTTATATAAAATTTTGAAAAAAGTCGATTTTTTTCAACTTTGAACGGCCGTAGCGACTAAACGAAGAATCCAAATCGAACGCGGATTTCAAATCTGTGTTTATTGTGTGCAGGTTAGTCGGATTTAATTAAAATTGGCGATTTTTAATTTTTGTCGAAAAATTGAAATTCGATAGAAGGCCCCCCCCTTCTTACTTTTGCTCAAATATTCGCTTTGAAATGATTTCCTGAAGAAACCACTGGTTATATTCGGGGTTTCTATACATCACTGGAAAGATCTCATTAAGACGCTTCAGAAAATGTACTTTCGCAAGAACAACTGTCAATTAAAAGCCCGTGACGCGTCAGCAAAGAAAACTCGAAAATGGAAAAAATTGAAAAAATCAACTCTGTTAGTAATCATCGTAGACCCTTATGTAATACCATTTTCTTCATCAGAAGAACGCTCTAAATCGATTGGCGTTAAATAATTTCATCTACAAAAAAATACAAAAAAGTTAGCAAGTCACCATGAACTTTATGGAAAATTTTGAAAAAAGTCAATTTTTTCAGACTTTGATCGGCCGTAGCGGCTAAACGAAGAATCCAAATCGAACGCGGATTTCAAATCTGTGCTTCTTGGGTGCAAGTTAGTCGGATTTAATTAAAATTGGCGATTTTTAATTTTTGTCGAAAAATTGAAATTCGATAGAAGGGTCCCCCCTTCTTACTTATGCTCAAAAATTGGCTTTGAAATGATTTATTGAAAAAACCACTGGTTCGATTCGGGGTTTCTATACATCACCAGAAAGATCCTCTCAAGACGCTTCAGAAAATTCACTTTCGCAACAACATATGTCAATCTGAAGCCCCAGACGCGTCAGCAGAGAAAACGCGAAAATGGAAAAAATCGAAAAAATCAACTCTTTCAATAATCAACGTAGTTCCTTATGTAATACCTTTTTCTTCATCAGAAAAACGAGCTAAATCGATTGGCGTTAAAAAATTTCATCTAGGAAAAAATGCAAAAAAATTGGCAAATCACCATGAACATGTTGGAAAATTTTGATTTTTTCAGATTTTGAACGACCGTAGCGGCTAAACGAAGAATCAAAATCGAACGCGGATTTCAAATCTGTGCTTTTTGGGTGCAAGTTAGTCGGATTTGATTAAAATTGGCGATTTTTAATTTTTGTCGAAAAATTGAAATTCGATAGAAGGGTCCCCCCTTCTTACTTTTGCTCAAAAATTGGCTTTGAAATGATTTCCTGAAAAAACCACTGGTTCGATTCGGGGTTTCTATACATCACCAGAAATATCGCTTCAAGACGCTTCAGAAAATGTACTTTCGCAAGAAAAAATGTCAATTTGAAGCCCGTGACGCGTCAGCAAAGAAAATTCGAAAATGGAAAAAATCGAAAAAATCAACTCTGTTAATAAACTTCGTAGACCCTTGTGTAATACCATTTTCTTCATCAAAAGAAGGAGCTAAATAGATTGGCGTTAAAAAATTTCATCTAGGAAAAAATGTAAAAAAATTGGCAAGTCACCATGAACTTTGTGGAAAATTTAAAAAAAAGTCGATTTTTGCAGATTTAATTTTCGAATTATGTAATACTCAGGCAAAAAATTTAAAAAAAAATATAAAACACGTTGACAAAATTCTGCAAAAATTAAAATACATTTGCAAATCACCGTTTTATCAAATTAGGTACAGTTTTTGTCAATCCACCAATTATTTCGCGAGTTGTGAATTTTTGAAAATTTTAGATTTCCAATTGTGCATTACTCGAAAAAAAAAATACAAAACGTGTCGACTAAATTCTACAAAAATTAAACTGGATTTGCAAATCATTGTTTTATAAAATTGAGTGCAGTTTTTGAAAATCCACCAATTATTTCGCGAGTTGTGAATTTTTGAAAATTTTGATTTTCGAATTGTGTAATACTCGAGCAAAAAAATTTAAAAAAATATAAAACGTGTCGACTAAATTCTACAAAAATTGAACTGGATTTGCAAATCATCGCTTTATCAAACTAAATAGAATTTTTGAAAATCCACCTATTATTTCGCGAGTTATGAATTTTTTAAAATTTTAGTTTTCGAATTGTGTAATACTCGAGCAAAAAAATTAAAAAAAAAATATAAAACGCGTCGACTAAATTCTATAAAAATTAAATTGGATTTACAAATCATAGTTTTATCAAACTAAATGGAGAATTTGAAAATCCACCAATTATTTCGCGAGTTGTGAATTTTTGAAAATTTTAGTTTTCGAAATGTGTAATACTCGAGCAAAAAAATTAAAAAATATATATAAAATGCGTCGACTAAATTCTACAAAAATTAAATTGGATTTGCAAATCATCGCTTTATCAAACTAAATGGAGTTTTTGAAAATCCACCGATTATTTCGCTAGTTGTGAATTTTTGAAAATTTTAGTTTTCGAATTGTGTAACACACGAGCAAAAAAATTAAAAAAAAATATTAAACGTGTCGACTAAATTCTACAAAAATTAAAATACATTTGCAAATCACCGTTTTATCAAATAACGTAAAGTTTTTGACAATCCACCAATTATTTCGCGAGTTGTGAATTTTTTAAAATTTTAGTTTTCGAATTGTGTAATACTCTGGCAAAAAATTTAAAAAATATATAAAACGTGTCGAGGAAATTCTACAAAAATTAAACTGGATTTGCAAATCATTGTTTTATAAAATTGAGTGCAGTTTTTGAAAATCCACCAATTATTTCGCGAGTTGTGAATTTTTGAAAATTTTGATTTTCGAATTGTGTAATACTCGAGCAAAAAAATTTAAAAAAATATAAAACGTGTCGACTAAATTCTACAAAAATTGAACTGGATTTGCAAATCATCGCTTTATCAAACTAAATAGAATTTTTGAAAATCCACCTATTATTTCGCGAGTTATGAATTTTTTAAAATTTTAGTTTTCGAATTGTGTAATACTCGAGCAAAAAAATTTAAAAAAAAATATAAAACGCGTCGACTAAATTCTATAAAAATTAAATTGGATTTACAAATCATAGTTTTATCAAACTAAATGGAGAATTTGAAAATCCACCAATTATTTCGCGAGTTGTGAATTTTTGATAATTTTAGTTTTCGAATTGTGTAATACTCGAGCAAAAAATTAAAAAAATATAAAACGAGTCGACTAAATTCTACAAAAATTAAATTGGATTTGCAAATCATCGCTTTATCAAACTAAATAGAGTTTTTGAAAATCCGCGAATTATTTCGCGAGTTGTGAATTTTTGATAATTTTAGTTTTCGAATTGTGTAATACTCGAGCAAAAAATTAAAAAAATATAAAACGAGTCGACTAAATTCTACAAAAATTAAATTGGATTTGCAAATCATCGTTTTATCAAACTAAATAGAGTTTTTGAAAATCCGCGAATTATTTCGCGAGTTGTGAATTTTTGAAAATTTTAATATTCGAATTGTGTAATACTCGAGCAAAAAATTTAAAAAATATATAAAACGCGTCTACTAAATTCTACAAAAATTAAACTGGATTTGCAAATCATCGCTTTATCAAACTAAATAGAGTTTTTGAAAATCCGCCAATTATTTCGCGAGTTGTGAATTTTTGAACCTTTTAGTTTTCGAATTGTGCAACACACGAGCAAAAAATTTTTAAAAAAATATTAAACGTGTCGACTAAATTCTACAAAAATTAAAATACATTTGCAAATCACCGTTTTATCAAATAACGTAAAGTTTTTGACAATCCACCAATTATTTCGCGAGTTGTGAATTTTTTAAAATTTTAGTTTTCGAATTGTGTAATACTCGAGCAAAAAAATTTAAAAAAAATATAAAACGAGTCGACTTAATTCTACAAAAATTAAATTGGATTTGCAAATCATCGCTTTATCAAGCTAAATCGAGTTTTTGAAAATCCGCCAATTATTTCGCGAGTTGTGAATTTTTTAAAATTTTAGTTTTCGAATTGTGTAATACTCGAGCAAAAATTAAAAAAAATATATAAAAACGTGTTCCACAAAAATTAAATTGGATTTGCAAATTATCGCTTTATCAAACTAAATGGAGTTTTTGAAAATCCACCGATTATTTCGCTAGTTGTGAATTTTTGAAAATTTTAGTTTTCGAATTGTGTAACACACGAGCAAAAAAATTAAAAAAAAATATTAAACGTGTCGACTAAATTCTACAAAAATTAAAATACATTTGCAAATCACCGTTTTATCAAATAACGTAAAGTTTTTGACAATCCACCAATTATTTCGCGAGTTGTGAATTTTTTAAAATTTTAGTTTTCGAATTGTGTAATACTCTGGCAAAAAATTTAAAAAATATATAAAACGTGTCGAGGAAATTCTACAAAAATTAAACTGGATTTGCAAATCATTGTTTTATAAAATTGAGTGCAGTTTTTGAAAATCCACCAATTATTTCGCGAGTTGTGAATTTTTGAAAATTTTGATTTTCGAATTGTGTAATACTCGAGCAAAAAAATTTAAAAAAATATAAAACGTGTCGACTAAATTCTACAAAAATTGAACTGGATTTGCAAATCATCGCTTTATCAAACTAAATAGAATTTTTGAAAATCCACCTATTATTTCGCGAGTTATGAATTTTTTAAAATTTTAGTTTTCGAATTGTGTAATACTCGAGCAAAAAAATTAAAAAAAAAATATAAAACGCGTCGACTAAATTCTATAAAAATTAAATTGGATTTACAAATCATAGTTTTATCAAACTAAATGGAGAATTTGAAAATCCACCAATTATTTCGCGAGTTGTGAATTTTTGATAATTTTAGTTTTCGAATTGTGTAATACTCGAGCAAAAAATTAAAAAAATATAAAACGAGTCGACTAAATTCTACAAAAATTAAATTGGATTTGCAAATCATCGCTTTATCAAACTAAATAGAGTTTTTGAAAATCCGCGAATTATTTCGCGAGTTGTGAATTTTTGATAATTTTAGTTTTCGAATTGTGTAATACTCGAGCAAAAAATTAAAAAAATATAAAACGAGTCGACTAAATTCTACAAAAATTAAATTGGATTTGCAAATCATCGCTTTATCAAACTAAAAAGAGTTTTTGAAAATCCGCCAATTATTTCGCGAGTTGTGAATTTTTGAACCTTTTAGTTTTCGAATTGTGCAACACACGAGCAAAAAAATTTTAAAAAAATATTAAACGTGTCGACTAAATTCTACAAAAATTAAAATACATTTGCAAATCACCGTTTTATCAAATAACGTAAAGTTTTTGACAATCCTCCAATTATTTCGCGAGTTGTGAATTTTTTAAAATTTTAGTTTTCGAATGGTGTAATACTCGAGCAAAAAAATTTAAAAAAAATATAAAACGAGTCGACTTAATTCTACAAAAATTAAATTGGATTTGCAAATCATCGCTTTATCAAGCTAAATAGAGTTTTTGAAAATCCGCCAATTATTTCGCGAGTTGTGAATTTTTTAAAATTTTAGTTTTCGAATTGTGTAATACTCGAGCAAAAATAAAAAAAAAATATAAAAACGTGTTCCACAAAAATTAAATTGGATTTGCAAATTATCGCTTTATCAAACTAAATAGAGTTTTTGAAAATCCACCAATTATTTCGCTAGTTGTGAATTTTTGAAAATTTTAGTTTTCGAATTGTGTAACACACGAGCAAAAAAATTAAAAAAAAAATATTAACCGTGTCGACTAAATTCTACAAAAATTAAAATACATTTGCAAATCACCGTTTTATCAAATAACGTAAAGTTTTTGACAATCCACCAATTATTTCGCGAGTTGTGAATTTTTTAAAATTTTAGTTTTCGAATTGTGTAATACTCGAGCAAAAAAAATTAAAAAAAATATAAAACGTGTCGACTAAATTCTACAAAAATTGAATTGGATTTGCAAATCATCGCTTTATCAAACTAAATAGAGTTTTTGAAAATCCACCGATTATTTCGCGAGTTGTGAATTTTTGAAAATTTTAGTTTTTGAATTGTGTACTACTCGAGCAAAAAATTAAAAAAAAATATATTAAACGCGTCGACTAAATTTTACAAAAATTAAACTGGATTTGCAAATCATCGTTTTATCAAACTAAAAAGAGTTTTTGAAAATCCGTCAATTATTTCGCGAGTTGTGAATTTTTTTAAATTTTAGTTTTCGAATTGTGTAATACTCGAGCAAAAAAATTTAAAAAAATATATAAAACGCGTCGACTAAATTCTACAAAAATTAAATTGGATTTGCAAATCATCGCTTTACCAAAGTACAAAGAGTTTTTGAAAATCCGCCAATTATTTCGTGAGTTGTGAATTTTTGAAAATTTTAATATTCGAATTGCGTCATCAAATATAAAGTCATCGAATTTGAAGTTATTTACAGTATTTACAATTATATTTCTTAAGTTTACATTAAAACTAAATTGCCGGTGATGTCATTTATTAAACATTGCTCACAGACTCATGGCGTAAGCACAGCTGATAAAATTGCCATTCATCGCGGGACCCGATGAAATTCGATAGGGCACGGTCGCGTTTAACCCTTTTGTGATTTTGCGTGCGAGGTCTTTTCGGGCCGAGGAGAAACAAAGAAATTCGCTTGCATATTGCGAACGGTTGGTCTCGGGTCCGTTGACCCATTGCCGAATTTAGCTCTCAGCGATCGAGCGCGCGTGCAAAAAATTCGATCACTCGATTACCAGACGTGATCGTAAACACGATTTAGAAATCATTGGGTCGCGCGATTAACGGTCGGTTCGGAAATGTATAATTTTCTGCATTCTAAATATGTGCTCTCGAATCGAATCCGATTCTGGTCTGTCCAGTAGAAATGTCGTGCCCGATTTCTTCCTACGCGCGAATCGTCCACCACTGGAGGCTGCTTGTATAACTAGCGATTATGTGATGGGCATGGTAATTTTGCGCGAAAAGTTTTAATATTTTTGAATGGCATTCATTACCGTTGTGCAGTTATCACTTCTGGTAAAGTACGTGTTTATATTGACAGAATAGTTTTAATTTGTTCTGTGTGTCTGCTGTGTGTCTGAATTTGAGTGATTCTTCCAAAACCTTCAATTACGATCAATTCTGAAGTAATTTTAACAGTCGGAACTAGTTGCAGTAACACAAGACATTTTTAACAGCGAGAAATCCAATTTTCAACAATTTGCAATTCAAATCCTTGACTTTTAATCGCCACCATTTTATCTCCGGTGGAGGAATTTGAATGATTCTTTCAAAACCTTCAATTATGATCAATTCTGAAGTAATTTTGACAGTCGGAACTGGCTGTATTACCACAAAACATTTCTAACACCGAGAAATTCAATTTGCAACAATTTGCAATTCAAACTCTTGACTTTTGATCGCCACCATTTTATCTCAGGTGGAGGAATTTGAGTGATTCTTTCAAAACCTTCAATTATGATCAATTCTGAAGTAATTTTGACAGTCCGAACTGGCTGTATAACCACAAGGCATTTTTAACAGCGAGAAATCCAATTTTCAACAATTTGCAATTCAAACTCTTGAGTTTTGATCGCCACCATTTTATCTCCGGTGGAGGAATTTGAGTGATTCTTTTAAAACCTTCAATTACGATCAATTCTGAAGTAATTTTGACAGTCCGAACTGGCTGTATCACCACAAGATATTTTTAACAGCGAGAAATCCAATTTTCAACAATTTGCAATTCAAACTCTTGACTTTTGATCGCCACCATTTTATCTCCGGTGGAGGAATTTGAGTGATTCTTTCAAAACCTTCAATTATGATCAATTCTGAAATAATTTTGACAGTCCGAACTGGCTGTATAACCACAAGGCATTTTTAACAGCGAGAAATCCAATTTTCAACAATTTGCAATTCAAACTCTTGAGTTTTGATCGCCACCATTTTATCTCCGGTGGAGAAATTTGAGTGATTCTTTCAAAACCTTCAATTGTGATCAATTCTGAAGTAATCTTAACAGTCCAAACTGGCTGTATTACCACAGGACATTTTTAACAGCGAGAAATCCAATTTTCAACAATTTGTAATTCAAACTCTTGACTTTTAATCGCCACCATTTTATCTCCGATGGAGGAATTTGAGTGATTCTTTTAAAACCTTCAATTACGATCAATTCTGAAGTAATTTTGATGCCATAGTTTTGCTGATTGGGTGCTGAAAATCAAGATCATGATTTTTTACAAAAAGCTATTCTGAGCGATGAGGATTGCCATCTGTCTGGGTATCTAAACAAACCAAACTGTCGCTTCTAGGGGTTCTGAAAATCTAAGAAAAATAGTGGAGTAACTTCTCCATTCGCACCTCTTGTTGCATGACCCGTTACAAGCCAGACCAGTTAATTCCAAAGAAGAGTTACGGTTTACAAACATGTTTATATCATGATAACGAAGACAACACACAAGACTCTCTTAAAGAACTAATATAATAATATTTATGACGAAAATTTAACATCTTAATTTTTAAAGAATGTTTTTTTTACCGACACTTTGTGGTTTCAACAAGATGGTGCACCTCTACACAATAGCCAACGGGTAATGTACGTTGGTCAGCTTTGTCCACTTCACTTTTATACCGTTGCAATTCTTACATTAAGTTGAATTAAAGCGACATCGCTTATAAATGTAGATTTATCGCAATCTTTGCAATATAAAAAAAAAATCAATATTCAACTTTTCCCATAAACGATAATTCCCGAAATTTTTCCTCCCTCTAAAATTAACTTTGCACGTCTTTGTCCGAACCTTATTTATAGCCCATAATGCGAAAACGATATTTATTTTTACGAAAACGAATACCGTTTGATGTCGCGCTCAAATAGAGCCATCGGAAAAAACAAGTCCCGGCTTTATTGGTGTATATATATACACTTTCGGACCAATCTTCTCTCCGTGTGCATGTGTTATGTTTGCAGTTCGAAAATTATGATTCCGTCCAAATATACCCGCCCGAGCGAGTAAATATTTTCCTACTTCTAGGTTAGGAAAACAAACCGTTTTGCCGGTCGATCGAGCGCGGTTCTGGACGGACTAATTTTTGGGCGGTTTTTGGCGCGGTAAATACGCTGGTTTATTGATTCGTAAATAACGGGAACGCATATTTCTAAGTGGGTGCATTCTATTTACAACAAAATTGCGGCCGTGTTGAGAGGCCGCATCTTCGAGGAAATTAGTTCTGGTGTGCGGTGTTGAGTGGCTGATCTATACTTTCACCTCATTTTAAATAAATTCAGGAACTTTCAAACTTCCAATAAAATCCACTTTAGCTTTCAGTGTGTTTACATTTTTTTTCGTCAAATTTACCTTCTAGCGCAGCCATTTTTTGTTCCTGCAAAACGAGGATGATTTATTTTGGGCAGTTGTAACGGCATGTTATTTAAGAACAATCTGTCAAAATTGCAAGTGTCTTTCAGAAATAATTTGGAATTTACAGAGCAGTTTCTGGAAAAATTGCTTTTTTCTTCATCAAATTTGTCTTCCAGCGCAGCATTTTTTGTTCCTGCAAATTGAGGATGATTAATTTTAGGCAGTTGTAACGGTATGTTGTTTAAGAACAATCTGTCAAAATTGCAAGTGTCAGTTAGAAATAATTTGGAATTTACAGAGCAGTTTCTGGAAAAATTACATTTTTCTTCATCAAATTTATCTTCCAGCGCAGCCATTTTTTGTTCCGGCAAGTTGAGGATGATTTATTTTAGGCAGTTGTAACGGTATGTTATTTAAGAACAATCTGTCAAAATTGCAAGTGTCTGTCAGAAATAATTTGAAATTTACAGAGCAGTTTCTGGAAAAATTGCATTTTTCTTTATCAAATTTGTCTTCAAGCGCAGCCAATTTTTGTTCCTGCAAATTGAGGATGATTAATTTTAGGCAGTTGTAACGGTATGTTGTTTAAGAACAATCTGTCAAAATTGCAAGTGTCTGTCAGAAATAATTTGGAATTTACGGAGCAGTTTCTGGAAAAATTGCATTTTTCTTCATCAAATTTGTCTTCCAGTGCAGCCATTTTTTGTTCCTGCAAATTGAGGATGATTTATTTTAAGCAGTTGTAACGGCGTGTTATTTAAGAACAATCTGTCAAAATTGCAAGTGTCTGTCAGAAATAATTTGGAATTTACAGAGCAGTTTCTGGAAAAATTGCATTTTTCTTCATCAAATTTGTCTTCTAGCGCAGCCATTTTTTGTTCCTGCAAATTGAGGATGATTAATTTTAGGCAGTTGTAACGGTATGTTGTTTAAGAACAATCTGTCAAAATTGCAAGTGTCTGTCAGAAATAATTTGGAATTTACGGAGCAGTTTCTGGAAAAATTGCATTTTTCTTCATCAAATTTGTCTTCCAGTGCAGCCATTTTTTGTTCCTGCAAATTGAGGATGATTTATTTTAAGCAGTTGTAACGGCGTGTTATTTAAGAACAATCTGTCAAAATTGCAAGTGTCTGTCAGAAATAATTTGGAATTTACGGAGCAGTTTCTGGAAAAATTGCATTTTTCTTCATCAAATTTGTCTTCTAGCGCAGCCATTTTTTGTTCCTGCAAATTGAGGATGATTTATTTAAGGCAGTTGTAACGGCATGTTATTTAAGAACAATCTGTCAAAATTGCAAGTGTCTGTCCGAAATAATTTGGAATTTACAGAGCAGTTTCTGGAAAAATTGCATTTTTCTTCATCAAATTTGTCTTCTAGCGCAGCCATTTTTTGTTCCTGCAAATTGAGGATGATTTATTTAAGGCAGTTGTAACGGCATGTTATTTAAGAACAATCTGTCAAAATTGCAAGTGTCTGTCCGAAATAATTTGGAATTTACAGAGCAGTTTCTGGAAAAATTGCATTTTTCTTCATCAAATTTGTCTTCCAGTGCAGCCATTTTTTGTTCCTGCAAATTGAGGATGATTTATTTTAAGCAGTTGTAACGGCGTGTTGTTTAAGAATAATCTGTCAAAATTGCAAGTGTCTGTCAAAAATAATTTGGAATTTACGGAGCAGTTTCTGGAAAAATTGCATTTTTCTTCATCAAATTTGCCTTCCAGCGCAGCTATTTTTTGTTCCTGCAAATTGAGGATGATTTATTTTAGGCAGTCGTAACGGTATGTTATTTAAGAACAATCTGTCAAAATTGCAAGTGTTTGTCAAAAATAATTTGGAATTTACGGAGCAGTTTCTGGAAAAATTGTATTTTTCTTCATCAAATTTGCCTTCCAGCGCAGCTATTTTTTGTTCCTGCAAATTGAGGATGATTTATTTTAAGCAGTTGTAACGGCGTGTTGTTTAAGAATAATCTGTCAAAATTGCAAGTGTCTGTCAAAAATAATTTGGAATTTACGGAGCAGTTTCTGGAAAAATTGTATTTTTCTTCATCAAATTTGTCTTCTAGCGCAGGAAATTTTTGTTCCTGCAAGATGAGGATGATTAATTTTAGGCAGTTGTAACGGTATGTTGTTTAAGAACAATCTGTCAAAATTGCAAGTGTCTGTTAGAAATAATTTGGAATTTACAGAGCAGTTTCTGTAAAAGTTGCATTTTTCTTCATCAAATTTGCCTTCTAGCGCAGCCATTTTTTGTTCCTGCAAGATGAGGATGATTTACTTTAGGCAGTTGTAACGGCGTGTTATTTAAGAACAATCTGTCAAAATTGCAAGTGTCTGTTAGAAATAATTTGGAATTTACAGAGCAGTTTCTGGAAAAATTGCATTTTTCTTCATCAAATTTGTCTTCCAGCGCAGCCATTTTTTGTTCCTGCAAGATGAGGATGATTTACTTTAGGCAGTTGTAACGGCGTGTTATTTAAGAACAATCTGTCAAAATTGCAAGTGTCTGTTAGAAATAATTTGGAATTTACAGAGCGGTTTCTGGAAAAATTGCATTTTTCTTCATCAAATTTGTCTTCTAGCGCAGCCATTTTTTGTTCCTGCAAGTTGAGGATGATTTACTTTAGGCAGTTGTAACGGCGTGTTATTTAAGAACAATCTGTCAAAATTGCAAGTGTCTGTTAGAAATAATTTGGAATTTACAGAGCGGTTTCTGGAAAAATTGCATTTTTCTTCATCAAATTTGTCTTCTAGCGTAGCCATTTTTTGTTCCTGCAAGTTGAGGATGATTTATTTTGGGCAGTCGTAACGGTATGTTGTTTAAGAACAATCTGTCAAAATTGCAAGTGTTTCAATAATTTGAAATTTACAGAGCAGTTTCTGGATTATCGCCGTTAACTGCAAGAGAAACGATAATGGGCGCAATTACACAATCACCTTCCAGAATACTTATCCACCTTGATAATTAAACAATTAACATTTTTAGAACGGGTTCGCGATTCGTTATTTTTGCGCGGTGCTTCGAAATTACCTTGAGGTGAGCAAAAAAAAAAATGTATTTTCGGTACCAGTTTATTTTTCGATCGGCCATGGAAACTATTTCTGTTGACTTAATGACCCGACTAGTACACGCACGAGGTGATTACACTTGAAAAAAAAAATGAAACAAATTTACGCAATTCGTAACTTTTTTTTTTTGAAGAATTCTGAATGAATCACGTCTGGGAATGTATTGTGAAAATATTTTTCAAGTTTGTCATTTATTATTTTATCCGATTGTAGTATTATACGCATGAAAATTACATGGGTAGAATTTATTTATTTTGACGAGAATTTGATTCCATAATTCCTACCGATTATCAAAAGTTTACAAACTTTTTTTCAAACACCCATAACTTTGTGCCAAATCGTTGTAGGAACTTCGTTATTTGAGTCATGCGCAGGTAATTGAACACATTTCAATGCCCTTTTGTTGGATCGAGTCGACACTTTTTTTCCAACTCGGTACACGTTGACAAAGTTGGGTGTTTTTTTGCCCAATAACGTGTTTTTTTTTGTTCGGGGTTGAAGGGTCAGAAAAGGGATCATTCCAATCTGAGTTTACTCCCTTAAAATAAAGCCAAAATAAGATTTTTTCCCGAAAGAATCATCAAATTTGGTTGAAAAGTCGCTGAGTTATGTGCAAAAAACCTCAAAATGCACTTTTTTTCAAACACCCATAACTTGGTGTCAAATCGTCGTAGGAACTTCGTTCTTCGATTCCTGCATAGGGAAATGATCAAATTTTAATTCCTTTATGGTGGATTGAGTCGACAAAATTTTTCCAACTCCGTAGACACCGTCAAAGTTAGACAAGGTTACTAGAAAAAACTTTCTTTTTTCACAGGGGCGCTAGAGGGGGGCGGAAGGGGTTACGCTTAAGTTCGCATACATGACTTTAAGGAAAACACTTCAAAGTTTTTCGCCCTCAAAGATTCATCAAAATACGCCGAGTTATAACGGTTTGAAAACTCCGTACACATCGTCAAAGTTGAACATGGTTTCCAGAAAAAACTTTCTTTTTTCACAGGGGCGCTAGAGGGGGGCGGAAGGGGTTACGCTTACGTTCGCATACATGATTTTAAAGAAGACACTTCAAAGTTTTTCGCCTTCAAAGATTCATCAAAATCGATTGAAAATACGCCGAGGTATGGCGGTTTGAAAATGGTCGAAATTTCAAGTGGTTTTCCTTCAGAATATAAATGTGCAAAATCGAAATTCACAGTTCAGATCAATAACGGCTACTCTCGCGGTCATCCATCGCCGATCTCCAGGCACCACACCATTATTAATCCGACCCACCCAAAAAACGGTATTCGTGATTTATTCGGTGGAGAGAAAGAAGGCAGAAGAAACCGGTGGCGATGATCGTTCGGGCGCAAAATAGAAAAAAGTCGCGGGCAGAAGTAAATATAAACGTGCGGAATGGTATTCGGTATTTGGTATTCTTTTGTGTTGGAGAGCTTGGAAGAGATGAGAATGAGAGGCCGCGCGCGTGTGTGTGTGTGTGTGTTTGTGTGGAGTAAATGTCACGGATCGCGGTAACTTTCGCGTTAGTTCAACAACCTCCGGCCCACTTTGAACAGTCAGTCAGTCGTCTCCGATGGCTGGCAACGGTACCGCGAAGGACTCGAACCGATGTCGGTGGTTATCACCGCACGTACAATCGATAACTGACATCGTGTGCAATCAATTTCGTTGTTTATATGCAGTTCGGGGCCGCCCACGCGATGCTTGAGCTCCTAATTTTTTTTTTGAGAGGACGAGGACTTGGGCCTACTCGAAGATAACTGGACATTTCCTCGTTTGCGTTCATCCCCGAAACTTCGGGTAACTGTTCTCTTATTTGCATAAACTCATCCCAAAAATTGTTGGGCGTTTTTGCAACATCTTCGCCAGATTAGGCCAATTATTCGGCTACTAAAACTAAATTAGAAAATAGCAACAATAAGTAATATTCTTTTGTAATATTATGGTTCCTTGTAACTTAAATTTTACAAAATGGTCGAATCCATCTAGTCGTCCCTAATGCTAATTCCGGCAAAGATAAATTTTCCAAAAATTTTTTAATTTGCAAAATTCAATTTTCATAATTCATAATTCATAATGTTTATTCATGTTAACGACATAGTCTTACATTTTCTGTCCTTCAGTTCAATGTTTGGGTGTTATTTGTTACTTTCCTTCTAGCCAGTGTTTCTGTGATCAAATTACTTTATCAACAAAATACGCATTTAATATCTTTAAAAGTTTCTTAAAGTTGCCGGATGATGACATGAACATTTTTTTTTAAATCATCATCACTTTCTTCTCACATCTTCCTTAGGACTTTTTTAAGACTTTCTTTATAGTTCTTTTTTTTGTAAGGAATTTGTTTTAGGAACTATTTTTCACTGTTTTTTATTTGCAGGACTCTTTTTCAGTACTTTCTTTTCTCATGACGTTTTATCTTGACTTTTTTTGTGACATTGCCTAGGACTGCTTTTCAGGAATTTTTTCAGCTCTTTTTGAGGGGTTTTTCAGGACCTTTTTCAAGATTTTTCAGAACTTTTTTCGGGCCTTATTGAAGGCCTCTTCAGCAAGACTTCTTAAGGGCCATCCTTTTGGGATTTTCTTTCGTGACAATTTTCCCAGAAAATGTTTTCAATTGAGTTTTATTGGATATGGTAAAGTTAATACGGATGGTGGTGGGTGGGCTCTATCCAACCAGTTGAACAAAGCCGCGAGTTTCTCCAAATTAACTATTTTGCTAAAGAAACTAAAACGGAAAGTAATGCATCTGTGTTTCATCCATTGTTTACACCTGTAGAACCCTCGTTCGTGTTTTACTGTTTGCATTGTGGGATAGGGCCCACCCACCACTCTCAGTATAACCTATAATCAAACCCATAAACCCTGTTTTTATAATTATCAAACTTTGTACTTCACACATTAATTGACAAAACAATTTCTTAGAATCGAACAGAGTTTTCTAGGTTATGTTAAGGTTGATGCGGAGGGTGGTGGGTGGGCACTATCCTACTATCCAACCAGTGGAACATAGCCGGAAGTTTCTTCAAAGGAACTAATTTACTAAAGAAAATAAAACAGAAAGTAATGCATCTCTGTTTCATCCATTGTTTCCCACCTGTAAAACCCTCGTTCGTGTTTTACTGTTTGCAATGTAGGATAGGGCCCACCCACCACCCTCAGTATAACCCATAGTCAAACCCATAAACCCTGTTTTTATAATTATCAAACTTTGTACTTCACACATTAATTGACAAAACAATTTCATGGAATCGAACTGAGTTTTCTAGGTTATGTTAAGGTTGGTACGGGGGGTGGTGGGCGGGTACTATCCTACTATCCAATCAGTGGAACATAGCCGCAAGTTTCTTCAAAGGAACTAATTTACTAAAGAAAATAAAACAGAAAGTAATGTATCTCTGTTTCATCCATTGTTTTCCACCTGTAAAACCCTCGTTTATGCTTTACTGTTTGCATTGTGGGATAGGGCCCACCCACCTCCCTCAGCATAACCTATAATCAAACCCATAAACCCTGTTTTTATAATTATAAAACCTTGTACTTCACACATTAATTGACAAAACAATTTCATGGAATCGAACAGAGTTTTCTTAGTTATGTTAAGGTTGATACGGAGGGCGGTGGGTGGGCACTATCCTACTATCCAACCAGCTGAACACAGCCGCGAGTTTCTACAAATGAACTGATTTATCATTGTTTCATCCATTGTTTCCACCTCTGAAACCCTCGTCCGTGCTTTACTGTTTGCATTGTGGGATAGGGACCACCCACCACCCTCCATATAACCTATAATCTAACCCATAAACCATTGCCTTTATAATTGTTCAACTTTTAATTTTTTTAATTGCCTAATGTATTTTTTTTCAGAATTTAAGTTTTGCATGTTGTCATTTTATTTTCAGCTCTGTCAATGTCAATTGTTTTAGCGTTATCTCAAAAATTAGTTCATTTTGGATAGATTTTGAGCTCTTGAAGCTAATTTCAGCGGAGATTAATTTTTTACAATATTTTTAATCGTTGAATGTAATTTTTTTCAGAATTTAAGTTTTGAGTGTTGTCATTTTATTTTCAGCTCTGATATGTCAATGTCAACTGTTTTAGCGTTATCTCAAAAAATAGTTTATTTTAAATGGATTTTGAGCTCTTGAAGTGAATTTCAGCGGAGATTCATTTTTTTACAATTTTTTTAATCGCTGAATATAATTTTTCAAAATTTAAGTTTTTAATGTTGTCATTTTATTTTCAGCTCTGATATGTCAATGTCAATTGTTTTAGCGTTATCTCAAAAATTAGTTAATTTTGAATGGATTTTGAGCTCTTGAAGCGAATTTCAGCGGAGATTATTTTTTTACAATTTTTTTAATCGCGGAGTGTAATTTTTTTGAGAATTTAAGTTTTGAATGTTTTCATTTTATTTTCAGCTCGGATATGTAAATGTCAATTGTTTTAGCGTTATGACAAAAATTGGTTCATTTTGAATGGATTTTGAACTGTTGAAGATAATTTCATCGGAGAGTAATTTTTTACAATTTTTTTAATCGCTGAATGTAATTTATTTTCAGCTCTCATATGTCAATGTCAATTGTTTTAGCGTTATATCAAAAATTGGTTCATTTTGGACGGATTTTGAACTCTTGAAGCTAATTTCAGCGGAGATTATTTTTTTACAATATTTTTAATCGCTGAATGTAATTTTTGCAGAATTTAAGTTTTAAATATTGTCGTTTTATTTTCAGCTCTCATATGTCAATGTCAATTGTTTTAGCGTTATGTCAAAAATTGGTTCATTTTGAAGCTAATTTCAGCGGAGATTAATTTTTTACAATTTTTTTAATCGCTGAATGTATTTTTTTCAGAATTTAAGTTTTGAATGTTGTCATTTTATTTTCAGCTCTTATACGTCAGTGTCAATTGTTTTAACGTTATGTCAAAAATTGGTTCATTTTGGATGGATTTTGAACTGTTGAAGATAATTTCATCGGAGATTATTTTTTACAATTTTTTTAATCGCTGAATGTAATTTTTTCAGAATTTAAGTTTTGAAAGTTGTCATTTTATTTTCAGCTCTGATATGTCAATATCGATTGTTTTAGCGTTATCTCAAAAATTAGTTCATTTTGAATGGATTTTGAAATCTTGAAGCTAATTTCAGCGGAGATTAATTTTTTACAATTTTTTTAATCGCTGAATGTAATTTTTTTAGAATTTAAGTTTTGAATGTTGTCATTTTATTTTCAGCTCTGGTATGTCAATGTCAATTATTTTAGCGTGATGTCAAAAATAGGTTTATTTTGGTTGGATTTTGAACTGTTAAATGTAATTTTATGGGAGATTAATTTTTTAAGAATGTAAGTTTTGAATGCTGTCATTTTTTATCAGCTCTGATACAGCAATGTCAATTGTTTTAGCGTTATGTCAAAAATTGGTTCATTTTGAATGGATTTTGAGCCCTTGAAGCTAATTTTAGCGGAGATTAATTTTTTGCAATATTTTTAATCGCTGAATGTATTTTTTTTAGAATTTAAGTTTTGAATGTTGACATTTTATTTTCAGCTTTGATACGTCAATGTCAACTGTTTTATCGATATCTCAAAAATTAGTTCATTTTGAATAGATTTTGAACTCTTGAAGCGAATTTCAGCGGAGAATAATTTTTTACAATATTTTTAATCGTTGAATGTAATTTTTTCAGAATTTAAGTTTTAAATGTTGTCATTTTATTTTCAGCTCTCATATATCAATGTCGATTGTTTTAGCGTTATGTCAAAAATTGGTTCATTTTGAAAGCATTTTGAGCTCTTGAAGCGAATTTCAGCGGAGATTAATTTTTACAATTTTTTTAATCGCTGAATGTAATTTTTTCAATATTTAAGTTTTGAATTTTGTCATTTTATTTTCAGCTCTGATACGTCAATGTTAACTGTTTTAACGTTATGTTAGAAATTGGTTCATTTTGAATGGATTTTGAGCTCTTGAAGCGAATTTCATCGGAGATTAATTTTTTACAATTTTTTTAATCGCTGAATTAATTTTTATCAGAATTTAAGTTTTGAACGTTGTCATTTTATTTTCAGCTCTAATATATCAATGTCACTTGTTTTAGCGTTATGTCAAAAATTGGTTCATTTTGGATGGATTTTGAACTGTTGAAGATAATTTCATCGGAGAGTAATTTTTTACAATTTTTTTAATCGCTGAATGTAATTTTTTCAGAATTTAAGTTTTGAATGTTGTCATTTTATTTTCAGCTCTGATATGTCAATGTCATTTGTTTTAGCGTTATGTCAAAAATTAGTTCATTGTGAATGGATTTCGAGCTCTTGGAGCGAATTTCAGTGGAGATTCATTTTTTTACAATTTTTTTAATCGCTGAATGTAATTTTTTTAGAATTTAAGTTTTGAATGTTGACATTTTATTTTCAGCTTTGATATGTCAATGTCAACTGTTTTAGCGTTATGTCAAAAATTGGTTCATTTTGAATGGATTTTGAACTCTTGAAGCTAATTTTAGCGGAGATTAATTTTTTACAATTTTTTTCCGAATTTAAGTTTTGGATGTTGTCATGTTATTTTCAGCACTGATATTTCAATGCCAATTATCTTAGCGTTATGTCCAAAATTGGTTCATTTTGGTTGGATTTTGAACTCTTAAAGATCATTTTATCGGAGATTAATTTTTTAAGAATTTAAGTTTTGAATGTTGTCATTTTATTTTCAGTTCTGATACGTCAATGTCAATTATTTTAGCGTTATGTCAAAATTTGGTTCGTTTTAGATGGACTTTAAACTATTGAAGATAATTCCAGCAGAGATTTTTACAATTTTTTCTTATCGCCGAATGCAATTTTTATTTCCTTCGTTCGAGTTTTTAGTGTTGCTATTTTATTTCCGGCTGCGTTACGTCAGTTTCTTTAAAGGGATGTCAAAAACTTGTTCATTCATGTTTCAACATTTGAAACAACACTCTCATTGGTTAGTGCTTAAGTTAAAAACTAAACTAAGCTAATAAATCGCGTTAAGAAAAACTAAGTCTATAAAAAAAAAATATGTTGTGCTTTCATCTCTGGTTTGTTTGAGTTTGTTTCACATGAACGTGTACACACTTATGCACACAAACGTACGTAAAATAAAAGTTGATATTGCTTCATATAATTATTAGTCAATTATTTTTTTTTACTTTCTCCGTTACAAGGTACGAGAAAGGATTGTGATCGTGATTTTTTTTCAAAATTTTTTTTTACGGAAATATCCGTTTTGGGGTCCCTAGATGCCATTTCAACAATTTATGAAAAAAAAAAATGTGTCTGTGTGTGTGTGTGTGTACAGTGTGCCTGTGTGTGTGTGTGTCTGCTGTGCGCGTTGTATTTCAAAAAATAAAAGAGCAATTGATATGAAACTTTAAACATGCGTCTTATTTGATAATCTGAAGAACTGAAAAGCTTTTGGTAAAATTTCGTACACCGGAAGTGGGCGTTTACCTTAACTGTTTTTTGTTTTTTGCCAATATTTTCTTAAATATGAAAAATATCACAAAAACATTTAAACAAACATTGAAGATAACAAAACGATGAACATCTTTTGCTTGAAAATATTTTTCATAAAATTATTTTTATTCGAGAAAAAAATTTATTATTATTTTTTTAATTTTTGGTTTATAATTATAAAACGATAATAGTTACAGCAAATTTATGGTAATAATAATTGTAGAGAATACAAAAATGAACAACTTATAAAGAATAAGTTTTTTTCGAAATCCCTTTAGTTTTTGAGTAAACTGAGTTTTTGAATTGTGTAATTTTTCCAACTTTCATCATTTTGACGTTTTAAACGTCAGTGTCATCCGCTCGATGTATATTTAAAATAGGATTTAAATTGAAAATAAACCATGAAAGATGACCATCAAGTCGGAGAAAGTAACATGATGGCCACATCACCATTTTTTTAGTATGCTTTGCGATTATTGTAAAATGCCTAAATTTTTAGTCAAACATAAAATTACCGTATTAGCACCTGAAAATCCATTAACAAAATGATCTTAGCACCAGATGATTTCCGCTATTTGAAGCACCAAGAAATAACGCTAAGAACTAAACTCCAATAGGATGAAGCCTCCATCACAAGAATTTAAAGTGTCACACCTTTTCGGATTTCGAAGTTACGTTAAAAACTAAACCACAATCGACCAATTAGGATGAGCCATTAAAAGCATCACACTTTTTGAGTTTTTTTTTTAAACTAAACGATCACATCACAACTAGCACTAGTATCAATCGTTGCCAACATATTGGCAATCTGTTTCTCGTGCGGTAACCTCGCACTATTTTTAAAACGCACTTTTATCAGACTCCGTTTTCGCCACTATTCCCTTCTTACACTTTCCCGGACACGATTTGCTCTTTATTGGGACGAGGGGAGCTGGCAACCGAGACACAACTAGACGGCACTGGGTCAACGGTTCTTGTTGACCACAACTGGCCGTCTGCCGAAGTTTTCAATTGAAAAATGGGCTATCGTGACTGAAAATAAAAGTGCGCGCATTCGCGACGAGACATTGAACTTTTCAGGCACACAAAAAAAAGCGAGCCAGAGGTATGCAAAACGACTCAAAAAGAATTATCGCATAGAGTCATGCGGAAAATATTTGCACATACTATTTTTTTGTTTGTCTAGTAACCGTACGAACGTTCTCAGAACAATGAACCGAAAGCTTAGTATTTTTATAACGTATGTAAATTTTGAGGTTCAATGCTCAGAATTTTGACTGCGTTGAAGTAGGCATTGCGAAACTGTTTGTAATACCTTCAACTTGAGATGAAGACTACAAGAAATTTGTTTGATTAAGGGCCGGTATTATGAAGGTCAGTTAAATTTATTCGAAGATTAAAATTTAAATGAAGTTTGTTTAATCAAAATTTAATCGTCAATTAAATTTAAATGACCTTTATAATATCGGCCCTTAAACTATTTATTTGCAATTAAAACTGTTTCATGTCGCTACAGTGTGACCAAAATAGACTATTAGTTTCGTAGAAATACCAAACTAAATACGATGAATATACTGCACCTATCTGTATCAATTTCAAATTTTATCAAAAAACTAATCGCTTCGCGCATGAATAATATCAACGACCAAATCAGTCAAAAGCTTGTGAATACATCTCTAATTAAAATATTGAATTTCCCAAAATAGAGATGTAATTCGAGCGCACCAGGAACACTCTTCACTGTCACGCTCTTTTTTCTTCTTCGTGAAACATATTCCGTGAACCTAAATGTTACATAATGAACTGATTAATCTCGTAACATTACGAAAAAAAAAACAGTGTGACGTAATGGTGATGAATATCAACACGGACACCAATTAAAGTAATGAAAACCGGATGGTGTGTCGCCAGAGATAGAGATAAGTTAACAATGCGCGGCACTCCATTAACCGACTATTGCCCGGTTTACACAGGACGAGTGCATGCAAACATGACTTTTCTTCCAAATATTTGATTTTCTATTGTATTGTTTGTTTATCACTTTCAGATTTCCACAGCCGAAATATGCTAAAGCTTACAGCGAAGAAATAATAAATACTTAAGTAGGGGATAGTAATATGAAGTAGATACTAATTTTACCAAATACTGTCACTGTCACTGTCACTGTCACTGTCACTGTCACTGCCACTGCCACTGCCACTGCCACTGCCACTGCCACTGTCACTGTCACTGTCTCTGTCACTGTCACTGTCACTGTCACTGTCACTGTCACTGTCTCTGTCTCTGTCTCTGTCTCTGTCTCTGTCTCTGTCACTGTCACTGTCACTGTCACTGTCACTGTCACTGTCACTGTCACTGTCACTGTCACTGTCACTGTCACTGTCACTGTCACTGTCACTGTCACTGTCACTGTCACTGTCACTGTCACTGTCACTGTCACTGTCACTGTCACTGTCACTGTCACTGTCACTGTCACTGTCACTGTCACTGTCACTGTCACTGTCACTGTCACTGTCACTGTCACTGTCACTGTCACTGTCACTGTCACTGTCACTGTCACTGTCACTGTCACTGTCACTGTCACTGTCACTGTCACTGTCACTGTCACTGTCACTGTCACTGTCACTGTCACTGTCACTGTCACTGTCACTGTCACTGTCACTGTCACTGTCACTGTCACTGTCACTGTCACTGTCACTGTCACTGTCACTGTCACTGTCACTGTCACTGTCACTGTCACTGTCACTGTCACTGTCACTGTCACTGTCACTGTCACTGTCACTGTCACTGTCACTGTCACTGTCACTGTCACTGTCACTGTCACTGTCACTGTCACTGTCACTGTCACTGTCACTGTCACTGTCACTGTCACTGTCACTGTCACTGTCACTGTCACTGTCACTGTCACTGTCACTGTCACTGTCACTGTCACTGTCACTGTCACTGTCACTGTCACTGTCACTGTCACTGTCACTGTCACTGTCACTGTCACTGTCACTGTCACTGTCACTGTCACTGTCACTGTCACTGTCACTGTCACTGTCACTGTCACTGTCGCTTTTGAAAATTTCCAGTATGTAGTAATTGTTTTTCAATTTTTTTTCAACTTTGTGATTTTGTTGTTTGTAAATTGACAAACAGTCTGTTTAAGTGCGAAAATCTTGAAATCTAGACAAGGGGTATATTCTGAATTTTATAGAATCGTGTAGAAGCATCCGTTCTGAGCAACTTTTGAAAATTTCCAGTATGTAGCAAATGTTTTTCAATTTTTTTTTTCAACTTTGTGATTTTGTTGTTTGTCAATTCACAAACAGTCTGTTTAAGTGCGAAAATCTTGAAATCTAGACAAGGGGTATATTCTGAATTTAATAGAATCCTGTAGAAGCATTTGTTCTGAGCAACTTTTGAAAATTTCCAGAATGTAGCAATTGTTTTTCTATTTTTTTTTCAACTTTGTGATTTTGTTGTTTGTAAATTGACAAACAGTCTGTTTAAGTGCGAATATCTTGAAATCTAAACAAGGGGTATATTCTGAATTTTATAGAATCGTGTAGAAGCATCCGTTCTGAGCAACTTTTGAAAATTTCCAGTATGTAGCAAATGTTTTTCAATTTTTTTTTTCAACTTTGTGATTTTGTTGTTTGTGAATTGACAAACAGTCTGTTTAAGTGCGAAAATCTTGAAATCTAGACAAGGGGTATATTCTGAATTTAATAGAATCCTGTAGAAGCATTTGTTCTGAGCAACTTTTGAAAATTTCCAGTATGTAGCAATTGTTTTTCTATTTTTTTTTCAACTTTGTGATTTTGTTGTTTGTAAATTGACAAACAGTCTGTTTAAGTGCGAATATCTTGAAATCTAAACAAGGGGTATATTCTGAATTTTATAGAATCGTGTAGAAGCATCCGTTCTGAGCAACTTTTGAAAATTTCCAGTATGTAGCAAATGTTTTTCAATTTTTTTTTTCAACTTTGTGATTTTGTTGTTTGTGAATTGACAAACAGTCTGTTTAAGTGCGAAAATCTTGAAATCTAGACAAGGGGTATATTCTGAATTTAATAGAATCCTGTAGAAGCATTTGTTCTGAGCAACTTTTGAAAATTTCCAGAATGTAGCAATTGTTTTTCTATTTTTTTTTTCAACTTTGTGATTTTGTTGTTTGTAAATTGACAAACAGTCTGTTTAAGTGCGAATATCTTGAAATCTAGACGAGGAGTATTTTCTGAATTTTATAGAATCGTGTAGAAGCATCCGTTCTGAGCAACTTTTGGAAATTTCCAGTATGTAGCAATTGTTTTTCTATTTTTTTTTCAACTTTGTGATTTTGTTGTTTGTAAATTGACAAACAGTCTGTTTAAGTGCGAATATCTTGAAATCTAAACAAGGGGTATATTCTGAATTTTATAGAATCGTGTAGAAGCATCCGTTCTGAGCAACTTTTGAAAATTTCCAGTATATAGCAAATGTTTTTCAATTTTTTTTTTCAACTTTGTGATTTTGTT
Source organism: Ocypus olens (assembly GCA_910593695.2). Classification (NCBI taxonomy): domain Eukaryota; kingdom Metazoa; phylum Arthropoda; class Insecta; order Coleoptera; family Staphylinidae; genus Ocypus; species Ocypus olens. The sequence continues at coordinate 2,046,671 of OU343062.1, read as the reverse complement.
GTTTGCAAATTGACAAACAGTCTGTTTAAGTGCGAATATCTTGAAATCTAGACAAGGGGTATATTCTGAATTTTATAGAATCCTGTAGAAGCATTTGTTCTGAGCAACTTTTGAAAATTTCCAGTATGTAGCAATTGTTTTTCTATTTTTTTTTCAACTTTGTGATTTTGTTGTTTGTAAATTGACAAACAGTCTGTTTAAGTGCGAATATCTTGAAATCTAAACAAGGGGTATATTCTGAATTTTATAGAATCGTGTAGAAGCATCCGTTCTGAGCAACTTTTGAAAATTTCCAGTATGTAGCAAATGTTTTTCAATTTTTTTTTTCAACTTTGTGATTTTGTTGTTTGTGAATTGACAAACAGTCTGTTTAAGTGCGAAAATCTTGAAATCTAGACAAGGGGTATATTCTGAATTTAATAGAATCCTGTAGAAGCATTTGTTCTGAGCAACTTTTGAAAATTTCCAGAATGTAGCAATTGTTTTTCTATTTTTTTTTCAACTTTGTGATTTTGTTGTTTGTAAATTGACAAACAGTCTGTTTAAGTGCGAATATCTTGAAATCTAAACAAGGGGTATATTCTGAATTTTATAGAATCGTGTAGAAGCATCCGTTCTGAGCAACTTTTGAAAATTTCCAGTATGTAGCAAATGTTTTTCAATTTTTTTTTTCAACTTTGTGATTTTGTTGTTTGTGAATTGACAAACAGTCTGTTTAAGTGCGAAAATCTTGAAATCTAGACAAGGGGTATATTCTGAATTTAATAGAATCCTGTAGAAGCATTTGTTCTGAGCAACTTTTGAAAATTTCCAGTATGTAGCAATTGTTTTTCTATTTTTTTTTCAACTTTGTGATTTTGTTGTTTGTAAATTGACAAACAGTCTGTTTAAGTGCGAATATCTTGAAATCTAAACAAGGGGTATATTCTGAATTTTATAGAATCGTGTAGAAGCATCCGTTCTGAGCAACTTTTGAAAATTTCCAGTATGTAGCAAATGTTTTTCAATTTTTTTTTTCAACTTTGTGATTTTGTTGTTTGTGAATTGACAAACAGTCTGTTTAAGTGCGAAAATCTTGAAATCTAGACAAGGGGTATATTCTGAATTTAATAGAATCCTGTAGAAGCATTTGTTCTGAGCAACTTTTGAAAATTTCCAGAATGTAGCAATTGTTTTTCTATTTTTTTTTCAACTTTGTGATTTTGTTGTTTGTAAATTGACAAACAGTCTGTTTAAGTGCGAATATCTTGAAATCTAGACGAGGAGTATTTTCTGAATTTTATAGAATCGTGTAGAAGCATCCGTTCTGAGCAACTTTTGGAAATTTCCAGTATGTAGCAATTGTTTTTCTATTTTTTTTTCAACTTTGTGATTTTGTTGTTTGTAAATTGACAAACAGTCTGTTTAAGTGCGAATATCTTGAAATCTAAACAAGGGGTATATTCTGAATTTTATAGAATCGTGTAGAAGCATCCGTTCTGAGCAACTTTTGAAAATTTCCAGTATGTAGCAAATGTTTTTCAATTTTTTTTTTCAACTTTGTGATTTTGTTGTTTGCAAATTGACAAACAGTCTGTTTAAGTGCGAATATCTTGAAATCTAGACAAGGGGTATATTCTGAATTTTATAGAATCCTGTAGAAGCATTTGTTCTGAGCAACTTTTGAAAATTTCCAGTATGTAGCAATTGTTTTTCTATTTTTTTTTTCAACTTTGTGATTTTGTTGTTTGTAAATTGACAAACAGTCTGTTTAAGTGCGAATATCTTGAAATCTAAACAAGGGGTATATTCTGAATTTTATAGAATCGTGTAGAAGCATCCGTTCTGAGCAACTTTTGAAAATTTCCAGTATGTAGCAAATGTTTTTCAATTTTTTTTTTCAACTTTGTGATTTTGTTGTTTGTGAATTGACAAACAGTCTGTTTAAGTGCGAAAATCTTGAAATCTAGACAAGGGGTATATTCTGAATTTAATAGAATCCTGTAGAAGCATTTGTTCTGAGCAACTTTTGAAAATTTCCAGTATGTAGCAATTGTTTTTCTATTTTTTTTTCAATTTTGTGATTTTGTTGTTTGCAAATTGACAAACAGTCTGTTTAAGTGCGAATATCTTGAAATCTAGACGAGGAGTATTTTCTGAATTTTATAGAATCGTGTAGAAGCATCCGTTCTGAGCAACTTTTGGAAATTTCCAGTATGTAGCAATTGTTTTTCTATTTTTTTTTCAACTTTGTGATTTTGTTGTTTGTAAATTGACAAACAGTCTGTTTAAGTGCGAATATCTTGAAATCTAGACGAGGAGTATTTTCTGAATTTTATAGAATCGTGTAGAAGCATCCGTTCTGAGCAACTTTTGGAAATTTCCAGTATGTAGCAATTGTTTTTCTATTTTTTTTCAACTTTGTGATTTTGTTGTTTGTAAATTGACAAACAGTCTGTTTAAGTGCGAAAATCTTGAAATGTAGACAAGGGGTATATTCTGAATTTTATAGAATCCTGTAGAAGCATTTGTTCTGAGCAACTTTTGAAAATTTCCAGGATGCAGCAATTGTTTTTCAATTTTTTTTTTCAACTTTGTGATTTTGTTGTTTGTAAATTGACAAACAGTCTGTTTAAGTGCGAAAATCTTGAAATGTAGACAAGGGGTATATTCTGAATTTTATAGAATCCTGTAGAAGCATTTGTTCTGAGCAACTTTTGAAAATTTCCAGGATGCAGCAATTGTTTTTCAATTTTTTTTTTCAACTTTGTGATTTTGTTGTTTGTAAATTGACAAACAGTCTGTTTAAGTGCGAAAATCTTGAAATGTAGACAAGGGGTATATTCTGAATTTTATAGAATCCTGTAGAAGCATTTGTTCTGAGCAACTTTTGAAAATTTCCAGTATGTAGCAATTGTTTTTCTATTTTTTTTTCAATTTTGTGATTTTGTTGTTTGCAAATTGACAAACAGTCTGTTTAAGTGCGAAAATCTTGAAATGTAGACAAGGGGTATATTCTGAATTTTATAGAATCCTGTAGAAGCATTTGTTCTGAGCAACTTTTGAAAATTTCCAGGATGCAGCAATTGTTTTTCAATTTTTTTTTTCAACTTTGTGATTTTGTTGTTTGTAAATTGACAAACAGTCTGTTTAAGTGCGAAAATCTTGAAATGTAGACAAGGGGTATATTCTGAATTTTATAGAATCCTGTAGAAGCATTTGTTCTGAGCAACTTTTGAAAATTTCCAGGATGCAGCAATTGTTTTTCAATTTTTTTTTTCAACTTTGTGATTTTGTTGTTTGTAAATTGACAAACAGTCTGTTTAAGTGCGAAAATCTTGAAATGTAGACAAGGGGTATATTCTGAATTTTATAGAATCCTGTAGAAGCATTTGTTCTGAGCAACTTTTGAAAATTTCCAGGATGCAGCAATTGTTTTTCAATTTTTTTTTTCAACTTTGTGATTTTGTTGTTTGTAAATTGACAAACAGTCTGTTTAAGTGCGAAAATCTTGAAATGTAGACAAGGGGTATATTCTGAATTTTATAGAATCCTGTAGAAGCATTTGTTCTGAGCAACTTTTGAAAATTTCCAGGATGCAGCAATTGTTTTTCAATTTTTTTTTTCAACTTTGTGATTTTGTTGTTTGTAAATTGACAAACAGTCTGTTTAAGTGCGAAAATCTTGAAATGTAGACAAGGGGTATATTCTGAATTTTATAGAATCCTGTAGAAGCATTTGTTCTGAGCAACTTTTGAAAATTTCCAGGATGCAGCAATTGTTTTTCAATTTTTTTTTTCAACTTTGTGATTTTGTTGTTCGTAAATTGACAAACAGTCTGTTTAAGTGCGAAAATCTTGAAATGTAGACAAGGGGTATATTCTGAATTTTATAGAATCCTGTAGAAGCATTTGTTCTGAGCAACTTTTGAAAATTTCCAGGATGCAGCAATTGTTTTTCAATTTTTTTTTTCAACTTTGTGATTTTGTTGTTCGTAAATTGACAAACAGTCTGTTTAAGTGCGAAAATCTTGAAATGTAGACAAGGGGTATATTCTGAATTTTATAGAATCCTGTAGAAGCATTTGTTCTGAGCAACTTTTGAAAATTTCCAGTATGTAGCAATTGTTTTTCAAGTTTTTTTTCAAATTTGTGATTTTGTTGTTTGTAAATTGACAAACAGTCTGTTTAAGTGCAATTTTCTTGAAATCTAGACAAGGGGTGTGTTCTGAATTTTATGGAATCGTGTAGAAGCATCTGTTCTGAGCAACTTTTGAAAATTTCCAGTATGTAGCAATTGTTTTTCTATTTTTTTTTTCAATTTTGTGATTTTGTTGTTTGCAAATTGACAAACAGTCTGTTTAAGTGCGAATATCTTGAAATCTAAATAAGGGGTATTTTTTGAATCGCGTGGAAGCATCCGTTCTGAGCAACTTTTGAAAATTTACATTACGTAGCAATTGTTTTTCTATATTTGTTTTCACTGTTTATAATATAGTTCTCTTGATTTTGGAGTTAATATCTCGTGAACGGTTGGAAATAATTGATATTCGGATTCTTGAGTCCATCGAGATGATATTGCATCAATAAAATAACTCTTTGTTCTTTTGTTTTTTGACACACAGGTGGATATTTCTTGAACGGTTTGACACAATCGAAAAATTACTTCAAATTCGGATTCCCGAGATCAGTTTTTTTACATATAGGTGGATATCTCGCGCACGGTTCGACATATTTGAGTCATCATTTCAAATTCGGATTCTTGAGTTCATTAAGATGATAATTCACCAATAAAATAATTTCTTGTTCTTTTGTTTTTTGACATATAGGTAGATATCTCGTGAACGGTTAGAGATAATTGAAAACTGACTCCAAATTCGGATTCCCGATACCAGCAATATGATAATTCAACAATAAAACAAAATGTTGTTCTTTTGTTTTTTGACATATAGGTGGATATCTCGCACACGGTTCGACATATTTGAAAAATTATTTCAAATTCGGATTCTTGAGTTCATTAAGATGATAATTCACCAATAAAATAATTTTTTGTTCTTTTTTTTTGACATATAGGTGGATATCTCGTGAAGGGTTGGACATAATTGAAAAATTATATCAAATTCGGATTTCCAAGATCAATAAGATGATAATTCATCAATACTAAAAAAAATTGTTCTTTTGTTTTTTGACATATAGGTGGATATCTCGCGCACGGTTTGACATATTTGAAAAATGATTTCAAATTCGGATTCTTGGGTTCATTAAGATGATAATTTGCCAATAAAATAATTTCTTGTTCTTTTGTTTTTCGACATATAGGTGGATATCTCGCGCACGATTCGACATATTTTAAAAATGACTTCAAATTAGGATTCTTGAGTTCACCAAGATGATAATTCATCAATTAAATAATTCCTTGCTTTTTTGTTTTTTGACATATAGGTGGATATCTGGCGCACGGTTGGACATAATCGAAAAATTACTTCAAATTCGGATTTCCGAGTCCAACAAGATGATAATTTGCCAATCAAATAATTTCTTGTTCTTTTGTTTTTTGACATATAGGTGGATATCTCATGAATGGTTGGACATAATTGAAAAATTACTTCAAATTTAGATTCTTAAGTCCATCAAGGTGATAATTCACCAATAAAGTAATTTCTTGTTCTTTTGTTTTTTTGACATATAGGTGGATATCTCGCGCACGGTTGGACATATTTGAAAAATTACTTCAAATTCGGATTCTCGAGTCCATCAAGATGACAATTCACCAATAAAATAATTTTTTGTTCTTTTGTTTTTTGACATATAGGTGGATATCTCGTGAACGGTTGGACACAATTGAAAAATTACTTCAAATTCGTATTCTTGAGTCCATCAAGATGATAATTCACCAATAAAATAATTTCGTGTTCTTTTGTTTTTTGACATATAGGTGTATATCTCGCGCACGGTAGGACATATTTGAAAAAAAACTTTAAATTCGTATTCTTGAGTTCATCAAGATGATAAATCACCAATAAAATATTTTTTTGTATCTCGTGAACGGTTAGAGATATTACAAAACGCACTTCAATTCGGATTCTTGAGTGCATCTAGAAGAGTCTCAGATTTTAGTTGTATTCTCAAAATAAATATCTTTTTAAATTTTTATCATGTTCATTAAAACTTTTGATTTTATTTTAATTGAAGAAATGCAGAAATGCACACACGAAACAACGATGAAAATAAATAAACAGGGCTCGTCGTTTGATAAACGATACGCTTTCACGAAAGCACACGAAAGCAGACCCCTTTATGCGTCGACATCTGAATGGGGTCTGCAATGAATAATCCGCAACGCCGGCGTTTCACACAATTCCGATATCGAAACGTCGCGGTTTCCTACAAATCGCGTTCTCCCAGAAACCAAACTTGAGGAATCTCTTTGTTTGTCGCGACGTAATTTAATCTGTTTATGCTTGGCGTGCAAAATGTACGCGGTCTTTGTAATTAATGTTTGAACAAGGAAGGGATGTAATTCTTATTTTTCAACTTCAAGTAATAGTAATAGTAGTAATAGTAATTTATTCATGTCAGTACCAATCGGTTTACATAAGTCAAAATAGTTAAAAATACATACATAGAATAATATACAATTGCTGACATTGAAAGACATTGGTCTGTAATAATAAAATTGTGACAGAAAATTATAAAATAACACATAAGCGATTAAAAAACACGGACAGGGTACAATTATACAATTACAGTTTAAAATCTTGGAATCTGTTGGACAGGCATTCATCAATAGTGGTATCTCCAATTGTTCCATAAATTGCATCGTCATGGTACATGGAAGACATCAATACAACTTCAGGCAGTTTCATATTCAACAAGAAGAATTGAGAAGAAAATACATCTCTTTTTGATTTTCAACCAGATTATACACTTGTGACATAATGTACAATCTGGTTAGAAATCAATTCTTCTTGTTGAATATGAATCACCTTGATAGTTACTTCAATTTACAAAATGCAACAATTATTTTAAGAAGAATGGTAGAATAGGGATACAGCTGCTGTTGAACAAGATGAAGGTGAAAGTCGTTATCTATTAGCAATAATTCTGTTTGATGCTTCGCTTATCTAGTATGAAGTTTAAGTTTCAAATTTTCCAGCCACCCTCAATCTGCACTTCTGGTACATTTAAGTCATTAACGCCATTGATTTGGAAAATATCGGTGATTGCAAATTCTCCTCTAATCAACTTTCATTAGCACGACAGTTTCCTTCGGCCCGTTAATGTGGAAAGAAAACTCCGTTCCACATGACGGATAGAACACAAAACGCAGCGTGCAAATCGAAATGACATGACGAAAATGATCGTGTTACAACGAGAGCGCCGCTCGAGAGAGAGAGAGAAAAAAAAAACGTACCGTGCAAAATCACAACATAATGAAAACAATTTGCATAACACTTAATGTACGTGTAGTGGACAGAAATAGGTTAGTAATCGCGCCGCGTGCATTAATAAAAATGTGTGTATGTGTGTGTGTAAATAAATAAAGAACAGCAACAGCAACAGCAACAGCACAACGGAACGATGCACCGCGCTCTTAAGATATGCAAGTGGGACACGAAAGTGTGGGGTGTCCCATATACCCGGTCGTATCCTAAGCCGGTCCTGTGCTAGTCGGGGTCGATGCACCGCGGACCGCGCACTCACGGACTTTCTCCATGCCTCCCACCCTTGCGCCGAACTCTAGTTACAGCGGCAGATTAAAAAAAAAAAAACAACACAACACACACACAGAGAACCAGGCACGCCATACACTAGAGATTTATAAAATGCTATTTACCAACTCGTAACTATTTATTCACGCGACAAAAACCTTTCCAGTTGCACAATTCACAGCGACGTGTTTCTAGTTTAATAACCCTTAGCCAGTGACGGCTATTTGTCAAGGTGGAAAGAGCAGGCAGATATTTCATCGGTTGGGCAACGCACGAATCGGGCTGAAAAATCGAGGGGCCCGTGATTTTTATCCGTTTTGTTTTTTCTCTTCGATTGTTTGCGCAGTGGAAATTGCAAAGGCTTCATTATCTCGCAACGGCGCGCATCGTGTCGGCGACGCAATTGATGCTGCTCTTCAAGTCTTCTATGCAGAGACGTATTCAGTTAGAAATTGGTGACTTCTGCTCCTACATTTTGCGTGAATCTCTCGTTAAATTCGATACAACGCTGGATGACAAAACCATCGAAGTAAGCTTTCATTTAGTCTTTACGATGATCGACGGCAAAGTTTTAAATATCATGACACGAACAATATCCTCAATGCGCTGTTATTTGTGCAATGGTTCAGTCATATCTTTGACTTCGACCACCTGGACGGTCATAAGGCCACAAACACAAACGGTTTCTAGAAATGCGAGCAGGAGCTTCAACGATCGTTTTGAAACAAAAACTACTAGAAATTTCATATAATCAATCGTTTTGATCTTTTGAAAAAGCTACTTAAAATCACTCTAAATCTAAAGTATATTCGAAAAATAATAATAATAATAATAATAATAATAGTTTTATTAACGGGTAACCCCTTTTTACAGTATTTACAATTTGTACATATAAACAATACTTAAAATATGGTACTTAAATTTATAATACAATTATTACACTATGACACAATAATACATAGGTATGTGATTGTAGAGTATTATTGAAAATTAATATATAAATCTATGCCAAAAGCATAAAAACTAAAATAGAATATAATAATTGACAAAAACATGCTTATTTAACTAGGATCTTAACCAAGGAAAAAATCCATCCGACAAAACATAATCTACAAACATCAAAGATTGATCAAGGCAAAAGATTTATCTAGTAACACATAACTTTTTTTTATAATAACAAATATGTCATGGCAGGGGCGGACTATCTGTAGTTTCAAGCTCAGCAAGAATTTTTAATTAATTCTTAAAACACTTTTTCGCCAGTTACTTTGGTCTAGGAAGATTAATCGTCCCTTATTTCTTCAAGAGGGGGATGGGGGGTATATTTTGAAGGTGGCTCTACCACTAACATGTTCCACAAGCCGCCACTGAAATTAAGTACAGTTTTTGAACATCCACGAGTTGTGAATTTTTTAATTGTGTAATACTCGAGCAAAAAAATAAAAGAAAATATAAAACGTGTCGACGTATTTCTACAGAAATTAAATTACATTTGCAAATAATTGTTTTATCAAACTAAATGGAGTTTTTAAAAATTCACCAATTATTTCGCGAATTCTGAATTTTTGAAAATTTTAGATCTCGAATTGTGTAATACTCGAGTTAAAAATTTAAAAAAATATATAAAACGTGACGACTAAATTTTACAAAAATTAAATTAGATTTGCAAATCATCGTTTTATCAAACTAAATGGAGTTTTTAAAAATCCACCAATTATTTCGTGAGTATTGAATTTTTTTAAATTTTAATTTTCGAATTGTGTAATACTTGAGTAAAAAAATAAAATAAAATATAAAACGTGTCGATGAATTTCTACAAAAATTAAATTAGATTTGCAAATCACCGTTTTATCAAACTAAATAGAGTTTTTGAAAATCAACCAATAATTTCGTGAGTATTGAATTTTTTTAAATTTTAATTTTCGAATTGTGTAATACTTGAGTAAAACAATAAAAGAAAATATAAAACGTGTCGACGAAATTCTACAAAAATTAATTAGATCTACAAATCATCGTTTTATCAAACAAAATGAAGATTTGTAAATTCACCGATTATTTCGCGAGTTGTGAATTTTTGAAAATTTTAATTTTCCAATTGTGTAATACTCGAGCAAAAAATAAAAGAAAATTTCTACAAAAATTAAATTAGATTTGCAAATCATCGTTTTATCAAACTATATGGAGATTTTGAAAATTCATCAATTATTTCGAGAGTTGTGAATTTTTGAAACTTTTAATTTTCGAATTGTGTAATACTTGAGTAAAAAAATAAAAGAAAATATAAAACGTGTCGATGAATTTCTACAAAAATTAAATTAGATTTGAAAATCATCGTTTTATCAAACTAAATGAAGATTTTGTAAATTCACCGATTATTTCGCGAGTTGTGAATTTTTGAAAATTTTAATTTTCCAATTGTGTAATACTCGAGCAAAAAATAAAAGAAAATTTCTACAAAAATTAAATTAGATTTGCAAATCATCGTTTTATCAAACTATATGAAGATTTTGAAAATTCATCCATTATTTCGAGAGTTGTGAATTTTTGAAAATTTTAATTTTCGAATTGTGTAATACTTGAGAAAAAAAATAAAAGAAAATATAAAACGTGTCGATGAATTTCTACAAAAATTAAATTAGATTTGAAAATCATCGTTTTATCAAACTAAATGAAGATTTTGTAAATTCACCGATTATTTCGCGAGTTGTGAATTTTTGAAAATTTTAATTTTCCAATTGTGTAATACTCGAGCAAAAAAATAAAAGAAAATTTCTACAAAAATTAAATTAGATTTGCAAATCATCGTTTTATCAAGCTATATGGAGATTTTGCAAATTCACCAATTATTTCGAGAGTTGTGAATTTTTGAAAATTTTAATTTTCGTATTGTGTAATACTTGAGTAAAAAAATAAAAGAAAATATAAAACGTGTCGATGAATTTCTACAAAAATTAAATTAGATTTGAAAATCATCGTTTTATCAAACTAAATGAAGATTTTGTAAATTCACCGATTATTTCGCGAGTTGTGAATTTTTGAAAATTTTAATTTTCCAATTGTGTAATACTCGAGCAAAAAAATAAAAGAAAATTTCTACAAAAATTAAATTAGATTTGCAAATCATCGTTTTATCAAGCTATATGGAGATTTTGCAAATTCACCAATTATTTCGAGAGTTGTGAATTTTTGAAAATTTTAATTTTCGAATTGTGTAATACTCCAGCAAAAAAATAAAAGAAAATATAAAACGTGTCGACGTATTTCTACAGAAATTAAATTACATTTGCAAATAATCGTTTTATCAAACTAAATGGAATTTTTGAAAATGCGCCAATTATTTCGCGAATTGTGAATTTTTTAAAATTTTAGATCTCGAATTGTGTAATACTCGAGTTAAAAATTTAAAAAAATATATAAAACGTGATGACTAAATTCTACAAAAATTAAATTAGATTTGAAAATCATCTTTTTATCAAACTAAATGGAGTTTTTGAAAATACACCAATTATTTCGTGAGTATTGAATTTTTTAAAATTTTAATTTTCGAATTGTGTAATACTTGAGTAAAAAAATAAAAGAAAATATAAAACGTGTCGACGAAATTCTACAAAAATTAAATTAGATTTACAAATCATCGTTTTATCAAACTAAATGAAGATTTTGTAAATTCACCAATTATTTCGCGAGTTGTGAATTTTTGAAAATTTTTATTTTCCAATTGTGTAATACTCGAGCAAAAAAATAAAAGAAAATTTCTACAAAAATTAAATTAGATTTGTAAATCATCGTTTTATGAAGCTATATGGGGATTTTGCAAATTCACCAATTATTTCGAGAGTTGTGAATTTTTGAAAATTTTAATTTTCGAATTGTGTAATACTCCAGCAAAAAAATAAAAGAAAATATAAAACGTGTCGATGAATTTCTGCAAAAATTAAATTAGATTTACAAATCATTGTTTTATTAAACTAAATAGAGTTTTTGAAAATACACCAATTATTTCGAGAGTATTGAATTTTTGAAAATTTTAATTTTCGAAATTTGTAATACTCGAGTGAAAAAATAAAATAAAATATGAAACCTATCGACTAAATTCTACAAAAATTAAATTAGATTTACAAATCATCGTTTTATCAAATTAAGCAGGGGCGGCTCGTTATATACAGTCAAAGAGCCATGGCACTACCTGTAGTTTCAAGCTCGGCAAGAACTTTTAATTAATTCTTAAAATAAGCAAGTTACTTTGGTTTCTTTCTTCAAAAAGGAGGGGGGGGGGCATATTTATAAGTGGCTCTACCATCAGCATGTTCCACGAACCGCCACTGTGTCATGGTAACAAACAAATGTTCGAACAGAAAAAAAAGGTAGATGATGCGGTACATTTTAAGAGGTGTATATTTTTAATAAAATCATATTTTTGGTCTTGAATTATCAAACAATAATAGTTACATTTTTCTGTCAAAATCATCCTCATTTTTTTCATGAATTAACTGAAGCTTGTACAATAAATATGAATTACCTCGAATTTTTAAAGCATCAAAGAAATACGAGTACTAACAAGCAGGGGCGACTCGTTATGTAGAGCCAAGGAACCATGGCACTACCTGTAGTTTCAAGCTCAGCAAGATTTTTTTAATTCATTCTTCAAACACTTTTTCGCCAATTACTTTTGTCTAGGAAGATAAACAGTTATTTTTTTTTGTTGTCAAAAATTGTATTTTTTAGCTGATAATGGTGTGTTGCAATTGTCAATAATGGTTTGTTACAGTTGTCAAGAATGATCAATCAAGAATTGATTCAGCTGTCAATAGCAACATTTTTCGATTTTTTAATTGTCAAAAATGACATTTTTTAGCTGCCAAAAATTGTACTTTTTGTTGTCAAAAGTTATATTTTTTAGCTGACAATAATGGTTTGTTAGAGTTGTCAATAATGGTTTGTTGTAATTGACAAGAGTGGCATTTTTCAGCTGTTAAGAAGTGTATTATTCAAATGTCAAAAATGATATTTTTCAGTTGTCAAAAATGTTTTTTTTATTGTGAAAAAAGGTATTTCTCACCTATTAAAATGTATTTTTTCAGCTTTCAAAAACAGCATTTTTTGACATGTTTTTTAATTGTCAAAAATGCCATTTTTCAACTGTCCAGAATTGTCTTTTTGTAGTCAAAAATTGTATTTTTTAGCAGGCTATAATGATATGTTAAAATTGTCAATAATGGTTTGTTGCAGTTGTCAATAATGGTATTTTTCAGCTGTTGCCAATGGCAGTTTTCAGCTGTTGAGAAGTGCATTATTAAACTGTCAATAATGAAATTTTTCAACTGTCAAAAATGAAGTTTTTCAACTGTCAAAAATGAAAATTTTCAACTGTCAAAGATGCCATTCAACAATTTCTGGAAAAAAAAATTGTGTCTGTGCGTGCGTGTGTCTGTGCGCGTTGTATCTCAAAAACTAATAGAGTAATTGATATGAAACTTTGAACATAAGTTTTATTTGATAATCCGAAGAACTGAAAAGCTTTTGGTAAAATTTCGTACACCGGAAGTGGGTGTTTACCTTAACTGTTTTTTGTTTTTTTTTTCCAATATTTTCTTAAATATGAAAAATATCACAAAAACATTTAAATAAATATTGAAGACAATAAAGAAATGAACATCTATGGTTTGAAAATATTTTTCATAAAATCATTGTTATTCGAGAAAAAAAAATATTTTCATTTTTAGTATATAGTTATGAAACGCTAATAGTTACAGCAAATTTATGTTAATAATAATTGTAGAGAATTCCAAAATTAAGAACTTATAAAGAATAAGTTTTTTTTTGAGTAAACTGAGTTTTTGAATTTGTAAGTAAAATTTTTCCATCATGCGTAATTTTGACGTTTTAAACGTGTTTTATTCGAGTCTACAAAACGTTCGATGTAAAATATGATTTAAATTAAAAATAAACCATGAAAGCGTAGATATAAATGATACCATTAAGTCGGAGAAAGTAACATGATGGCCAGATCACCATTTTTATAAATATTTTTCACGTGAGAAATTTATTTAGTTAGTTATTTTTAAGTTAGATAAGTGATATATTTTTTATGATCGAAGTAAAACGTCAAATTTACTTAAACTTGAGAAAATCTCACTTGTTGCAGATGTAGTAAATAAAAATTTACTATTGCGTTTGAGAAGAGCCTGTTTGTCTTAAATTAACTCATGATAATAACAATTATAATTCGTTTATTTCCAATTACATAAATATAAAGTAAAGTAATATTGTAATTAATTTAGAAACAAAAATATCACTTTTGCATTTTGTTTGCTTATTGGTTTCGTTTGTTGTGTACGTAAAAGCGGTTTTGTCGACGAATTGGAAGAAAAAATAACAGAAGCTTATACAGAACAGGGTGTCTCGTTTCGAGTGTGCCAAACGAAAACCGGAAGTAGATACTGTTACTCTGAACAAAAAAGTTCAAATAAACGCATGTCCGATTTCTTATCGTTTTCGAAATAATGTTAAAGATTTTTCGATCGATATAAAATCTTTAAAAATTGATTAAACTATAATTTTAGATAATTAAAGGCTTATCTATCAGGGAATTGAATGTTCAAACCCAATTTCTGATATTTCTTGCATAATGGGGTGGTGCTCCATCGTGTTGAAACCACATCCTAAGCCGTTGCGCAAATAAAAAATCATCTCAAATTGCTCGAAATCCATGGAAATTTGATCAACTTTTAAAGATTTTATACATACATCAACATTTGTATTCAGACACTTACATATATAGTATACACAGTAACGTTTTATTTATATACACGTTTGTTAGTATGTCTCTGTCTGGGCTATCGACCTTAGGTCTTTCTGCCCAAAGATTTTATATTAATTTACAAATCCAGAAATCTAAAAAAATTTAAAAAATTTATATCGATCGAAAAATCTTTAAGATTATTTATTTCAATAACGGTAAGAAATCGGACATATGTTTATTTGAACTTTTCTATTCAGAATAACATTATCCACTTCCTGTTTACGTTCGGCACACTTGAAACGAGATATGTATAACCGGCTCGAATATAGATCCTTGGGGTATGCCATACTCTAAGTACATTTCATTAGATGTGTGATGATTTACGATCACTATTTGTTGTCTTGTTGATCCAAGCAGATGACGACTACTTGTATGGAAATTATAAAAGTATAGATGCCGTGATCTAACTGATGCTGCTTTCTCCGTAAGGAATTATTATAATATTTTGCATGTTCATTGTTTTTTCGGCAATTCCCTTGAGAGGGTTAAAACGGCCGACCTCCGTAGCTCAGTGTGTAGCGCGCCAGGTGCGGTGCTTGGGGATAAAATCCGGTTTCAAGCATGGCTTTTGTGTTTATTCCAAAATCGATAAATCGATCAATTAATAAATAATAAAACATCGTTAGTTGCCGATAGATAGATAGAGGGTTGAGGCGTAATTTTTTAAAGATCAAATCGAGCCAGGAGGATAAGAACATGTGTGTAAATTTTACAGATTTATTATTTAGCCTAAATAATGAACGAAATGTCAATTCAATGTGAAGGAATCTTTTCAAATAAAACAACGAATCTGTGATTTGCGTTCTGAAATTATTCAGAATTAAGCAAAAATGAGTCATTCGAATATTTAGTCATTATTTATTAATTACAGGAAGTTTGAAATGGTTTAGGAAAGATATAAAAGGCGTTTGATTTTAAATTCCTCAGCTGTAACATTTTTAGTTGTCTGTTTACGACAAACATATGGCTAGCGCAACTGAGAGTGTTGCAGAAAGTCTTTTGTTTATCCATTCAAGAGGTTCACAGTAATTGGCGAGTCTGCACCGTACTTTGCATAAAAAATTTGGTCTCAAACTCATAGAAGAATTAAAGTCGGAAGACGATGAACAATGCCATATGTTTATTGATTGGGTGTTTGAAAATAAAAACAGCCAAGCCCTAATAATGTTTAATGTCACTCTAAGCGACGACGTCCATTTACGTAAATAAATTGTGAAAACACAGGAGAATTAGCCCAACAACGAGTGGAGGTGTGATTTTGGATTGGCGATACCACCATTTCGGTGTTATCTTAAGATACTAAACCGGTTTAATTTGGCGTAAAGTTGCTACTTTAGATGTGGACGACTTTTATTCCCAACAAGACGGCGCTACATGCCACACGAGTGATGAAGCAACGTTATTGCTCCCCAAATTTCTCGAAATTTGTCGGCCATATCGCGCAACTTTTTTCTTTCGGCTTCTTTAAAGATACCTCTACGCCAATGATCCAGAAATGAAGATATTAATTCAACAACCTAAAGTTGTTGCTTTAGATGTGGACGACTTTTATTCTCAACAATACGATGATGAAACAATGTTATTACGATCCAAATTTCCCGAACGAGCAATTTCTCAAAAAATTTGTCGCCCAGATCCTGCGACTTTATCACAGACAAGCTCTACGCCAATGCTTCAGAAACAAAACTAATTCGAGCCGTAATTGTTGAAAATTTCCTCAAAAGAATGGCCACTTGTAAGAAGGGCTGAGGCAGATTTTGCACCCCATTAATAATTGGATAGCTTATTCTCTAATTCAAATTTCGTTTTTTCTATGATTTAAAATGAAACCTCTTAAGGAAGCATCCTTTATGAATATTACTTAAAACCGTGTCGACTGTACAAATTGGTGACGATGCGTTTTGGGTATAGTTAAATGGAACACTGCAACTATTTTACCTAGATTTACATCTAATAATTGCACGCGATTTATCACTCGATTTTCTGGTGAACGTAATTCGTCCCGTGTCATTTTCCCATGTGCAGATTTGCGTAATAGAGTCGTTAATTATAGCAATGCACACCAGCAGTGGTTAAATGACCCGCTCGAGTCTGCACGCTGAATGACTACACTCCGGCCACGCTATGATTGTCTAGGAAGCATAGCCGTCGTCGTTATTACTAGAGATACAGCTACGGTCTGGTCTGGTCTGGTCTAGTCTCTCAGATCCGCTAGACACACCTATAACGGTTCGCGCGCGTCTATGATCTATGATTCCACTAGTAACCTACACGTGTTCCCGTCTCTATTCCATACTAGGTTTCGCCCCGCGGCTTACTTCGACTTCGCGCAAAAAGAGTCTTCCTGTTTATGAATGACCATGATGATGTATATAAAATAATGAATACAAAACATTTTAAGGAAAGTTAGTGCATCGCTTCAGGCGGTAGATGGCGCCCTAACGTCATTTCTATCATTTTAAGGAGTTTTAGGTATAAGAATGCCGCGATTATTTGCATCATTACCGATTCCAGTCTGGACGGAACGTCACATACCATAACACGCCAGAAGCACGCGTTGCACATCGAAACTCCATGCGAGCGAATTAGCATATGGGCGTATGCGGAAAATCGGGAGTACGCCCGTAATCCATTAGGGAAATTGTGTTCGGAATGCGTGCAGGCCTTTTCGAATGTCGATCGATCGATACAATTATAACTCGCAGACGGATTTTCTGCTTCTGCCACGGTTTGATGCGATTACCATAACGCGCGCACTTCAAAGCGGAAATTCCGAGCTCAGCAAACCGTCCGAGTGTTTGCCCTTCGTCAGCCGTCAGCAGTATCCGCCCTTATAGGAATGTAACTATGATATTGCTTGCACAAAATGTTTGGATCGAATCCTTGTTGAAAATTGAAAATTAGTTTCGATGAATGAAGATGTTGGTGTTTGGTGCATAATAGCTAAAAATGGAGCTCACATTTTTCATAGTTAATCTGTGACATCTCCTTAAAACCACTAACATATAACAACTAAAAAACAGAACAACAACACTCAAAACTTGAAATGAAGAAAAAAAAATGCATTCGGCGATTAAAAATATTGTAAAAAATTCATCTCTCCTGGAATTAACTTCAAAATTTGAAAACACATCCAGAATCAACCAATTTTGACATCCCCTTAAAACCATTAACATAAGACAGCTGAAAAACAGAACAACACTCAAAACTTGAACTGAAGAAAAAAAATGCATTCTGCGATTAAAAATATTGTAAAAAATTCATCTCTGCTAGAATTAACTTCAAAATTTCAAAACACATCCAGAATGAACCAATTTTTGACATCCCCTTAAAACCATTGACATAAGACAGCTGAAAAACAGAACAGCAACACTCAAAACTTGAACTGAAGAAAAAAAAATTACATTCGGCGATTAAAAATATTGTAAAAAATTCATCTCTGTTCGAATTAACTTCAAAATTTCAAAACACATCCAGAATGAACCAATTTTGACATCCCCTTAAAACCATTGACATAAGACAGCTGAAAAACAGAACAGCAACACTCAAAACTTGAACTGAAGAAAAAAAAATGCATTCGGCGATTAAAAATATTGTAAAAAATTCATCTCTGCTGGAATTAACTTCAAAATTTCAAAACACATCCAGAATGAACCAATTTTGACATCCTCTTAAAACCATTGACATAAGACAGCTGAAAAACAGAACAGCAATACTCAAAACTTGAATTGAAGAAAAAAAAATAGCATTCGGCGATTTAAAATATGTAAAAAATTAATCTCTGCTGGAATTAACTTCAAAATTTTAAAACACATCCAGAATGAACCAATTTTGACATCCCCTTAAAACCATTGACATAAGACAGCTGAAAAACAGAACAACAACACTCAAAACTTGAACTGAAGAAAAAAAATTGCATTCGGCGATTAAAAATATTGTAAAAAATTCATCTCTGCTAGAATTAACTTCAAAATTTCAAAACACATCCAGAATGAACCAATTTTGACATCCCCTTAAAACCATTGACATAAGACAGCTGAAAAACAGAACAGCAACACTCAAAACTTGAACTGAAGAAAAAAAAATTGCATTCGGCGATTAAAAATATTGTAAAAAATTCATCTCTGCTAGAATTAACTTCAAAATTTCAAAACACATCCAGAATGAACCAATTTTGACATCCCCTTAAAACCATTAACATAAGACAGCTGAAAAACAGAACAGCAACACTCAAAACTTAAACTGAAGAAAAAAAAATTGCATTCGACGATTAAAAATATTGTAAAAAATTCATCTCTGCTAGAATTAATTTCAAAATTTCAAAACACATCCAGAATGAACCAATTTTGACATCCCCTTAAAACCATTGACATAAGACAGCTGAAAAACAGAACAGCAACACTCAAAACTTGAACTGAAGAAAAAAAATTGCATTCGGCGATTAAAAATATTGTAAAAAATTCATCTCTGCTGGAATTAACTTCAAAATTTCAAAACACATCCAGAATGAACCAATTTTGACATCCCCTTAAAACCATTGACATAAGACAGCTGAAAAACAGAACAGCAACACTCAAAACTTGAACTGAAGAAAAAAAAATTGCATTCGGCGATTAAAAATATTGTAAAAAATTCATCTCTGCTAGAATTAACTTCAAAATTTCAAAACACATCCAGAATTAACCAATTTTGATATCCCCTTAAAACTATTAACATAAGACAGCTGAAAAACAGAACAACAACACTCAAAACTTGTACTGAAGAAAAAAAAGCATTCGGCGATTTAAAATATTGTAAAAAATTCATCTCTGCTAGAATTACCTTCAAAATTTCAAAACACATCCAGAATGAACCAATTTTTGATATCCGCTTAAAACAATTGACATATGACAGCTGGAACCAGAATAGCAACACCCAAAACTTGAAGGAACGAAAAGAAAATTAGGTAAATAGTTGAAAAATATTCCTGCCGATACCATTAACATTTTACCATTATCAACTGTTGCTTTCAAAACAGTGGCATCTTCTTGACTGCTAATCATAGATGAAATTTTTTAACGTCAATCTATTCAGCTCGTTCTTCTGATGAAGAAAATGGTATGAAGTCTTGAAAAGCCCGCAAGAAATTTGGCACCAACCAAAAGCAGCATCACAAACCAACCAACATCT
Source organism: Ocypus olens (assembly GCA_910593695.2). Classification (NCBI taxonomy): domain Eukaryota; kingdom Metazoa; phylum Arthropoda; class Insecta; order Coleoptera; family Staphylinidae; genus Ocypus; species Ocypus olens. Next base: position 2,027,010 of record OU343062.1, on the reverse strand, counting down.
AGGATTCTAACAGACACGCCGTAAAAAATCAGCGAATAAAGAAAAGCACTAACAGATGCGAGAGGAATTAAAGGAAGCATACAATCAGTAGAAAGAAGTGAAGGAATTAAAATCACAAATCAAGAACAATTTGAAGAAGATGAAGATATAGATTCCAAACACTCTAATGAAGAGTACAGTTCAGAGTACTAAATGAACAAGTGGAAGACGAAAGCTTTATTAATCGAAAAATTGAATTTAAACAAAAAAGGAAAATTTAGCACACTGATCAACAAATTATCTCATTCTGTAACTAATTCAAATCATCAACTCTTCACAAGAAACAATTTGATATATCAAAATCTTTACATCTCTATTGTTCATTAAGTTAGAACAGTGAAGAATACGATTAATCAAAGTCTCTACATCTGTATTGTTCACTAAGATCTATCAGAGAAGAATGATTTGTAGAAGCAGCAGCAACAGCAGCGTTGTTGATTCACCGCGTCCGACTGTATTTATTTCCAAAGGTCAGCGACCCGAGCCGTACACTAGATTGCACTATAATGAGCCAACCTTGACCCAGTTGGTAGTGCATTCTCTATTATTATTATTACCACACTTTTACGCGGCCAGAAACGGGCAGAGAGTCTCCTATTAGCGCATCCATATTTTTACCAAGAGAGAGAAAGCCGGCATTACACACTTAATTGGGCGCATGCAAGAAACGCACGTTTTATTTATCGATTAGAAAAGAGTATTTATTTATATAGATTCCCGATAGAGTTGCGTTTATAAATAAAAGGAGGCTCGGGCTGAATTTATTATGGCATTATAAATTACAATCAGTAGAGGAGGAGGAGGAGGAGATGAAACGGCCGAAGAGAAACGTAGTAGTGTATCTCCACCGTGGGCAACGTAGGTATATATATATTTTTGTAATTAAATCCGTAGAAAACCGGCAATAAAGTATGAACTTTTACAGAGTAATGAACCGCAAGTTGGTATCCTGCATAATGTAGAGATACACTGTGTTTCGCCGATAATTATGTCAGTTTATAACGTTCCCCGACGTCGACTCCTTCACATCACTCCGCCGTACATTATTGCGATAGCTTTGTTTGTTGCTGCGCTCGAAAATAAATCCTCTCCATCCTTTCCACCTTTGAAGACTGATCATCCGATCTTGTTCTCTTTACCATGTTTGTTTCCAACGCGATTTTTACATTGGTACTTCGAACCGAGATCTTTGAACTCACACACACACACTAACACAACTAATGCTGGTGGAGGTAACCTATACTTAAGCAAACTTTGTTTTGTTCTATATCAGTTAGCCGTAGCGGCTAAACGAAAACTCCAAATTGAACGCGGTTTTCAAATCTGAGCTCCTCGTGTGCTAATTAGTAGGATTCAATAGAAATTGGTGATTTTTAATTTTTGACGAAAACCTGAAAATCTACCCAAGGGTACCCCCTTCTTACTTTTGCTCAAAAATTGGCTTTGAAATGATTTCTTGAAGAAACCACTGGTTCGATTCGGGGTTTCTATACATCAATGAAAAGATCCCATCAAGGCGCTTCAGAAAATGTACTTTCGCAAGATTAAGTGTCAATTTGAAGCCAGTGACGCGTCAGCAAAGAAAACTCGAAAATGGAAAAAATTGAAAAAAACAATTCTTTTAATAATCATCGTAGATCCTTATGTAATACCTTTTTCCTCATCAGAAAAACGAGAAAAATCAAATTTTCAGCTAGCTAAAATAGCAAAAAAAGTTGTGCTAAATTGCAAACTCCCATAAATAAAAAAATAAAATAAGTGATATGTTGATTGTATCCAACAAAAATACAAGTACCAGAGTTGGCCATGCCTGAAGGAGAGAAACGTAACAGTCATGTCTGAGATTAATTCATTTTTTTTTAATCTGATTCAATTGAACCAATCTAGTCTCATGATGTGACCAGTGGCGGCTGGTGGAACATTTTGATGGTAGAGCCACTTAGCCTACTGCCATCTTTTTGAGGAAAAAAACGAACGATAATTGAAATTGAAAACCTTCACAGAAGCATTAAATAAATCAAATAAAAATGAGAAGCTCTAAGCAATTTGAACAACTTCAAAATTTCAATAATTTGTTTTCTCGTGCAATTATTTTGAAATTCAGCCCAGGAAAGTTTTCAGATTTTTGAGGAATCTTGTAGTAGAATTATTTTTGAGTAAATCTAGAAATTTTCACACTTGCGGCAATTGCTTTTACGTTTTTCTAGGCTCTAGGCAATTGAACAACTGCAGAATTTCAACAATTTGTGTTCTCGCGCAAATATTTCGAAATCTCGCAAAGGACAGTCTTTTGATTTTTATGGAATCTTGAAGTAGAATTGATTTGAAGCAAATCCAGAAAATTTCGAGTTTGTTGCAATTTTTTTATATATTTTAAGCTTTGATAAAATGCAAAATTTTAGAATTTCAGCCAGTTGTGTTCTCGTGAAAATAAATCGAAATCTCGCGAAGGAAAGTCTTTGGATTTTTACGGAATCTTGAAGCAGAACTGATCCTAAGCAAATCTGAAAAGTTTCTCGTTTGTGGCAATAGTTTTTATATTTTTTTTTTTTTAGCTTTAGGCAATTGAACAACTTTAGAATTTCAACAGTTTATGTACTCGTGGAATTATTTTGAAATTTAGCTAAGGAAAGTGTTTGCATTTTAAGGGACATTGTAGTAGAATAAATTTTGAGTAAATCTGGAAATGTTTACGTTTGTGACAACGTTTATATTTTTTGAGCTTTAAACAAATTAACAATTTAAAAATTTCAAGAATTTGTGTTCTCGCGCAAATATTTCAAAATATCGCAAACGACAGTCTTTTAATTTTTATGGAATCTTGAAGTGGAATTGATCTTAAACAAATCCAGAAAACTTCAAGTTTGTTGCAATTTTGTAAATATTTTTTTGAGCTTTGGTAAAACGCACAAATTCCGAATTGTAGCGCGAATATAAATCGAAATCTCGTGAAGGATCTTTACGGAATCTTGACGTAAAATTGATCTTAAGTAAATCTAAAGTTTCACGTTTGTGGCAATTGTTTTTATATATATATATTTTTAGGTTTGGGCAATTGAACAACTTCAGAATTTCAACAATTTGCGTTCTTGTGCAATCCGGTGAAGGCAAATCTTTGGATTTTTGAGGAATCTTGTAGAAGAATGGATTTTCAGTAAATCTGGAAATTTTTACGTTTGTGGCAAATGTTTTTATATTTTTATTAAGCTCTAGGCAATTGAACAACTTCAGAATGCCAACAATTTGTGTTCTAGTGGAATTATTTTGAAATTCAGTTTCAGGAAAGTTTCCGTATTTGTAAGGATTGATTGATTTTGAGTAAATTTGGAAATTTCCACGTTTGTGGCAATCGTTCTTATATATTTTTTTTAGCACTAGTCGAACAAATTTCAGAATTTCGACAATTTGTGTTCTGGTGCAATTATTTTCAAATCCTATGAAGGACAGTATTCGAATTTTTGAGAAATCTTGTAGCAGAATTGTTTTCGAATAATTCTGGAAAACTTTACGTTTGTGGCAATTGTTTTTATACTTTTTTATGCTCTAGACAATTAAACAACTTCAAAATTTCAACAATTTGTGTTCTCGCGCAAATATTTTAAAATCTCGTGAAGGATAGTCTTTTTATTTTTATGGAATTTTAAAGTAGAATTGATTTTAAGCAAATCCAGAAAACTTCGAATTTGTTGCAATTTTTTTATATTTTTTTTTCTTCAGAATTTCAGCCGCTTGTGTTCTTACGGAAATAAATCGAAATCTCGTGAAAGAAAGTTTATGGACTGATCTTAAGCAAATCTGGAAAGTTTCACGTTTGTGACAATTATTTTATATTTTTTGAGCTATAGAGAATTAAACATTTTCAAAATTTTTGAATATTTTAAAATCTCACGAAGGACAGTATTTTGATTTTCATATAATATTGAAGTAGAATTGATCTTAAGCAAATCTAGATAATTTCAAGTTTGTTGCAATTTTTTAAATATATTTTTGAGTTCTGATAAAACGCACAACTTCAGAATTACAGCGAAAATAAATCGAAATCTTGTGAAGGAAAGTGTTTGGATTTTTATGGGATCTTGAAGCAGAACTGATATTAGCCAAATCTGTAAAGTTTCATGTTTGCGGTAATTGTTTTTATATTTTTTTGAGCTCTAGACAATTGAACTATTTCAAAATTTAAAAAAAAAATGTGTTCTAGTGCAAATATTTTGAAATTCACCGAAAGAATTTTGAGGAATATTGTAATTGTAATTTTTTTGTTCTAGACAATTGATCAATTTCAGAATTTTAACAATTTGTTTTCTCATGTAAATATTTTGACAATCAGTGAACAATTGACAATCAAAAATCCGAAGACTTGCCTTCGGATTTTTGAGGAATCTTACAGTAGAATTAAATTGAAGTAAATCTGAAATGTTATATTTTTTTAAGCAACAACTTCATAATGAGAACAATTTGTGTTCTCGTACAATTATTTTGAAATTCAGCGAAGGAATGTCTTCGGATTTAGAATAATTTAAAAATCCTTCCTGAGCTTGAGTCTACAGGTAGTGCCATAGCTCCTCGGCTCTACATAACGAGCCGCCCCTGGATGTGACATACCTCATTTATCTCACAGCCAACTCTGAAACAAAATTTTGTGGCTCACACGATTGACGCGGGTCTATCGGTAACAAAGAATTATCCAAAAATGCATTTTTTTCTTTTACTCCTTCACACCTACATCCGAAACTTGAGATGCTCTGCATAATTTGCTCCAATATTTTCTACAACCAGATTTAAAAATAAGCGAAAGTATAGATGGAAGTGCCTTGTACCAGTTCGTTGGAATTCATACCTATATCACTTTGGGCTGCATAAAGGTTTGTATGAGCTGGAACGTACTCTAATAAATTACCCTCGAATAATTTTAAGAAATACTGCAAAGGTGTTTCGACAAATACTTCAGGAAATTTCGAAAAAATCACGAAATCAATACTTACTCGTTGTTTGTATAATATTCTTATGTTGTATGTGAATGTATTTAATGAATCAAGTGTTGAATCAATATTTTTTATAATAAATAAGTGACATTAAAATATACTTACAAAAAGGGAATCGATAGGCTACAAAAGTACAGGAAGTAGAAGTAGGTCTCACCTGAAAGAATAAAAACATCTTATTAATTACATTTATTAGGTGCATACAAATTTAAAGAAGTCGATTAACAAAACAATTACTTCCGGTAAAAACTAGAAAAGGATATACATCCAATAAAAAAAAAGACGTATACTGGGTCTGGAAAGGCAGACAAGAGAAGGAAAATTATATTTACATTATATCATACATCCCTTCTTACTTTTGCTCAAAAATTGGCTTTGAAATGCTTTCCCGAAGAAACCACTGGTTCGATTCGGGGTTTCTATGCATCTCTGGAAAGATCTCTTCAAGACACCTCGGAAAATGTACGTTCGCAAGAACAAATGTCCATTTGAAGCCCGTGACGCGTTCGCAAAGAAAACTCGAAAATAGAAAAAATTTAAAAAATATTATTTTTTAATAATCATCGTAGACTATTATGCAATACCTTTTTTATCAGAAGAACGAGCTAAATCGACTGGCGTTAAAATATTTCATCTGAAAAAATTTGCTAAAAATCAGGCCAAGTCATTATGAAAAAAGTCGATTTTTTCAAACTTTGTACGGCCATAGCGGCTAAACGAGGAATACAAATCGAACGCGGGTTTCAAATATGTGCTCCTTGGGCGCCGATTAGTCGGATTCAATTAAAATGGGCGATTTTTAGTTTTGGACGAAACATGAACCACTGGAAGGGTCCCCCGTTCTTACTTTTTCTCAAAAATTGGCTTTGAAATGATTTTCTGTAGAAACCACTAGTTCGATTCGGGGTTTCCATACGTCACTGGAAAGTTTGCTTCAAGACGCTTCAGAAAATGCACTTGCGTTGCTACAAGAGCTAATTTTAAGCCCGTGACTAGACAAAAATTTGCTTACTGTAAAAGTTTTACTGATACGTCACCATTACTGGAACGTCTAGCCACATACAAAATATTAATCAGCTGGACGTGATGTTTATAAAGGGCGGAAAAATTCAAAATAAATTTAAAAAATATGTACCGAGGCCCTGACTAGGATAAGTCTTTTTTATCTTCGTTTATAAATGCAGACGCGCATTAAAGATTTAATGGTTATGGATATTTGCGATTTGATTTATTGCAACTATCGTGCATTATGCAGGAAAATTACTATTAGTATCTGTAAATCATTGTTTGGCACTAATATTTATTCAAATTAGCGCATTATGTTAATTCGGCATGTGATAGTGCAGTGGGCGTGGCCTGCAGCGGTACTAATCCGTCCTAGTAATTTATTCTGGATCTCGATTATTGGCGGTTTAAGAATTTTCCTGCAAAACTTCCTTGTTTTAGTCCTTTTTCTTTAAATATCTCCACCACTACATCACCTCGAGTTTTTCTCCTTCTGTTTTCTACTATTTTTCCTTGACAAGCGTGTCATTTTTCTTGCCTACTATTATAATTATTTCAGTTTGCTATTTATTATTATTAGTTTCATGTTTTATCTACTTGTGATATTTCTGAAGTACTTTATTTGTATTGTTTCCATTTTCTGGTTTTTTCTTCTGCTTGGCGAACGTTTTTTGTCGTCTCATTTGTTTGCCTACTTGCAACCAAACTATTGTAACTGTTGTTGTTTGCTATTTATTATTATTATTATTAGGTCCAACTTTTACTATTTAATTATCTTCTTCTGATGTTTCTGAAGTACTTTATTTGTATTGTTTATATTTTATGTTTTTTTTTTGCTTCGCGACCGTTTTTTGTCGTCTAATTTTTTGTCTACTTGCAACCAAATCATTGTAATTGTTGTTATTTGCCATTTGTTATTATTAAGTCATTGTCTTCTTGTGATGTCTTTGAAGCACTTTAATTTATTGTTTCTGATTTCTGTTGTCTTTGCATCGCGAAACTTTTTTGTCGTCTCATTTTTCTTGCCTACTTGCAACTATTTTAATTGTTGTTGTTTGCTGTTTATTGATATTAGTTCCACCTTTTACCAATACATTATCTTCTCGCGATATTTCTGAAGTACTTTATATTGTTTCTGTTTACAACTATTATATTTTCCCGGAAGATTATTCTCTCCCTTGATTTATCTAGTTGCAATTTGTTTGTTTATTGAACATGCAATTTTTACCGATTTATCCTCTTGTTCAAGAATTAGTGACCGACGCAGGATCACCTCTTCGACGATTCGGTAAAGTATGTCCAATCAAAATTAAAACGTGAATACGATAAACTGTTTATCACGCTTGTTGACATCGAGTGATTTAACACGGTCCACTCTCGTCGTCGCGGTGAATGGAGCGACGAATTATTTTCTCGTTTTTTATTCGGAATTACTTAATACATAAGGCACAATGTCGACTTCCGCATCTTTCAAAAGACGGATGCACACGCAAATGTAACTGACCAGCACCAGTCCGACCTTGGGATTGCCCTTTGGGAGAGATGAAGGTCACATTAATCGCGCGCGCGATATCTCCCCTACATAATAATCAACATAACCTAGAATGAGGCACCGTTTAGTATTCGTCCTGTGCGGGGGCTTTGTGGAAAGAAAAATTCTCGACGAGGCGAAAGCATGAAAGAATTCGTGGGGGATTACGGAATTAAAGTTGTCGGGAGAGAGGGAGAGGATCCGGAGTTATTTCTGGCTTGGAAAATTGTACTGATGACTTCGTGGGTTGAATGGACGATAAAGATTGCCGAATTTAAATCCGCTTTAAGAGTTGGAGGATTAAAAAAAAACTTACATTTTCTGTAAACAAAAAACATTTTGAAACCTTATACTGCGTGTTTTATAAAGTGATATTATAGAATTTTCTTTTTAATGATAGAAATTCGGGTTGAGTATAGGTAATTTGCTTAACCAGCTAGATCTGTAATTAATAATTAATATTTGAATGAAAATGGGAAAAACACTGGACAACCATGGACGACAGTGATATTTCTCTAAACTGCCGTACTTTTGAAATGATGAAATAATTGTTGCTCGTTTTAGCGTCTTTTGTAAGCACTTTACAGTTAATTCGATAATTACGAAAGCGAGAGTTTTTTTTTTCGGTCACCTTAATTAGACTTCGAGGCGGCCTCAGGGAAGGAAGACAAATTTTACGACACTTTCTCTGGCGTAATGGCGCCAGAGACAAAACGCGCCGTTTGTCCACTAAAAATTCCGATTTCGTCACATGCACTCTGGAATTAGAATCGAAATGTTAGGTAATTGCCTATTTGGAGTCTCAATGTTGCTTCTACACAAGTCGAATTGTTGAATGGTTTTTGTTAAAAGTATCAAATCAACATCAATAGATTTTTTTTCTCGCGGGAAAATGTAATTACCTTAAAATATGCGATTATTTGCCCATGCTGCTTTGATTTAATTCCAGGTTTGATGAAAAATTTCTTTTTTGTTGTTGTTAACTTTTTCTACGAAATATGATTTCACTGTCACAAACTTCCCCATTTATGCAAAAAAATATGAAAAAATATTCCATAGATGGCGCTAAAGAAGTAATTTTTTTGTACAATGTTTTTGTATTGATTTTTTGCTTGTTGCCACATGTGGCGAACCTGGGCGTGAAGAGGTTAATGGTATAATTCGTGTGGTTCTTTTTTATTAATGCCATGAATTCCTATTCATTTACATTTCCGAAGATTGTGATTCACATGAGTGGGCATTTTTAAAAACAATTCACAATTATTAAGTGCACAAAAATTAGATTATGCGAGAGGTGATTGGCGTACAGCATATCACGTGACTTTTGCGTTGTATTATCGCTGAAATAATCATGCTATTGGTCCGCTCAGGTTAAATCTCGGTAGTTGATTGGTGTGCATAATGCCACGTAATAGATGAGTTGTATTCTCGCTGAAATAAAAATGCTATTGGTGCGCTCACGTTAGATCCATGCACATGCATAATAGCACGTGACTGATAAGTTATAATTATATTACAATGAGCGGGTGATTTTGCCTGAATTTAGTTGATCCAAATAGGAGGCGGATAACAAAATAAAAATAGAAAAAAAGCATTACAAGGTTCTGACCCTAATCAATATAAACCAATTTATCGCCTCCTTGATAGGCCCCGCGAAAGGGAAATTTGTTAGGGGCGGATAATTTGTTGGGTAACCTTGAAACTCGCCTCCGCGTTTCCTGCCCTCGTAATTTATTCAGAAGGACGCTGTGTTTCGAATGAGTTCATAACGCACGCACGCACGCTGAAGAAATGAGGGAATATAGGCCAGTTTCATTAGGTATCGACTTGGTATTTTTTTTTATTTACGTAGAAACACAATTATGTAGTTCCATACAAGAGTCCAAAAGTTTCTTACAACGGTTCTCAAAATATTTACGGGCATTTTTTGTTGTTCGTGCCTCTTAAGGGGGTAAGTGCCTCGCGCCAGAGTTGGACCAGAATGGTCTAATATAAAATGATAATCGCCACAATCTTGGGCCTGAAATTTTACCGAGTACGTAAATTTGTTTGTACACGCCTCCAGGGTTGATACAAAATGTTTCATGCAGGTGGCGTTCACTACAACGGCGAAAATGAAGCAAATTCGTGTTTGCAGAGGTGTAACTCTGTTTTTTGTGACTTTATTTGATAACTAATGACAATTTTATTACGTACATATTGTTGTCAAAGGTATAAACTATTTTTCTGTAGCATTACATTTTTAGTTCTTTGCAGAGAAAAGCTCCAAATATCCATCCAATATTGGTAATTTTCAGGATAAATTATACAGTTTGTCTGATGATTTAAAAAAAATCTAATTCTATAGACGAATAGTTTAACCCTTTCTTTTTAAATGTGCAAAATATCATTTCTTAATATTTGATATTAACTTCAGAATTATGTATATGCTGACCATCAAAAATGCATCGATTTTCGACGCGGCACTTACCCCCTTAAGGTATCACAGAGGGAGTAAACATTTAAAAATATTGTCGGAACTTGGTTCGGCTGTCGATGACGTGCACGCAAAGATCCATTGATTAAAGTATACACACCGAGGAGTGGTTTTAGTCCATTTTAGTCGCCCTGGGGTGGCGGGTATAGAATAGCCCTCTAGTGTGCAAGAAGCTTAGTTTATCTACGCGTGTTAACAAATGCGTAATTTGAATTTTATGAGCAAACCATTGCTCCTTTTCAATATTAACATAAATTCCGCATTATTGAAATTTCCGAACGAAATATTTTTTTCGAAGAAGTACAGCTGCCAGTTACAACAATGAAGAGATAAACCTCCGCCGCTGTGCATCTTCCCATCGGGGACATCGTTAGACCGTTTTCGCAGAATAATTAGTGGAAATGTGCAGCTGCTACAGCAACACGAAAGACGGTCGATCCGCCTCCCGCTGCCTGCGTACGTGACGAAATCGGCTCGAACGCAAATTGTTCCGGGAAGTGCAATTTGCCGGTTCGAACACGTGCGCCGACCTCGATGTTCCCGTCGCACCCTACCACCACCACCACGCGCAACCCGGAGCAGAGTAGGGAAAGCCCATGGAGCACTCCGTCACATCAGTCAGACTTATACATCCGATTCGACTCCATCAACTCCGATCAGTTAGAATTCAACAATCTTTTCAAATCAGAGCATTCAAATCAACACTCAGTTCATTAATTCAACTCAGAATCCAGATCAGAAGACTCAGAGCGCAACAGTCGACACGTAGTTCTGCAACAGAGCCGCCGACGTTGCGGAAGCAGCCGATCCAACGACGCCGCCTCTGCTGTCACCGGCGCCGACCCAACGACGCCACGGAGAAAACTCTACAGCTTTAATGGAAGGGAAAGGAGTTTTGGATAAACTAGGTGGCCCATGCGGAAGAATGAGTTGGGCGTTTCCGGGTTGACACTTATATTATATTTATACTTTTTACTTACCTTTGCATTCTCAACAACTTCAAGTTTCCCCCTTTAAGCCACTTTTTCCTCTGGCTTCTCTTTATGCACTTCCACACTTACTTTTTGCGAACCTTTCAATAACTTCAAGTTTACACTTTTCAGCCACTTTTTCCTTTCGCTTCTCTTTATGTACTTCCACACTTTTTCTCGGACCTTCGCGTTTTTCTTCTCTCTCGGGTGGAGGTGTTTCCCTATTTCTGTCTCGTGATTCTGTCGTTTCTTCGAAGCTGCCTGTTGAGGTGATGGGCGATTTCTGGACCAGTTCCTCAAAGGTAAACGTCCCCTCGGGTCGGGTCCGGAACAAAGTGCCAAATGCCCAAAGTGCCGAATGCCCAACGTGCCGAATGCCCAAAGTGCCGAATCGGTATTTGACCCAAAGTGCCGAATTTCATACTACCGACCATTCCCAAAGTGCCGAACGACGCCAAGCGATGTCGCATCGTTCGTAAACAACCCGACCCGAATGCAAATCGGCAGTTTGGATATTAGGCACTTTGTCCTCCCACCGACTTATCAGTAAGGCCCAAACTGTCGAATGCCCACCGATTTGACACAACGTCCTTGCACGCACCTACAAGTAAGGCCCAACATGCCGAATATTTATGTTATAATACGTTTAAAAACGTTTAAAACAAAAATAGAATTTGTTTTATTTTAAATAAATAGAAAACAACATTCTCCAAGCCTTCCATTGATGAACTTGTATTACCAAAAATTATTTTCGCACATCACGAACATACATTCGGCACTTTGAGCCTTGATCGTAGATGTGTGCGAAGACATTCTGTCAAATGACCAAAGTGTCGCCTTGTTTACGAACAATGCGACATCGTTCGACACTTTGGGCATGGTCGGTAGTATGAAATTCGGCACTTTGGGAAAAATACCGATTCGGCACTTTGGGCATTCGGCACGTTGGTCGGGCCCCCTCGGGTCCGAAGTTTCCCCTCCTTGAAAGGGATATTCTCTCTCTGGATCTCTTATCGCTTGAACGCCGGTTCGTATACGTGCGCCGACGTGGATGCCCCCGTCGCACCCTATCACCGCCACCACCACCCGCAACCGGGGGAATAGTAGGGCGTGGACCCTGTAAAAGGCCAAGGGGCGCTCTTAAGACATCAGTCAGAATTAGAAAAAACATTCGACTCAGATGATCAGAACAGTTACAACTCAGTCGACACAATCTGCAATCAGTCACCACACAACAGTCGCCGCAGACCGATATCACCGACGCCGCAACCGCCGACGTCATCATAGCCGCCGACCTCACCATAGCCGCCGCCGCTTCCGCCGCTTCCGTCGCTTCCGTCGCCGACTCTTCCTTCGCTGCCGCTTCCACTTCCGTCGCCGGCTCTTCCTTCGCTGCCGCTGCCGCTTCCGTCGCCGACTCTTCCTTCACCGCCGCTTCCGACGCCGCCGCTTCCGACGCCGCCGCTTCCGACGCCGTTGCTTCCTTCGCCGCCGCTGCCGTTGCCGCCGGTCATCCATCCGCGATCTCGTCGGCCTCCTCTTGCTTCTCGTCAACTTTAAGTGTTGTGCTGGTGACTATATACTTTTTCGTGACTTTTTTTTTTTTACTTTTTCTTATATGCATATGGGGCAGTCCATACCAACCTGGTGCACTAAAAAAAAATGTGGCGAGAAAACACATGAAATATGTTCTACCAAGATATCCTTGAATCTCCCACTGTTTTTGAAGTTTTGGAGTTTTAGTGGTGTTAAAATTTGTTTTTCTGGCGGAAGTTGCAGACTAGCCGAAGCAGCAGCTCGTTTGGCAGTGCCACCAATTCCACCACATGCAAGAACGGTAAAATGGTAATAATTAATTCAAAAAGACAATAATTTTGAGAAAAACGTTTTTTGAGGAAACAATGCTTTTTCAAGAATATCTCTGTAACGCCCCTCAAAATAGTCGGCCCATTCTGAAATTTGGGTCTTTTATGCAATTTTTGACGAGAAATCGACTAATCACACATTCAGACCGATAAAAAGTGTCCCCGCCCTAAGAGGGTTATTTTTGCCCTTTAAAGGGCAAAATAAGGGCTGAAAAGGGCGAATAAAATAAGGGAAAATGCACTACATCAACTGAAAGTTCGTAAAATTTCATTTAAAAAATGTCTGTATCAATTTTTTGATTCTGTGTATCGTTTTAACAGAATCGCGAGTGCAAAAAATGCAATTTTTGCAAAAGTTTGATTTTTACGAGTCTTTTAGGAGCCACAGTTCCATCAATATGGCTCAAAGAAATCTGAAAAAATTCTGAAATAATCAGAGTCTTGATCGAACATATTTCATGTGTTTTCTCGCCAAAATTTTTTTTAGTGCACCTGGTTGGTATGGACTGCCCCATATATTTTTGAACATTGAACATTTTTCTGTAAATAATTTGCCGTGTGTAAATAATTAGTGATTGTTATCGCGCATATAAGACTTTCTCTGCCTCCGCCCCATCCTTGTGTTTCTTGTGCTGTTACTCATAGCGACACCGACTCCAAGAGCTAGCTGGAGGTCAACGAGGGCGCGCTGTGATTCCCCCCCCCCTCCCCGTGACATTCTAGAGCGAGGGTTTTTTCTTCTTCTATGACTTCTTCTGCTTCTGTTGGGGCTACTGCGATTTCTGCGCCTGCTCAAGCTGCGTCTCCTGCTGTACTTGGTTCTTCTCCTCGACAAGTTCCTTCCTCTTGCCTCTCAACGGTCTACGCCATCGCCTTGTGCTCGGGCTGCATCTTTTTGAAAGACAGCATTTACGACTAGAACTTCCCTTCCTGGAGGTGCTCCTCCCTCTACGCTCCTGCGTTTCGTCGACTGTCCGAGCTGTCTTTATTCGAGCGGCAGTGCTTCTTCTATACACGCTGTCGTTCTTCTTGCAGATCTCGAAGTTGTTCTTGTAGCCCCTGAAGTTGGACCCGGAGGTCGGCTAGTCCTTGTCGTCGCGAGACCTGGACCTCAAGCGGCCCTTGCTGACGTGCGACGAGAACCTGTCACGGGGGGGGGTCGCAACGAGGGCGGTTTTTCACCTTCTCGCTGCGACCCCCCCCCCCCCCGTGACAAGGACGCGTAGATAAACTAAGCGCCGATAACAAACCTGACTGTGTGACTTGACGCGAGAGTTCGATGTGCGGAAAAAAGGAGTCTTCGACTTACCTCTGCGGCGCTGACTCTAATCTAAATTATTTTTTCTCTGAACGAACTATCCTTATCATATCCATTGTCGTGACTCTCTCGGGCTCGCATTTCCATTGTCCTTAACCTCGTTCTCTACCCTGATCTTAATATCTCTGGAACGTGACCTACTTCTGGAACGCTTGTCCTGTTTATCCTAGGATCTTCTTCTCTGTCTAGATCCGTGACCTAGATGTCTTCCAATACCTCGATGGTTATTTGATCACGGTGAGTTACGCATTGTCCTTCAAGAGGGAAAGGTAAATTTTGGGTTTTTATGGGTACAAGAGGGGTGTTGGAAGAGGATAGACTGGGGTTTCCTAGGATTGAGGGAAAGGTTTCACTCTTTGGCATAGGCAAGGAAGAGGTCTATATTCTAGGCTGTTTGTTACACGCCCACAGAGTCATGTCGTCAGTGTAGTTTTGGAGAATGGAGTGGGAGGGAGATGGGTCGGAAGAATATAGGGCAGGGGAATAACCCCATACTTCGAGAAACTTTTTATGCACCGAAAAGTTTACACCGGTAACGTTATGAATGCATGACATCCAAAATATTGTACTCCTATTTATTTAAGTTCGATGCATTCCCTGCGTTTTCATGGCCCTGGAAGAAGCCTGAATGAGATGAATCGTTGGAAGAAATCCATACAAAGAAGATAATTCCACGGCACCTCGGGGCGTCATCCGTGCAACTAATACTCCGTAATACCCACCGAAGAACATCACAATTACGCATTTATCTTGATGTCGTTATAATTGATACCGATTCTCGAACGACTTCGCGGCAAAAAATGGGCAAATTGCCTCCGGCACAGTTCTCTTTCATCGTTTCATATCGGGTTTGATGGGATAAATTGCGAAACGACGATGCCGGTCGGGGCGGTTTCGGCTCGATGACGGTTAATTTTGTTTGCGCGATTGAAATATGGATCTAATTACGCCTTCGTGATTGATGCCAGCAATTACTGTCCACGTTTAATACAGTTATTGATGACTTTTTTTTATCTAATGGAGTGTCACATGCACATGAAGAGCACAATCACGATGTGATTTCATAAAAGTGTACGTTTAGCTAATGATCTCGAAACGTGCGATGGGCTAAGTTGCTCTCTTGATATTTGATTTTAATTAATTAATCAATTTCATTGTATAATCAAACGTTTATTTGGAGGTTGCAGGCTCGATCCCTGTCGGAGGCATGTTCACACTTTTGATTCAGCTATATACGGAGCAACTTCGTTTATTATTTATTTAATTAAACGTTTATTAATTATGTTTTGATAATTAACGGTTCAATAAATTCACAGAAATTGAATTTTGACTAAATTAAAGAACGCAATTGAATAAATTATCAACTGTAGTGGTTAATTTACTAGCAAAGGCGTTCGTAGAAGTTTTTATTCTCATCTTTTTGGTGCCGTATTATGCACGGAATAAAGCTTTTTATTGCATTTGATGATGTCCTATTTTGCTTCTTCCTGTTAGACCATAAAGTTTATTTTAGTTAAATTTACTTCACCCTTGTCAAGCGTTATGCGTCGGACAAAGAAGAAATAAATTTGACCTTGGAATAGTTATTCCTCGCGTAATTCCGTGAATGTAAAACTGGGCTTTGGAGTAAGGGGACCAGATTTTAACACTGCTGAAGCGGGACACATTTTTTGGCCCAACTTTTACAACTTTACAAACCAAATTTCGAAATTAGGGTCCACTCTTTCCAATTTTACTGACTATATGAATTAAGGACCACTTTGTGAATTTCGAAGTATTTAATTTTAAGGCTTCAAATTTGGAATTTTATTATTCACATTCAAATATAGCATTCAGTTTTAGAATTTTATAGCCAGATTTTCGTATTTTAGGGTTTTGTGTTAAAAAGGCAAATGAATTCCAACAGAAATGCTTAGTTAGAAAGGATTTAATTGATCTAAAATTATTTTGTTTTATCATTTTATATTTACGACAATTAAATGTAGAAACGCCAAAGTGGCGAAATCTATTGCCTGAATGCTGTACTCAACCAAATCCGGCAATAGATTCCGCCACTTTGACGTTTCTACCTTTAACTTATATTCCGTTTCCCCATCAGCAACTAACTACACTGATGAGACCTGAAAGGTCGAAACCGGTCTGCAGGTGTTCTGATGGGGGAACAATATTTAATGTTCACAATTAAATGTATTTTTTTGCTTTGCTGCAAATGTTGGATATCCGAAAACCGTATTTTCTATTTCACCTCTAGCAAAAAACTTAGTGTTCCGATTTTGGAAATTGCTGCATCAAACGAAATATATTATTTTAAGAGTCGATAACGCGAAAATTTATTGCTAATATTCCATCACAACGTAACTCAAGATTCTTTTTTTTTTAAAGAAAATAAGCTTTTTCTTATTCATCGCATATTATTAAACTTTATTTGAAAGCAATTGCTTTTTCTATGTGGAAATAAAAAGGCAACGTTTCAAACTTGAACTAGGAAAATGAAACTTTCATTCAACGATTGAAAAATTTGTAAAAAAAAATAATTGATCAAAATATTTGCTGCAAAAGCTAAACAAATAAAAATAAAAATTTAGATTTTTAATTTTGCTTAAAAACAAACGCTATTTTCTGTTTAAAAATGAAACGACAACGCTGGGAAGACGATTTTGAAAATTTGTAAAAAATAATTGGTCAAAATATGAGCTTTGAAAGCTTAAAAAAAAATTTAAATGCATTTGCGTAAAACAATTGCTATTTTCTGTTTAAAAATGAAATAACAACTCTCCAAACTGAAAATGGAAAAACGGAAATTGCATTCAACGATTTGAAAATTTGTAAAAAATCATTGGTCAAAATATTTGCCACAAAAGCTAAAAAAAAAAATAAAAATAAAAATTTAGATTTTTGATTTTGCTTAAAATCAACTGCTATTTTCTGTTTAAAAATGAAACGACAACGCTGGGAAGACGATTTTGAAAATTTGTCAAAAAATGAATTGGTCAAAATATGAGCTCCGAAAGCTAAAAAAAAAATTTAAAACTGCATTTGCGTAAAACAATTGCTATTTTCTGTTTAAAAATGAAATAACAACTCTCCAAACTGAAAATGGTAAAACGGAAATTGCATCCAACGATTTGAAAATTTGTAAAAAAATCATTGGTCAAAATATTTGCCACAAAAGCTAAAAAAAATAAAAATAAAAATTTGGATTTTTGATTTTGCTTAAAAAACAATTGCTATTTTCTGTTTAAAAATGAAACGACAGCTCTCCAAACTGAAAATGGGAAAACGGAAATTGCATTCAACGATTTGAAAATTTGTAGAAAAATAATTGGCCAAAATATTTGCTTCAAAAGCTCAAAAAATCAAAAAAAAACTACGTATTTTTAATTTTGGATAAAAATAATGGCTATTTTTTGGGTGAAAACAAAATGATAACGCTCCACACTTGAACAGGAAAAACAAGAATTGCATTCTAGGATTTTGAAAATAAAAAAAAAAAATTGGTCAAAATATTTGTTTCAAAAGTACAAAAAATATAAAATAGCTATGTATTTTTGATTTTGTATAAAAACAATTGCTATTTCTCGGGTGGAATCAAAGTGGCAACGCTCCAAACTTAAACGGGGAAAACGAGAATTCTAATCAACGATTTGAACATTTGTAAAAAAAATAATTGGTCAAAATATTTGCTTCAAAAGCCAGATTTTTTTTTAATATGTATTTTTGATTTTGCATAAAAATAATTGCTATTTCTCAGGTGGAAACAAAATACTGACGCTCTAAACTTGAACGAGAAAAACGAGAATTGCATTCAACGATTTGAACATTTGTAAAAAAATAATTGGTCAAAATATTTGCTTCAAAAGCTCAAAAAAAAAATTCTTTTTTAAATATATTTTTGATTTTGCAAAATTATTGCTATTTCTCGCGAGAAAACAAAATGGTGGCGCTCTAAACTTGAACGGGGAAAACGAGAATTCCAACCAACGATTTGAACATTTGTAAAAAAATAATTGGTCAAAATATTTGCTTTAAAAACTCAAAAAATAAAAAAAAATATGGATTTTTGATTTTGCATAAAAAGTAACTGCTGTTTCTCGGATGAAAACAAAATACTGACGCTCCAATGTTAAACAGGGAAAACGGGAATTATAATTAACGATTTGAACATTTGTAAAAAATAATTGGTTAAAATATTTGCTTTAAACGCTCAGAAAATAAAAATAAATGGATTTTTGATTTTGCATAAAAATAACTGCTGTTTCTCGGATGAAAACAAAATACTGACGCTTTAAACTTGAACAGGGAAAACGAGAATTGCATTCAACGATTTAAATATTTATAAAAAAAATTGGTCAAATTCTTCAAAAGCTCATTTTTTTAATATGGATTTTTGATTTTGCATAAAAATAATTGCTATTTCTCGCGAGAAAACAAAATGGTGGCGCTCTAAACTTGAACAGGAAAAACG
This sequence comes from Ocypus olens, assembly GCA_910593695.2. Classification (NCBI taxonomy): domain Eukaryota; kingdom Metazoa; phylum Arthropoda; class Insecta; order Coleoptera; family Staphylinidae; genus Ocypus; species Ocypus olens. The sequence continues at coordinate 2,008,358 of OU343062.1, read as the reverse complement.
AGAATTGTAATCAACGACTTAACATTTGTATAAAAGTAATTGGTAAAAATATTTGCTTCAAAAGCTCAATTTTTTTTTAAATATTGATTTTTTATTTTGCATGAAAATAATTGCTATTTCTCGGGAAAAAAACAAAATGGTGGCGAAAACGAGAATTGTAATCAACGATTTGAACATTCGTAAAGAAATAATTGGTCAAAATATTTGCTTCAAAAGCTCAAAAAATTAAAAAAAAAAGTTTTTTTTTATATTTTCTGGGTAAAAATGGTGACGCTTCAAACTTGAACAGGGAATACGAGAATTGCGTCTAACGATTTGAAAATTTGCAAAAATAATTGGTCAAAATATTTGCTTCAAAAGCTGAAAATATTAATTTTTTTTTAATGTATTTTTGATTTTGCAAAAAAAATAATTGCTATTTCTCAGGTGGAGACAAAATATTCACGCTCTTAACTTAAACAGGGAAAACGAGGATTGCATTCAACGATTTGAACATTTGTAAAAAAAAAATAATTGGTCAAAGTATTTGTTTCAAAAGCTCGAAAAAAATTTAAAAAATATATGTATTTTTGATTTAAAAAATAATTGCTATTTCTCGGGTAGAAAGAAAATAGTAACGCTCCAAACATGGGTAAAACAGAATTGTAATCAACGATTTGAACATTTGTATTAAAGTAATTGGTAAAAATATTTGCTTCAAAATCTCAAAAAGTTAAAGATTTTTTATTTTAAATGAAAATAATTGGTTTTTCTCGGTTAGAAACAAAATGGTGACGCTTCAAACTTGAACAGGGAAACCCAGAATTGCATTCAACGATTTGAATATGAAAATGATGAAAATATTTGCTTCAAAAGCGTAAAAAAAAACTGTAGATTTTTGATTTTGGGTAAAAACTGTTGCTATTTTCTGGGTAAAAATTAAACGATAATGCTTCAAACTTGAACAGAGAGAAGAAAAATGCATCAAATGATTTGAAAAATTTAAAAAAAATGCTTCAAGAACTTAAGCTCGAGGCGAAATCTAAATCCGTTTTAATTTCAATCGAAGTTTTATTTTGTTTACACACGAGCAGCTTATTTTAAGACTAAAACTTTGGGATGTAAGTTCTGCGTTGGTATTTGGATTACAGTGAAACTTCAGGATGTAAGTTCTAAATGTTGAGGTTTTTTTTGTGTTGGTGTTAATAATAATAATAATAATAATGTTTATTCGTGCATATAACATAAGTTTTACACAGGTCAATAAAACGAAGAAATACAGAATATTACAGTTCTGTGTTTCGATTACAGTGATCTGTTTTTTTTTTTGAGATGCTTGCGCCATCCAACGGACCTGGGTCTGAAGCTTCAAAGTGAACAATTTATTTCGTATGAAGTGCGCAGGGCATGATTCTATGTGTCTCACACTTAAACAAGAGATATAAGTTTTCAAACCATAATTGACAAAAACTTATTTTTTCCAAAACTCGAAACTTTTTTAAAGCGCTGCGAGATGCGGAACAAATTGTTAAAAATCGGGACTGTCCCGCCAAAATCGGAACGTTTGGTGACCTTAGTTTAGAGTTACATAGAGTATCTATGATCCTGAAGAATCACAGCCACCTTGATTTTGTCGTTAGTAGAATGGCTAATGCCAAACCGGAATTTAAAAAAAAAATGGATTAAAACTGTAGTCCTGTAGAATGAACAAAAAGTGCGTATGGATAGGATGGTCGTGCTTTTGGAATATCCGTCCTGACAAAACTTCTATACGCATGGGTAGTTTTGTATTGATTCATTTCTTCAGAAATGCAATCATAACCACTGATCTTTAATCGCGAATATTGTTTATGATGGACAATATGTATTTAAATTTTCTTTTAACATTAATGATTACATCTTCTCGGATGTGCACTTTTGCTTCATGTTATCTCCGATCGTGTCGGCGTTCAATTACGCCCGGTCGCATGCTAGAAACCATTTCGCACTTATGATGAAATTATCAATAGCGGGCGGAATAAAGCATTAGTGCGAGGCTATAAGTGTCTCTTGGGAAGTCGTATAACACATGTTTAAGTTGCCCGGCGTCCAAAATCTAACCCAGTTTCAAAAAGGCGAGTTCACCGACCCACTGCGTACATGCATTATATATACGCGAGTGTAAGTTTACAAGCACTTAAATAAAAATAACATGCCGTACGCGCCATTGCGAACTATTATGCTCGTTTCTGGACGATTTTGCAGCAGGAAAACGTCTCCGGGACGGGATTGTATTTTTCGCCTGCCTTCGGCCCACTCCCAACACCATTTAGTGTACAATTTATGTCCTGCATAATTTCTGTATTCCAACTGTACATTAACGCGATTCCTCGACGTGTAAATAACGAAATCATTTGCATAATTAATAACAACACATTTTTGAAATACACAGAATAATTGAGGTGCTATGAAAGACCGGATGGTAGAATTAATTATAGGAAGTCAGTGTGTAGAGATATTGTCTCTAAGGGTGACAAATTATAAAGAACGTGAAACCTGCGCATATTATAAGTAGCAATACTAAGACGTATCTTCCAGAAAAAAACATTAAAAGTTGTTGATGAAGGCCATGCAAAATACTTTAACCATAACCTTCTCATGATGTCAATGAATAGTAAAAAGTTTCCATCATCTGCAGGCATTATATCCTGCTGGATATGTAACAAGTATTCTTCAAAGGAAGATTAAAATCTGCTGGAGAAGATCATGCCAACTTACTTTGACAACCTTTTGAAAATTTCTATGTCCAGAAAAGGGTTTCCATTTTGATAACATAACATCAAATACCCACACCCGCTATATCCTGCTGGATGAGTGATAATGAGATCAAACGTTTCTTTCAAAACAAAGATCAAAATCCATTAAGGAAAGTCATGAAAATCTAGTTTGCCATAATCTTCTCACAATGACAGTAATTAGTAAAAGATTTTCATTTTGATAACATAACATCAAATACTCCACGCGTTAAATCCTGCTGGAAGGGTAGCAATACTTTGGTGATCAAACGTACCTTTGAAATCCGTTGAAGAAGGTCAAGCTTAACTGCTTTGTCCATAACCTTCTGATGGTGATAATGATAAGCAAAGGGTTTTCAATTTTGATACCACAACATCTTGTATCTGCGCGCGTTATATCCTGCTGTATAAAAAAAAAACAAGAACACCGTTGAAAAATCTCATGCAAATCAACTTTAAGCATAACTTCCTACTTCCTACGACAGAAGCTTAAAGCCGTACTAAAATAAAAGTCTTTCTTCGATTTGATGGTATACAAAAAATTTTCGAGCGTAGAAAAAAAAAATAAAAACAATTGCCACAAACTTGAAATTTTCAAAATTATCCCAAAATCAATTGCGCTTCAAGAATCAGTAAAGATCTGCAAAAACCTCTTCACCATATTTCAAGATAATCGCACGAGAACTGAGATTATTGTATTTTCAGTCGCGCACAATCACAAGCGAGCAAAAAAAATATTAAAACAATTGCCATAAACTTGAAATTTTCAAAATTATCTCAAAATCAATTGCGCTTCAAGAATCAGTAAAGATCTGCAAAAACTTCTTCATCATATTTCAAGATAATCGCACGAGAACAGATTATTGTATTTTCAGTCACGCGCAATCACAAGCGGGCAAAAAAAAATTTAAAACAATTGCCACAAACATGAAATTTTCAAAATTATCTCAAAATCAATTGCGCTTCAAGAATCAGTAAAGATCTGCAAAAACCTCTTCACCATATTTCAAGATAATCGCACGAGAACTGAGATTATTGTATTTTCAGTCACGCGCAATAACAAGCGGCAAAAAAAATATTAAAACAATTGCCACAAACTTGAAATTTTCAAAATTATCTCAAAATCAGTTGCGCTTTAAGAATCAGTAAAAATCTGCAAGAACAGTAGGGAAGCAAAGACTATTTGAAGGTCCAAGAAGAACCTCAAGTTTGACCCGGTTTTGCTGTTAATAATAAACGATACCAAATGCAAATCGGTCGATTATTAAATTGCGGCGCTAATTCATTTTTCTTTTTCCTCCTTGAACAATTCCGTGCGCCTCCGGCTTTTGCTTATCCTTGCGGGGAAAATTCCGCTCCGGTTCGCTTATTAATTAGCCGCTCAAGTGCTCAAAATGCGAGTTTCCATGTTATGTTGCAATTTCGGCCTCGCATCTTAATATGCGCATTGTTCTCCTTGAGTGTATGACTTTATTACTGCACAAGTTTTTTTGTTTTTTTTTTGTTTTTACGCGGCCGCTAAGGTTATTACGTACACGCCCGGGACAAAGAAAAAGACGCGAAATGGAGGAAGTTTGTGTGCAACGCATTCCAACTCGAATCATGCTATCCGATGACTCAACTGGTGCGCGTTGCTGTAACAATAGAAGTTTGCACTATTTACAAAAATTGCACCGCCGTGCAAGTACGACGGACATCGACGTACGTGCACGTCTTAAATAAGAGAGCAAATTTCTGTGGTTGCACATTCTCCCACTTGACTAAAATAATTGAAAAACAATTGCAATCACTTCGAAACTTTCAAAATTTACTTAAAACATGTTAGGCTCTAATATCCTATAAAAATCTGAAAACACCCTACCTCTAGATTTTGAAATAATTCCCGTTGAACCGAGCAGAGTCAATTTCTGTGGTTGCACATTCTCCCACTTGACTAAAATAATTGAAAAACAATTGCAATCACTTCGAAACTTTCCAAATTTACTTAAAACATGTTAGGCTCTAAGATCCTATAAAAATCTGAAAACACCCTACCTCTAGATTTTGAAATAATTCCCGTTGAACAGAGAAGAGTCAATTTCTGTGGTTGCACATTCTCCCACTTGACTAAAATAATTGAAAAACAATTGCAATCACTTCGAAACTTTCGAAATTTACTTAAAATACGTTAGGCTCTAATATCCTATAAAAATCTGAAAACTCCCCTTCTCTAGATTTTGAAATAATTCCTGTTAAAACAAGAAGAGTACAAGAGCATGACTACGCTATATTATTCGAGTGTTTTCTTATCTTTAAAACAACTTCCAATTGGTTTTTGAATACTTGTGATTGTCCCGACATCGAAATAAATTGATAAAATGCGTTTGAAGTCAGCCCGGTTGAATCTGGAAATTCTTTATCAGAAACAGATTTTAAACAAGTTCAACAACCTGAACATGTCTCACACGTTGAAATATTCAAAATATGTTATAGAAGTTTTGATGTGACTCAAGTAAGTCAAAGTCGTAAAAGAATACATGACGGTATTTATATTTTATGAGACATCGAACGTATGTAAATTTAAATTTAATTAATTTGCAAATAATCGTATGTAATTGGGTTAAAAGTGTGAACATAGAGTGAACTTGTAAGTTTCAATTATATGCGATGGATAAAAATGCGCATTTAAAATAGCCGATGATAAAGCGGATAAAAAATTTATCCACTTGCAAATAATTTTTTTTCACATTCACCGTGGCAACGATTTTAAATGGTATATAGCTGTTTTATTCATTAACTAATCAGCAACAGTTCAATAAGCATACACACACGGAACCAGCCGTAAAGTAGTGGCTGTGGTTACTGGAGCGAAAGGTGAGTGTGTGTTATCGTCACCGTTTCTCATTCTCGGCATCTGTAAGAAGTACAACAAACACACAAATGGATGGGACTTTTTCTGCGGCAGCCCGAACACGACGACTTCCTGGTGAAGGAGCGGCGCGATCGATAATGAAAGGAATATGGCGAAGTGGGACATGCGGAGTTTACACCCATATTTCATTTGCAACGATACGTATCTTTTAATTTACAACGTATCTTCACAAAACCGCACCCAGAATAGAAAATGATCGTTACATTGCATCCCCGGCGGAATTATGCTGGTGATGGTGATGGTGATTTTGTAACTTTCACGGTCGAAACGTGTAAACAAACACAAGTTATTAATTAACGTTAGATAAATCATTGGCAGCAGCAAATCTGGAATTGCAGCATCAAAGAGCTGGCATCAATTTTTTTTTTCTTACTTTCTCCAAATTCATTCTAGACTACGCTTTTGCGAAAAGTTAAAGACGTTTCTTTCCGAAAATTTAAGATACTTGAACAGAACCAAAAATTGTAAGAAGTTGTAATAATTTGGGCGACTGGAGAAAATGCTTTGGAGCTGCAGCATCAAAATTTAGCAATGATTTCGCCGACTGGAAAAACATATGAAAACAATTTTAGCGGGCTTAAAATTTTCCAAATTTACTGTAAACTCGCTCTAGATTAGGATTTTGTGAAAAGTTGCAGCCACCCTTTCTCTGAATTCAAAGATTATCTCATTTGAACAGAATCAAAAGTTGTAAGAAATTGTTATAATTTCGGCGGGCGGAGAGAAATATACAAACATTTGGTATCGGCTTTAAACGTTTCAAATTTACTCAAAATTAATCCTAATTCGACTTTATATGTTCCAGAATAATCCTAAATTAACACAAAAGTTGTAAGAAATTTTAATCATTTTGGCGACTGGAGAAAAATATAGAAACAATTGGCGTCGGCTTTAAGCTTTCCTAATTTTCTCAAAACTCATCCTGGATTAGGATTCTCTAAAAATTCATCCTAGATTAGGAATTTCTAAAAATTTGTGACGCAACACGTTATGTCACAATTTCGGCGAATGAAGAAAAAAAATATAAAAACAATTGGCATCGGCTTTAAACCTTCTAAATTTTCTCAAAATTCATCCTAGATTTTTTTTTTATTCATGCTGGATTAAGATTTTATAAAAAATTGCAAACACATCATCGCAACATAAGTTCTAAAATTTTGTCACAATTTCGGCGACTGAAATTTTTTTTTAAACAATTGGCGTCGGCTTTAAACTTTCCAAATTTTCTCAAAATTCATCCTAGATTAAGATTTTATAAAAATTTATCGTGGATTGGGATTTTCTAAAAATGTGTATCGCAACACAAAGTTCTAAAATTATGTCACAATTTCGGTGACTGAAGAAATTTTTTTTTAAATAATTGGCGTCGGCTTTAAACTTTCCAAATTTTCTCAAAATTCATCCTAGATTAAGATTTTATAAAAATTTATCCTGGATTAGGATTTTATAAAAATTTATTTGGGTCTTTTATTAAAGACCCACAGCGTATATCTGCAGTGCAGATCATGATGATGATCGCTAATGTCTGGAACGAATGAAGCGTGCAAAGAAAAATACAGTAGCGTGCCGTTTAAATTTCACAAGTCAAATATTTTGATTGCGGCACGTTTCGCAAGGATGTAGAAAATCCGATGCACTTTGAAAAGGAAATGACCGCCGAGTGGCCAATTAAGTCCTTTCATCGTTGAAATGTCTGCATAGAAAGGTGATTTCCACAGGCGGCGCGAGATCCTGGTGCAGGGGAAATTAAAATATTAACATTGAAAATGATTATGGGCGGAATGGTGTCAGTGGAACGGCGGCCATGTGCATTTTATTGAGATGGGCCTTCGCGTCAAACACGAAGCGCCGTTTTCTAAATCCATCACCGCCAAAGTTGGTGATATGGATTTCCTGTTATTTTCGAATAGAGAATTTTGACCAAAACAGGGATTGGATCCCACTGGGGTGCCGCAATAGGGGGGGAGGTGCATTTATTCTTATAATGATTTGAAATTTTATTCGGAATATGTTGTTTCTGTAATGTACACAATCACAAATCCAGAAAGAATAAGTAATGCCGACATTACATTTCCTTCGTTTGTAAATAATACGTCTAGAAATCATGGACTGGAACGGTGTTTCTCAACCTTTTTGGACCAAACGCCCACTTTGTCAGGTCCTCTTGTTAATTCGCCCCCTTTAATTTTTAACAGGTTAAAAATTTGAAAGGAACGAAAACAACATTTAGTATATATTATTTGAAGACAATTAAATATTTCAATATTTCCGCATTTTTAGGCCCGATGTTTTGGTCAAATTTTTTGACCTACATTTTAGATTTTTTTAACCTGAATTAATCATTTTTACGCTGTATTTTCCGGTCTGGTCGGAATCGTTTAAGGGGAGGCGCTACACCTATTATTTTTTTTTTCGATATCACCTAAACTATTTTATATTAAAAAAAATCTCTGCATTAGTTCTCCATTATTTCCAATTGTCTAAGGCTTACCGTGAAGATTTCTAACGAATTCATAATAATAACAAAAATAATTTATAAAAAATAATAACATTGAGAAAGTCTAGACGGTATGTTCTGGTATTTATTATTTTAAATTTATTATATTAATAACGTTTTGTTTATTTTTGGGTATTAATTGATATATCTAATAAAATGTAATCTCGAAAGCGAGCACTCTTCTATTAATTGACAGGTATACTTTATATATGTTTATTACTCTTTTACTACAGTGGTGTTTCCATTTAAAATCGGATGCGCTCTTCTAAGGCTTTCACGGATCAAATACAGGGGAAAGGAGTTTACGTTTAAATTTTCGGTCGGGTAACGAATTAAATGATTTGTTTTGGAGAAGCTAAATTAAAAGCAATCCTTTTATATAACATAATAGACGCGCGGGGTGAGCGTTTCTTAAATGACAAACACGTATAAACACGTATTTTGCATGACCTATCCCAACACATTTACAATTCACCATACACACATTCACACACACATGCACAGTGGCTCGGGCGAGGGGTTAAAGAACCCGCCATTGTCATTTAGCTACTTGTATTCATCATGCGGCGACGCACTTAACTTTTAAAAGATACAAAAGATATCTTGCATTACCACAACACTTGCACTTGTATATATCTGGTGTATACCGGGAATAACAATTCACCATCAAACCATAAGAATATACGCTTTGTTTTTCGTTTTTTTTTTTAACAGGATACACACACGAGCGTACGTGCGGCGTTACTATTCGCGAGCCTTGAGGAAATTCCGAAAATGTTTTGGGTCAGTCAACTGTTTTCTTCTGTTTTTGGATTTGTTTCCTGCATCAAAGTCTGGTCTCGTAACACACTTATACGGTCCTTCCGATTTCCGTTACGAAGACGCAAACAAAAAGTCGATGAACGAAACGTTTTTGCTAATTGGCTTGATTTATATGTCCAATTAATTAATTGCTGTTGATACGTAAGAAGTTGAAATTGCTCTTTTTATGCGGGTTTCTCTGATTTCACTACAAATGTGGAAAGCGACCGCAGGTTTTTTTTTTTTTAAGTTTTGCAAACGGTTATTATTAATATTACCAAGGGCAGAAAAACCGATGGACTCACCTAAGACAAATAAGTGAAAAACTAAAATATCTAAAAGTTACTGAAATAAATATGTTGTATATACAGGGTGTTTCAGAGCTCTGGGAACGGTCAATCACGTTCACAATCCGACAGACTCTCCAAAAATGTATGCGCCGTTACATTAACTGAAGTTTTTTCAAAGTTCGATGACCGCCATAAAAAAGTTAAAAATTTATAAACAATCTAGACATACAGGCCTAACAAATGGAGAAATAAAAAAAACGTGCCGGCCCATTGATCACTTTGAAAAAAAATAAACAATCCGACAGACTCTCCGAAAATGTATGCGCCGTTACATTAACTGAAGTTTTTTTCAAAGTTCGGTGACCGCCAAAAAAAAGTTAAAAATTTAGACATGACATGATCTAGGGGCCGGAACGTTTTTTTATTTTTTGTATTAGTAGGTTTAAGTATGTAGAATAATTACATGTTTTCAGCATTTTCTTATCGGTCATCGAAGTTAGTAAAAAAGGAGTTTTTTTTTTATATAGTGTGAAAAATTGTAGGGGGTTGAAATTTTGGGGTGGGGGAGGTTCATGTGTATTCTTCAGTAGTAACCCCACCCTGCTTATAGAGGGTTTTTGGAAAATGTACATTTTTATGACAAAAAATGAATTTTAAAATCTATTGCTAACTTAACACCCGTCAATCACGTGCTTATTTATCAAAATTTTGAAAAATGTTTTATACAAAAGTTGTGCAGAATAGTGAGCTGCATGCAAGGCTTAAGTTCATTTTCCATGAATGACCTTCTAGTTATACCAAGGATGGACGCATATCTTTAAAATTACCCACCTTGACCCTCTGATTTATCGCTTGCAAATTTGGTACAAAATTTTATTATTATGTAGGTTTTGGAGAAACAGTCAGAAAATTGCCAAAAAAAAAAAAATTCTGCTGATTAAGCTTCCTTGGACTATCATGTCTATACCACAGTGAATGATAAGTATTAACGATTGAAACTATTAAATGTTTATAATCAAATGTAATAGTTTACATTTTGACTATCATTTAACACTTTCAGCACTGTATTTTTAAACTTGAAAAAAAATTTTTTTGTTAATTATTATTGATGGGGACCATAAACTGATGAACTGATTTGATTAATAAGTATAGGAATTAATTCGTGAGGCTTTGTTGAAGTGACATCTAGTGATTAACAGCAAAAATATGGATCGCCATAGTAAGTAGAGACATGTAAATGTTGCGGTGGCGATTGCCACCACCAGGGCCGAAAGGGTTAACAGATTTTCAAGTTTTGATGGGAATTCGGATTTATGCGGCGAGATCCGTCGTGAAATGCATTTAAATTGTTATTGCTTTAGCCTTATTTGTAAAAGTTGTAAATTTTGCAATAATCAATACCTCAGTTCCTAGTTGGGAGAAAGCAAAGAGGCCTACGTGCGACTACTCACACACCACACCGATCTGCAACATAAACAATTTATTCTAAATATTAATGTTGATTAATGCATCTGTTTTAGATATCCATTTGTTTTTATAAAGAATTGTACGATGTTATAAAATAATTATTTTTTCATGCTTTAAATGGTAATATAAATTAGTGAAGTTTGAAAATCGAACTTTTTTGCAAATTTTTCTAGATGAATTTTTTTTAACGCCAATCGATTTGACTCGTTCTTCTACGATAATTGGTAAAAAAGTTGATTTTTTCGACTTTTTCCAATTTCCAGTTTTCTTTGCTGACGCGTCACGGGCTTCAATTTGACATTTGTTCTTGTGAAAGTACATTTTCTGAAGCGTCTTGATGGGATCTTTCCTTTGATGTATAGAAACCCCGAATCGAACCACTGGTTTCTTCAGGAAATCATTTCAAAGCCAATTTTTGAGCAAAAGTAAGAAGGGGGGACCCTTCTATCGAATTTCACGTTTTCGACCAAAATTAAAAATCACCAATTTTAATTGAATCCTACTAATTTGCACCCAAGAAGCACCGATTTGAAATCCGCGTTCGATTTGGGTTCTTCGTTTAGCCGCAACGGCCGTTCAGAGTCTGGAAAACCGGAAGGTCTCAGTATTCGCTTCCCATAAAGTCTCATGTTAATTTTGGTTTGCTAAAAAATGATAAAAAAAATATTTTTTTGGAAAAAATAATTACTCTACACGCAGTTTCTCAGCACTATAAACCGCTATGATTTTTTTCAGAATTTTTTGGGACCCACAAATTTTCCTCATTTTCTATGGAAAATGGGCGAAGAAAAACATAAAATGTCCAAATGACTTGAAATAAACACAAAGTATTCACAAAATGATGGAGAATACGTGGTTAATTTTTTAATTCAATTGTAATCGTAGTTTTTTTGCTGCGCGCTCTAAGATAGAGCACTTGAAAGTTGGCCAAAAAAGTTGGTGGATTTTGGGAATTTTTTGGCGCGGTCTCACAAGACGTGCATAGATGTTATGACACAGATTTATAGCTGCATTCTTCTAGAATCCATTACTTTTTTTTCCAACCACTTACCATGTCTACGAACCAAAATTCGTTTGTTAGAACGAGTCGGTGTTCGTCAGCATCAATCTGCAAGCTCTCAGTCTTCGCTTCCCATAAGGTCTCATGTTAATTTTGGGTTGGTAAAATATTGTTTTGGAAAAAATAATTACTGTACACGCAGTTTCTCAGCATTATAAACCGCTATGATTTTTTCAGAATTTTTTGGAAACGATTATTTTTCCTCATTTTTTTATGGAAAATGGGCGAAAAATGTGAAATGATCAAATGACTTGATATATACACCAAATGTTCACAAATAGATGGGAAATACTTGGTTAAATTTTCAGCTAAATCGTACACGTAGTTTTGTTGCAGGCCGCTCCTAGGTTAAGCACTCGAAAGTTGGCCAGAAATTTTAGTTTATTTTGAGATTTTTTTGGCGCGGTCCTGTACAATAGATATGGATGATAATATACCAGTTTGTAGCTACATTCTTCTAAAATTTACTACTTCTATTCCCAATCATTAATTATATCTACAAACCGAGATTTATTTGCTTGAACGAGACGATGTTCGCTGGCGTCAATCTGCAGAGTCTTGGTATTCGCTTATAAGAAGCGGTTGGTTAATGGCGGAAAAAAAATTCGAAAAAAGAATTACTCTACCTGCTATTAAGAATTTTTAAAGATTTTTCTGAGACCCAAAATGTATCATAATTTTTTTAGTTGTTCATCCAGAAGACGTGATCGATCTGCTAAGTCCAAGGGTGTACATCCAAGAGGCTGCGATGGTCGAATTGTTAATAACGTCGGCGACCACCTGTACACCGGACGACGTAAAACGCTTGACGACATCGCAACGCCACTGCCGATTTTCGAACGAATCCAATTTGAGATACAGTTACACACTATGCAAGGTCGAGTGCCGGATTAAAATGGCACTGAAATTCTGTCAGTGTATACCGTTTAATTACCGCAATCGATGTAAGCAGAAGAATATTCTTCGCTTGAAAGATGTACATGTTGTTAACTCTCTTAATTTCAGATGGTGAGAAGATATGCGACATAGATGGGATGGTTTGTCTTTCGAATTACGATCGTATGTATTCTTAGTGTCCTATCAGACTAGGCCACCATGGTGGCGGCACCAGTGGCGCCATCATGGTGGATCTAGCCACTAAGGGCTCTATCACACCAGGCCACCAGAAATTACGATGTTGAAATCCATTCATTTGACTTTGAGCCGGCGCCATTTCTTTAATTGTAAACTCAGCAAAACTTGCAACGATTTAAATTAAAGCCCATTTAATTATCTGTTGTTCACTTGTTTTGAAATCAAAAATCTGTTCAGGTTTGACACCTTGACGACAGTTTTTCCTAGCGGCTGCAGAAATTACGTTGTTGAAATCCATTCATTTGACTTTGAGCCGGCGCCATTTCTTTACTTGTAAACTCAGCAAAACTTGCAAAGATTTAAATTAAAGCTCATTTAATTCTCTGTTGTTCACTTGTTTTGAAATCAAAAATCTATTCAGGTTTAACACCTTGACGACAGTTTTTCCTAGCGGCTGCAGAAATTACGATGTTGAAATCCATTCATTTGACTTTGAGCCGGCGCCATTTCTTTAATTGTAAACTCAGCAAAACTTGCAAAGATTCAAATTAAAGCTCATTTAATTCTCTGTTGTTCACTTGTTTTAAAATCAAAAATCGGTTCAGGTTTGACACCTTGACGACAGTTTTTCCTAGCGGCTGCAGAAATTACGATGTTGAAATCCATTCATTTGACTTTGAGCCGGCGCCATTTCTTTAATTGTAAACTCAGCAAAACTTGCAAAGATTCAAATTAAAGCTCATTTAATTCTCTGTTGTTCACTTGTTTTAAAATCAAAAATCTATTCAGGTTTGACACCTTGACGACAGTTTTTCCTAGCGGCTGCAGAAATTACGATGTTGAAATCCATTCATTTGATTTTGAGCCGGCGACATTTCTTTAATTGTAAACTCAGCAAAACTTGCAACGATTTAAATTAAAGCTCATTTAATTCTCTATTGTTCACTTGTTTTAAAATCAAAAATCGGTTCAGGTTTGACACCTTGACGACAGTTTTTCCTAGCGGCTGCAGATATTACGATGTTGAAATCCATTCATTTGACTTTGAGCCGGCGCCATTTCTTTAATTGTAAACTCAGCAAAACTTGCAAAGATTTAAATTGAAGCTCATTTAATTCTCTGTTGTTCACTTGTTTTGAAATCAAAAATCTATTCAGGTTTGACACCTTGACGACAGTTTTTCCTAGCGGCTGCAGAAATTACGATGTTGAAATCCATTCATTTGACTTTGAGCCGGCGCCATTTCTTTAATTCTAAACTCAGCAAAACTTGCAAAGATTCAGATTAAAGCTCATTTAATTCTCTGTTGTTCACTTGTTTTAAAATCAAAAATCGGTTCAGGTTTGACACCTTGACGACAGTTTTTCCTAGCGGCTGCAGAAATTACGATGTTGAAATCCATTCATTTGACTTTGAGCCGGCGCCATTTCTTTAATTGTAAACTCAGCAAAACTTGCAACGATTTAAATTAAAGCTCATTTAATTCTCTGTTGTCCACTTATTTTAAAATCAAAAATCTATTCAGGTTTGACACCTTGACGACAGTTTTTCCTAGCGGCTGCAGAAATTACGATGTTGAAATCCATTCATTTGACTTTGAGCCGGCGCCATTTCTTTAATTGTAAACTCAGCAAAACTTGCAAGGATTTAAATTGAAGCTTATTTAATTCTCTGTTGTTCACTTGTTTTAAAATCAAAAATCTGTTCAGGTTTGACACCTTGACGACAGTTTTTCCTAGCGGCTGCAGAAATTACGATGTTGAAATCCATTCATTTGACTTTGAGCCGGCGCCATTTCTTTAATTGTAAACTCAGCAAAACTTGCAAGGATTTAAATTGAAGCTTATTTAATTCTCTGTTGTTCACTTGTTTTAAAATCAAAAATCTATTCAGGTTTGACACCTTGACGACAGTTTTTCCTAGCGGCTGCAGAAATTACGATGTTGAAATCCATTCATTTGACTTTGAGCCGGCGCCATTTCTTTAATTGTAAACTCAGCAAAACTTGCAAAGATTTAAATTGAAGCTCATTTAATTCTCTGTTGTTCACTTGTTTTAAAATCAAAAATCGGTTCAGGTTTGACACCTTGACGACAGTTTTTCCTAGCGGCTGCAGAAATTACGATGTTGAAATCCATTCATTTGACTTTGAGCCGGCGCCATTTCTTTAATTGTAAACTCAGCAAAACTTGCAAAGATTTAAATTGAAGCCCATTTAATTCTCTGTTGTTCACTTGTTTTAAAATCAAAAATCGGTTCAGGTTTGACACTTTGACGACAGTTTTTCCTAGCGGCTGCAGAAATTACGATGTTGAAATCCATTCATTTGACTTTGAGCCGGCGCCATTTCTTTAATTGTAAACTCAGCAAAACTTGCAACGATTTAAATTAAAGCTCATTTAATTCTCTGTTGTCCACTTATTTTAAAATCAAAAATCTATTCAGGTTTGACACCTTGACGACAGTTTTTCCTAGCGGCTGCAGAAATTACGATGTTGAAATCCATTCATTTGACTTTGAGCCGGCGCCATTTCTTTAATTGTAAACTCAGCAAAACTTGCAAGGATTTAAATTGAAGCTTATTTAATTCTCTGTTGTTCACTTGTTTTAAAATCAAAAATCTGTTCAGGTTTGACACCTTGACGACAGTTTTTCCTAGCGGCTGCAGAAATTACGATGTTGAAATCCATTCATTTGACTTTGAGCCGGCGCCATTTCTTTAATTGTAAATTCAGCAAAACTTGCAAGGATTTAAATTGAAGCTTATTTAATTCTCTGTTGTTCACTTGTTTTAAAATCAAAAATCTATTCAGGTTTGACACCTTGACGACAGTTTTTCCTAGCGGCTGCAGAAATTACGATGTTGAAATCCATTCATTTGACTTTGAGCCGGCGCCATTTCTTTAATTGTAAACTCAGCAAAACTTGCAAAGATTTAAATTGAAGCTCATTTAATTCTCTGTTGTTCACTTGTTTTAAAATCAAAAATCTGTTCAGGTTTGACACCTTGACGACAGTTTTTCCTAGCGGCTGCAGAAATTACGATGTTGAAATCCATTCATTTGACTTTGAGCCGGCGCCATTTCTTTAATTCTAAACTCAGCAAAACTTGCAAAGATTTAAATTAAAGCTCATTTAATTCTCTGTTGTTCACTTGTTTTGAAATCAAAAATCTATTCAGGTTTGACACCTTGACGACAGTTTTTCCTAGCGGCTGCAGAAATTACGATGTTGAAATCCATTCATTTGACTTTGAGCCGGCGCCATTTCTTTAATTGTAAACTCAGCAAAACTTGCAACGATTTAAATTAAAGCTCATTTAATTCTCTATTGTTCACTTGTTTTAAAATCAAAAATCGGTTCAGGTTTGACACCTTGACGACAGTTTTTCCTAGCGGCTGCAGAAATTACGATGTTGAAATCCATTCATTTGACTTTGAGCCGGCGCCATTTCTTTAATTGTAAACTCAGCAAAACTTGCAAGGATTTAAATTGAAGCTCATTTAATTCTCTGTTGTTCACTTGTTTTAAAATCAAAAATCTGTTCAGGTTTGACACCTTGACGACAGTTTTTCCTAGCGGCTGCAGAAATTACGATGTTGAAATCCATTCATTTGACTTTGAGCCGGCGCCATTTCTTTAATTGTAAACTCAGCAAAACTTGCAAAGATTTAAATTGAAGCTCATTTAATTCTCTGTTGTTCACTTGTTTTAAAATCAAAAATCTGTTCAGGTTTGACACCTTGACGACAGTTTTTCCTAGCGGCTGCAGAAATTACGATGTTGAAATCCATTCATTTGACTTTGAGCCGGCGCCATTTCTTTAATTGTAAACTCAGCAAAACTTGCAAGGATTTAAATTGAAGCTCATTTAATTCTCTGTTGTTCACTTGTTTTAAAATCAAAAATCTGTTCAGGTTTGACACCTTGACGACAGTTTTTCCTAGCGGCTGCAGAAATTACGATGTTGAAATCCATTCATTTGACTTTGAGCCGGCGCCATTTCTTTAATTGTAAACTCAGCAAAACTTGCAAAGATTTAAATTAAAGCTCATTTAATTCTCTGTTGTTCACTTGTTTTGAAATCAAAAATCTATTGAGGTTTGACACCTTGACGACAGTTTTTCCTAGCGGCTGCAGAAATTACGATGTTGAAATCCATTCATTTGACTTTGAGCCGGCGCCATTTCTTTAATTGTAAACTCAGCAAAACTTGCAACGATTTAAATTAAAGCTCATTTAATTCTCTATTGTTCACTTGTTTTAAAATCAAAAATCTGTTCAGGTTTGACACCTTGACGACAGTTTTTCCTAGCGGCTGCAGAAATTACGATGTTGAAATCCATTCATTTGACTTTGAGCCGGCGCCATTTCTTTAATTCTAAACTCAGCAAAACTTGCAACGATTTAAATTAAAGCTCATTTAATTCTCTGTTGTTCACTTGTTTTGAAATCAAAAATCTATTCAGGTTTGACACCTTGACGACAGTTTTTCCTAGCGGCTGCAGAAATTACGATGTTGAAATCCATTCATTTGACTTTGAGCCGGCGCCATTTCTTTAATTGTAAACTCAGCAAAACTTGCAAAGATTCAAATTAAAGCTCATTTAATTCTCTGTTGTTCACTTGTTTTAAAATCAAAAATCTATTCAGGTTTGACACCTTGACGACAGTTTTTCCTAGCGGCTGCAGAAATTACGATGTTGAAATCCATTCATTTGATTTTGAGCCGGCGACATTTCTTTAATTGTAAACTCAGCAAAACTTGCAACGATTTAAATTAAAGCTCATTTAATTCTCTATTGTTCACTTGTTTTAAAATCAAAAATCGGTTCAGGTTTGACACCTTGACGACAGTTTTTCCTAGCGGCTGCAGATATTACGATGTTGAAATCCATTCATTTGACTTTGAGCCGGCGCCATTTCTTTAATTGTAAACTCAGCAAAACTTGCAAAGATTTAAATTGAAGCTCATTTAATTCTCTGTTGTTCACTTGTTTTAAAATCAAAAATCTGTTCAGGTTTGACACCTTGACGACAGTTTTTCCTAGCGGCTGCAGAAATTACGATGTTGAAATCCATTCATTTGACTTTGAGCCGGCGCCATTTCTTTAATTGTAAACTCAGCAAAACTTGCAAGGATTTAAATTGAAGCTCATTTAATTCTCTGTTGTTCACTTGTTTTAAAATCAAAAATCTGTTCAGGTTTGACACCTTGACGACAGTTTTTCCTAGCGGCTGCAGAAATTACGATGTTGAAATCCATTCATTTGACTTTGAGCCGGCGCCATTTCTTTAATTGTAAACTCAGCAAAACTTGCAAAGATTTAAATTGAAGCTCATTTAATTCTCTGTTGTTCACTTGTTTTGAAATCAAAAATCTATTGAGGTTTGACACCTTGACGACAGTTTTTCCTAGCGGCTGCAGAAATTACGATGTTGAAATCCATTCATTTGACTTTGAGCCGGCGCCATTTCTTTAATTGTAAACTCAGCAAAACTTGCAAAGATTTAAATTGAAGCTCATTTAATTCTCTGTTGTTCACTTGTTTTGAAATCAAAAATCTATTGAGGTTTGACACCTTGACGACAGTTTTTCCTAGCGGCTGCAGAAATTACGATGTTGAAATCCATTCATTTGACTTTGAGCCGGCGCCATTTCTTTAATTGTAAACTCAGCAAAACTTGCAAAGATTCAAATTAAAGCTCATTTAATTCTCTGTTGTTCACTTGTTTTAAAATCAAAAATCGGTTCAGGTTTGACACCTTGACGACAGTTTTTCCTAGCGGCTGCAGAAATTACGATGTTGAAATCCATTCATTTGACTTTGAGCCGGCGCCATTTCTTTAATTGTAAACTCAGCAAAACTTGCAAGGATTTAAATTGAAGCTTATTTAATTCTCTGTTGTTCACTTGTTTTAAAATCAAAAATCTGTTCAGGTTTGACACCTTGACGACAGTTTTTCCTAGCGGCTGCAGAAATTACGATGTTGAAATCCATTCATTTGACTTTGAGCCGGCGCCATTTCTTTAATTGTAAACTCAGCAAAACTTGCAAAGATTTAAATTGAAGCCCATTTAATTCTCTGTTGTTCACTTGTTTTAAAATCAAAAATCGGTTCAGGTTTGACACCTTGACGACAGTTTTTCCTAGCGGCTGCAGAAATTACGATGTTGAAATCCATTCATTTGACTTTGAGCCGGCGCCATTTCTTTAATTGTAAACTCAGCAAAACTTGCAAGGATTTAAATTGAAGCTTATTTAATTCTCTGTTGTTCACTTGTTTTAAAATCAAAAATCTGTTCAGGTTTGACACCTTGACGACAGTTTTTCCTAGCGGCTGCAGAAATTACGATGTTGAAATCCATTCATTTGACTTTGAGCCGGCGCCATTTCTTTAATTGTAAACTCAGCAAAACTTGCAAAGATTTAAATTGAAGCTCATTTAATTCTCTGTTGTTCACTTGTTTTAAAATCAAAAATCTGTTCAGGTTTGACACCTTGACGACAGTTTTTCCTAGCGGCTGCAGAAATTACGATGTTGAAATCCATTCATTTGACTTTGAGCCGGCGCCATTTCTTTAATTGTAAACTCAGCAAAACTTGCAAAGATTTAAATTGAAGCTCATTTAATTCTCTGTTGTTCACTTGTTTTGAAATCAAAAATCTATTGAGGTTTGACACCTTGACGACAGTTTTTCCTAGCGGCTGCAGAAATTACGATGTTGAAATCCATTCATTTGACTTTGAGCCGGCGCCATTTCTTTAATTGTAAACTCAGCAAAACTTGCAAGGATTTAAATTGAAGCTTATTTAATTCTCTGTTGTTCACTTGTTTTAAAATCAAAAATCTGTTCAGGTTTGACACCTTGACGACAGTTTTTCCTAGCGGCTGCAGAAATTACGATGTTGAAATCCATTCATTTGACTTTGAGCCGGCGCCATTTCTTTAATTGTAAACTCAGCAAAACTTGCAAAGATTTAAATTGAAGCTCATTTAATTCTCTGTTGTTCACTTGTTTTAAAATCAAAAATCTGTTCAGGTTTGACACCTTGACGACAGTTTTTCCTAGCGGCTGCAGAAATTACGATGTTGAAATCCATTCATTTGACTTTGAGCCGGCGCCATTTCTTTAATTCTAAACTCAGCAAAACTTGGAAAGATTTAAATTAAAGCTCATTTAATTCTCTGTTGTTCACTTGTTTTGAAATCAAAAATCTATTCAGGTTTGACACCTTGACGACAGTTTTTCCTAGCGGCTGCAGAAATTACGATGTTGAAATCCATTCATTTGACTTTGAGCCGGCGCCATTTCTTTAATTGTAAACTCAGCAAAACTTGCAACGATTTAAATTAAAGCTCATTTAATTCTCTATTGTTCACTTGTTTTAAAATCAAAAATCGGTTCAGGTTTGACACCTTGACGACAGTTTTTCCTAGCGGCTGCAGAAATTACGATGTTGAAATCCATTCATTTGACTTTGAGCCGGCGCCATTTCTTTAATTGTAAACTAAAGAAACTGACACCTTGACGACAGTTTTTCCTAGCGGCTGCAGAAATTACGATGTTGAAATCCATTCATTTGACTTTGAGCCGGCGCCATTTCTTTAATTGTAAACTCAGCAAAACTTGCAACGATTTAAATTAAAGCTCATTTAATTCTCTGTTGTTCACTTGTTTTGAAATCAAAAATCTATTGAGGTTTGACACCTTGACGACAGTTTTTCCTAGCGGCTGCAGAAATTACGATGTTGAAATCCATTCATTTGACTTTGAGCCGGCGCCATTTCTTTAATTGTAAACTCAGCAAAACTTGCAAAGATTTAAATTGAAGCTCATTTAATTCTCTGTTGTTCACTTGTTTTGAAATCAAAAATCTATTGAGGTTTGACACCTTGACGACAGTTTTTCCTAGCGGCTGCAGAAATTACGATGTTGAAATCCATTCATTTGACTTTGAGCCGGCGCCATTTCTTTAATTGTAAACTCAGCAAAACTTGCAAAGATTCAAATTAAAGCTCATTTAATTCTCTGTTGTTCACTTGTTTTAAAATCAAAAATCGGTTCAGGTTTGACACCTTGACGACAGTTTTTCCTAGCGGCTGCAGAAATTACGATGTTGAAATCCATTCATTTGACTTTGAGCCGGCGCCATTTCTTTAATTGTAAACTCAGCAAAACTTGCAAGGATTTAAATTGAAGCTTATTTAATTCTCTGTTGTTCACTTGTTTTAAAATCAAAAATCTGTTCAGGTTTGACACCTTGACGACAGTTTTTCCTAGCGGCTGCAGAAATTACGATGTTGAAATCCATTCATTTGACTTTGAGCCGGCGCCATTTCTTTAATTGTAAACTCAGCAAAACTTGCAAAGATTTAAATTGAAGCCCATTTAATTCTCTGTTGTTCACTTGTTTTAAAATCAAAAATCGGTTCAGGTTTGACACCTTGACGACAGTTTTTCCTAGCGGCTGCAGAAATTACGATGTTGAAATCCATTCATTTGACTTTGAGCCGGCGCCATTTCTTTAATTGTAAACTCAGCAAAACTTGCAAGGATTTAAATTGAAGCTTATTTAATTCTCTGTTGTTCACTTGTTTTAAAATCAAAAATCTGTTCAGGTTTGACACCTTGACGACAGTTTTTCCTAGCGGCTGCAGAAATTACGATGTTGAAATCCATTCATTTGACTTTGAGCCGGCGCCATTTCTTTAATTGTAAACTCAGCAAAACTTGCAAAGATTTAAATTGAAGCTCATTTAATTCTCTGTTGTTCACTTGTTTTAAAATCAAAAATCTGTTCAGGTTTGACACCTTGACGACAGTTTTTCCTAGCGGCTGCAGAAATTACGATGTTGAAATCCATTCATTTGACTTTGAGCCGGCGCCATTTCTTTAATTCTAAACTCAGCAAAACTTGGAAAGATTTAAATTAAAGCTCATTTAATTCTCTGTTGTTCACTTGTTTTGAAATCAAAAATCTATTCAGGTTTGACACCTTGACGACAGTTTTTCCTAGCGGCTGCAGAAATTACGATGTTGAAATCCATTCATTTGACTTTGAGCCGGCGCCATTTCTTTAATTGTAAACTCAGCAAAACTTGCAACGATTTAAATTAAAGCTCATTTAATTCTCTATTGTTCACTTGTTTTAAAATCAAAAATCGGTTCAGGTTTGACACCTTGACGACAGTTTTTCCTAGCGGCTGCAGAAATTACGATGTTGAAATCCATTCATTTGACTTTGAGCCGGCGCCATTTCTTTAATTGTAAACTAAAGAAACTGACACCTTGACGACAGTTTTTCCTAGCGGCTGCAGAAATTACGATGTTGAAATCCATTCATTTGACTTTGAGCCGGCGCCATTTCTTTAATTGTAAACTCAGCAAAACTTGCAACGATTTAAATTAAAGCTCATTTAATTCTCTATTGTTCACTTGTTTTAAAATCAAAAATCGGTTCAGGTTTGACACCTTGACGACAGTTTTTCCTAGCGGCTGCAGAAATTACGATGTTGAAATCCATTCATTTGACTTTGAGCCGGCGCCATTTCTTTAATTGTAAACTCAGCAAAACTTGCAAAGATTCAAATTAAAGCTCATTTAATTCTCTGTTGTTCGCTTGTTTTAAAATCAAAAATCGGTTCAGGTTTGACACCTTGACGACAGTTTTTCCTAGCGGCTGCAGAAATTACGATGTTGAAATCCATTCATTTGACTTTGAGCCGGCGCCATTTCTTTAATTGTAAACTCAGCAAAACTTGCAAAGATTCAAATTAAAGCTCATTTAATTCTCTGTTGTTCACTTGTTTTAAAATCAAAAATCTATTCAGGTTTGACACCTTGACGACAGTTTTTCCTAGCGGCTGCAGAAATTACGATGTTGAAATCCATTCATTTGATTTTGAGCCGGCGACATTTCTTTAATTGTAAACTCAGCAAAACTTGCAACGATTTAAATTAAAGCTCATTTAATTCTCTATTGTTCACTTGTTTTAAAATCAAAAATCGGTTCAGGTTTGACACCTTGACGACAGTTTTTCCTAGCGGCTGCAGAAATTACGATGTTGAAATCCATTCATTTGACTTTGAGCCGGCGCCATTTCTTTAATTCCAAACTCAGCAAAACTTGCAAAGATTCAGATTAAAGCTCATTTAATTCTCTGTTGTTCACTTGTTTTAAAATCAAAAATCGGTTCAGGTTTGACACCTTGACGACAGTTTTTCCTAGCGGCTGCAGAAATTACGATGTTGAAATCCATTCATTTGACTTTGAGCCGGCGCCATTTCTTTAATTGTAAACTCAGCAAAACTTGCAACGATTTAAATTAAAGCTCATTTAATTCTCCGTTGTCCACTTATTTTAAAATCAAAAATCTGTACAGGTTTGACACCTTGACGACAGTTTTTCCTAGCGGCTGCAGAAATTACGATGTTGAAATCCATTCATTTGACTTTGAGCCGGCGCCATTTCTTTAATTGTAAACTCAGCAAAACTTGCAAAGATTTAAATTGAAGCCCATTTAATTCTCTGTTGTTCACTTGTTTTAAAATCAAAAATCGGTTCAGGTTTGACACTTTGACGACAGTTTTTCCTAGCGGCTGCAGAAATTACGATGTTGAAATCCATTCATTTGACTTTGAGCCGGCGCCATTTCTTTAATTGTAAACTCAGCAAAACTTGCAACGATTTAAATTAAAGCTCATTTAATTCTCTATTGTTCACTTGTTTTAAAATCAAAAATCGGTTCAGGTTTGACACCTTGACGACAGTTTTTCCTAGCGGCTGCAGAAATTACGATGTTGAAATCCATTCATTTGACTTTGAGCCGGCGCCATTTCTTTAATTGTAAACTCAGCAAAACTTGCAAAGATTTAAATTGAAGCTCATTTAATTCTCTGTTGTTCACTTGTTTTGAAATCAAAAATCTATTCAGGTTTGACACCTTGACGACAGTTTTTCCTAGCGGCTGCAGAAATTACGATGTTGAAATCCATTCATTTGACTTTGAGCCGGCGCCATTTCTTTAATTCCAAACTCAGCAAAACTTGCAAAGATTCAGATTAAAGCTCATTTAATTCTCTGTTGTTCACTTGTTTTAAAATCAAAAATCGGTTCAGGTTTGACACCTTGACGACAGTTTTTCCTAGCGGCTGCAGAAATTACGATGTTGAAATCCATTCATTTGACTTTGAGCCGGCGCCATTTCTTTAATTGTAAACTCAGCAAAACTTGCAACGATTTAAATTAAAGCTCATTTAATTCTCCGTTGTCCACTTATTTTAAAATCAAAAATCTGTACAGGTTTGACACCTTGACGACAGTTTTTCCTAGCGGCTGCAGAAATTACGATGTTGAAATCCATTCATTTGACTTTGAGCCGGCGCCATTTCTTTAATTGTAAACTCAGCAAAACTTGCAAAGATTTAAATTGAAGCCCATTTAATTCTCTGTTGTTCACTTGTTTTAAAATCAAAAATCGGTTCAGGTTTGACACTTTGACGACAGTTTTTCCTAGCGGCTGCAGAAATTACGATGTTGAAATCCATTCATTTGACTTTGAGCCGGCGCCATTTCTTTAATTGTAAACTCAGCAAAACTTGCAACGATTTAAATTAAAGCTCATTTAATTCTCTGTTGTCCACTTATTTTAAAATCAAAAATCTATTCAGGTTTGACACCTTGACGACAGTTTTTCCTAGCGGCTGCAGAAATTACGATGTTGAAATCCATTCATTTGACTTTGAGCCGGCGCCATTTCTTTAATTGTAAACTCAGCAAAACTTGCAAGGATTTAAATTGAAGCTTATTTAATTCTCTGTTGTTCACTTGTTTTAAAATCAAAAATCTATTCAGGTTTGACACCTTGACGACAGTTTTTCCTAGCGGCTGCAGAAATTACGATGTTGAAATCCATTCATTTGACTTTGAGCCGGCGCCATTTCTTTAATTGTAAACTCAGCAAAACTTGCAAAGATTTAAATTGAAGCTCATTTAATTCTCTGTTGTCCACTTGTTTTAAAATCAAAAATCTGTTCAGGTTTGACACCTTGACGACAGTTTTTCCTAGCGGCTGCAGAAATTACGATGTTGAAATCCATTCATTTGACTTTGAGCCGGCGCCATTTCTTTAATTGTAAACTCAGCAAAACTTGCAAGGATTTAAATTGAAGCTTATTTAATTCTCTGTTGTTCACTTGTTTTAAAATCAAAAATCTGTTCAGGTTTGACACCTTGACGACAGTTTTTCCTAGCGGCTGCAGAAATTACGATGTTGAAATCCATTCATTTGACTTTGAGCCGGCGCCATTTCTTTAATTGTAAACTCAGCAAAACTTGCAAAGATTTAAATTGAAGCTCATTTAATTCTCTGTTGTTCACTTGTTTTAAAATCAAAAATCTGTTCAGGTTTGACACCTTGACGACAGTTTTTCCTAGCCGCTGCAGAAATAACGATGTTGAAATCCATTCATTTGACTTTGAGCCGGCGCCATTTCTTTAATTCTAAACTCAGCAAAACTTGCAAAGATTTAAATTAAAGCTCATTTAATTCTCTGTTGTTCACTTGTTTTGAAATCAAAAATCTATTCAGGTTTGACACCTTGACGACAGTTTTTCCTAGCGGCTGCAGAAATTACGATGTTGAAATCCATTCATTTGACTTTGAGCCGGCGCCATTTCTTTAATTGTAAACTCAGCAAAACTTGCAACGATTTAAATTAAAGCTCATTTAATTCTCTATTGTTCACTTGTTTTAAAATCAAAAATCGGTTCAGGTTTGACACCTTGACGACAGTTTTTCCTAGCGGCTGCAGAAATTACGATGTTGAAATCCATTCATTTGACTTTGAGCCGGCGCCATTTCTTTAATTGTAAACTCAGCAAAACTTGCAACGATTCAAATTAAAGCTCATTTAATTCTCTGTTGTTCACTTGTTTTAAAATCAAAAATTGGTTCAGGTTTGACACCTTGACGACAGTTTTTCCTAGCGGCTGCAGAAATTACGATGTTGAAATCCATTCATTTGACTTTGAGCCGGCGCCATTTCTTTAATTCTAAACTCAGCAAAACTTGCAAAGATTTAAATTAAAGCTCATTTAATTCTCTGTTGTTCACTTCTTTTAAAATCAAAAATCTGTTCGGGTTTGATACCTTGACGACAGTTTTTCCTAGCGGCTGCAGAAATTACGATGTTGAAATCCATTCATTTGACTTTGAGCCGGCGCCATTTCTTTAATTGTAAACTCAGCAAAACTTGCAACGATTTAAATAAAAGCTCATTTAATTCTCTGTTGTTCACTTGTTTTGAAATCAAAAATCTATTCGGGTTTGACACCTTGACGACAGTTTTTCCTAGCGGCTGCAGAAATAACGATGTTGAAATCCATTCATTTGACTTTGAGCCGGCGCCATTTCTTTAATTGTAAACTCAGCAAAACTTGCAAAGATTTAAATTAAAGCTCATTTAATTCTCTGTTGTTCACTTGTTTTGAAATCAAAAATCTATTCAGGTTTGACACCTTGACGACAGTTTTTCCTAGCGGCTGCAGAAATTACGATGTTGAAATCCATTCATTTGACTTTGAGCCGGCGCCATTTCTTTAATTGTAAACTCAGCAAAACTTGCAAAGATTCAAATTAAAGCTCATTTAATTCTCTGTTGTTCACTTGTTTTAAAATCAAAAATCGGTTCAGGTTTGACACCTTGACGACAGTTTTTCCTAGCGGCTGCAGAAATTACGATGTTGAAATCCATTCATTTGACAAAAGTAAGAAGGGGGGACCCCCTTTCATCAAAAATTAAGAATCACCAATTTTAATTGAATCCTGCACACAAACCGTGGGTTGCGATCATATAATTTTGAGAAACACCAATTTAAGTGATTATATCAGAGACATTCAAAGTTGTTGATTTGATAAGGAAGGTGCATTAAACTCGAAAAACCTTTCTTTCGGCGCGTTATCAACAATGTCAATTGAACTATAATCGCGTATTGTAATTAACTTTTATCCAAAAGTGTATTTTTTTGCGACCGACCAAATATTATCAATAAATTATTTATAAGACTAGAGAACAAAGAAAATTCATTCAGGCGAAAAGATACGAATAAAAAAAATTGAATTTTATTTAATATTCGTAGTTTCGATAAATTTTGGTCGGAAATATGAAAAGTGAATTGAATCCGAATATAACTTACTTTAAATTTTACTTTCTCCTCTAATGTATGGGAATGTATTGTATAATTTTTCAAATTATTTTTTAACGGAAATATCCCTTTTTAGATTAGATGTAAATGTTTATACACCTAATTTAATATTCATGTAAAAAGGAGTTTCCGTATAAATAAATGATGTTTTTGTCGGATATTTTTATGGATAATTCACAGTTGAACAGTATTTACTAAGTCTGAAAGGAAGCAACGTTGTTGTGCCACATTTAAATTACCTAAAATGTGTACAGTAATAAAATTTCGCTTAAGGAATAACCGTTCATCGTTGTTGAATGTAAGCAGAAATTTATTCAAGTGCAAAGTAAGTTTGTCTTGTTTAAGCGGTATGCCAAATCGAATGAACATTGCCAAAACGTATCCATTAGGAGAGTGACTTTGACAAACGGGTTTAACCTCTTTAAATAATTCGGTTGTGCAAAATGAGATTTCATTAATCTCCGCACAATTATAATTGCTAAAGTTATCTGCAGAACTATTAAGAGTTGTTGGATTACATAATAAAAGGTTTATTTTGTTGTTACAAGTTCATTATTCATAAAGGTACGTTTACGATGCACAGTTTATTTCGAGTTTGCGTGGTCCATAGGTGGTGGGGGAAGCAAAATTGAAATATTGGCGAAATAGTGACAAACTTTTGAAATTTTGTGATTTTCTTTAAATATATATAAATATCTTTTCGCACAGTCAAAAAAATTAATTTTGTGACAGTTAAAAAAAACGCCTCGATTCACAGTTTAAAAATATTTGACAGTCCAATAATAGTATTTTCACCAGTCCAAATATATCAAATTCGATAATTGAAAAATGTTATTTTTGATTTTCAAAAAATGTCTATGGTGTATTTTTGACTTTAATTATTGACCTTCCTATAATTAAATTTGCGAGTCTCTAAAATTGTAATTTTTGATAGTTAAATGAATAATTCGCATCACTAGTTTTACCGCCTAGGTAATAAAATACAATTTTCATTAATTTCCTTATTTTAGTGCAAAAAAATTATACATTGATAAAATAGTTTCATCATAAAAATCATAAATAAATGGACTTTGCATTATTAAAATGAATATTTGTTATTTTGTGATAACCTCTGGAAAAAATGATAAAACTGCTTTAATTGTGTTTTTTTTATAACTACAATCGTTCTATTGCAAAAGTTGTAAATACTACGGCGTATTTGTGTATTACGTGTGTTTATATTCCCATTAAAAAAATCCTGGCAACATATACTTTATTTCACCAATGTTGGCGTTCACGTCATCAATTTCAAAGTTACAAATTAATCCGTTCAAGGTCACAATAGCGCGCATTGGCAAACACCATGCGTCGTAACTCAAATATGCAATCACTAGAAATTATTCAGGTTGCAATGGTTACAGCATTACGGAGCACTCGAGTTGCGCAGAGTGAGAAAGTATTCGGATAGAACGCGACAACAAATCTGCGGGGACAATTTAATTCAATACAAATAATAAAATGTCTCAAGTAAATTGAATTTAAGATTGTCAATGCGCAATACGTCACGAGTGGTTGGTAAAGCTGTACATACTTTTCAAATGTGTATAACGCAAACAAATCCATATTTTCCTAAAATCCCACCATTTGCAGGATTTCCATTCAATATTCCATTAACACCTTCTTATTTGTTAACGTCCAAAAAATATGTACGAACACAAAGAAAACATCAAATGTCGTCCGGCGCTGACATATTGACCTTCTACGTCGATTAGTGTGTACCAACACGTTTATTTTTTTTTATCATGTTTAAACAAGAAATACATCTGTTATCAAATATTTGTAAATACCCGTGTATTTAAATACATAAAGGGATAGTGTCGCCAGATAAAACGTTTTATTTGTTTTCCACAAAAAATTAGATGGAAACAAAGATGAAAAAATAAAACTAAAATGTTGATGAAAATATAAAACCCAAGGGCGTGAAACTAAAATGTAGCACGGACTCGGTCAGACGGAGTTGTTTGTTTATGTGAATAATTTATATTAATTATTCACGAATGAAACCGTTCAAACGTTGAATTTCCTCAAATTGCATTTCACAAATGAATTATTCAGAAGTGTCAGGAAAAAAAACAATTATTTACTCCACGGAGTAAATAACATAAAATTGCGCTTAAAAAATCGTTTCAATCAAAAAACAACAGATTTTGGAAAAGATTAATAATAGCAAACAAAAAACGAAGAAGAAATTCTGAAGAATTCTGGGAATATGAGACACAATTGTTTATCAAAAAACATTACAGTTTTAAAATTATCAAAAAGATGAATGATAACGAATAAAAAACGAAGAAGAAATACTGAAAAATGTAGGAATAGACACTTTTTCTTCTATTTTTTTTATAAAGAAATATTGCAGATTTAAAATTATCATAAAGATTAATGATAACGAGTAAAAAACGAAGAAGAAATACTGAAAAATTGTAGGAATATAAGAAACTTTCTTCTTATTTTTGATGAAGAAATATTGCAGATTTAAAATTACCATAAAGATTAATGACAACAAACAAAAAACGAAGAAGAAATACTGAAGCTAAAGACACACTTTCTTCTAATTCTTCTTTTACCCCACTCTAAACTTCTGCAGTGGATGGGCGTAA
This sequence comes from Ocypus olens, assembly GCA_910593695.2. Classification (NCBI taxonomy): domain Eukaryota; kingdom Metazoa; phylum Arthropoda; class Insecta; order Coleoptera; family Staphylinidae; genus Ocypus; species Ocypus olens. The sequence goes on along the minus strand of OU343062.1, from coordinate 1,978,656 downwards.
AAGTGCCGTGACCACTGGAAAAGAGCGTTGACCAACGATCAATTTCAAAACATCGTACAGATTCTTCCGTAATTATAATGTCTGTTGGGTATTTTGGTTTAGTAAACCACACGTGTATGTGGTGTTGTGTGTATCTCAAAAGTTCAATGTCACCGACACAGCTACACAATGCGTGTATAATCTGAATATTTCAGCCGGCATTTCCTAACAGACTTGACCTTGTCGGCCTAATTTATGTCAGATCAAAGATAAGGATGCCAGATTCCTTATCACCTCCTGATTATTCAGGCACAATATACGCGGTTCACACAAACATGAACGCGATTTTTTTCTCTTTCTCTCTCTTTGAGCTTCCGGTGTTAAAACATCCTGATTTTTATTGTTCGAATTTTCTAAAAACGTACATCAATTTATTTATTGGTAATTCATTTAATTGGCAATGGAGTCCGAAATATTTAAAAAACTGCCATTTTTTCCATTCGAAAATCGAAAAAGCGTTGATTATTTAAAACCGGAAACAATTACAAGCTTCTAATTTCGAAAAAAGTATTTATACATATTTGAGCTTTGATATTACAAAAAAATTCACTCACGTTAATAATCTAGTTTTTCAAATAATCGCCAGCAAACCCAAAATGGTAATTTTCAAAACGCTAAAATCGAAAAAGCTTTGATTTTTCAAAACTGGAAACAAATGCAGACTTTTAACTTTTGAAGAATTATTTGCAAATAAAAAGGCTTTAATATTTTAGGAAAATTCATGCATGTTAATTACCTCGTTTTCAAAATAATCGTTATCAAACTTAAAAATAGCCATTTTTAACGCTCAAAAAACGAAAACTCGTTGTTTTCTTAAAACCGGAAACAAATACAGACTTCAAGTTTTCACAGCCATATTTGGGAATAATTGGGCTTTAATATATTAGAAAAATTTGGGCATGTTTATCATTTACTTTTCCAGATAATTATCATCAAACCCAAGATTGGCCAGTTTTAACGCTTAAAAATAGAAAAAGTGTTGAATTTTCAAAACCGGAAATAAATTTATTCTTCTAACTTTAACAGGATAATTCAGAAATGATTGGGCTTTAATATTTTAGGAAAATAATTGCATGCTGATCACCTAGTTTTCTGGATAATCGTTATCAAACCTAAAAAAATGGCATATTCAGCGTTCGAAAATTGAAAAAGCGCTGATTATTAAAATCCGGAAACAAATGCGGACTTCTAATTTCAAAAGAAGTATTTATAAATAATGGAGCTTTGATGTTACAAAAAAATGAACGCACGTTAATAATCTAGTTTTTCAAGTAATCGCCATCAAACCCAAAAATTGTAATTTTCAATGCGCAAAAATCGAAAAAGCTTTGATTTTTTAAAACCGGAAACAAATGCATACTTTTAACTTTTTCATAGTTATTTGCAAATAAAAGGGCTTTAATATTTTAAGAAAATCCATGCATGTTAATTACCTAGTTTTCAAAATAATCGCCAGTAAACCAAAAAATAGCCATTTTCAGCGCTCAAAAAACGAAAACGCCTTATTTTCTTAAAACCGGAAAGAAATACAGACTTCAAATATTTACAGCACTATTTAGGAATAATCGGGCTTTAATATTTTAGAAAAATTCGGGCATGTTTATCATTTACTTTTTCAGATAATTATCATCAAAACTAAGATTTGCCGGTTTTAACGCTAAAAAATGGAAAAAGTGTTATTTTTTTTCAAAAACGGAAATAAATGCATACATTCAACTTATTCAGAATTGTTTATAAATAAAAAGGCTTTGACATTTATAAAAAATCCATGCATGCTATTTACCTAGTTTTCTAAATAATCGCCATGAAACCAAAAAATAGCCATTTTAAAAAACGAAAACGCGCTGTTTTCTTAAAACCGGAAACAAATACAGACTTCAAACTTTTACAGCATTATTCAGAAATAATTGGGCTTTAATATTATAGAAAATTTCGGGCATGTTTATCATTTATTTTTCCAGATAATTATCATCAAACCCAAGATTGGCCAGTTTTAACGCTCAAAAATAGAAAAAGTGTTGAATTTTCAAAACCGGAAATAAATTCATTCTTCTAATTTTTACGGGATAATTCAGAAATGATTGGGCTTTAATATTTTAGGAAAATAAATGCATGCTGATTGCCTAGTTTTCTAGATAATCGTTATTAAACCTAAAAAAATGGCATATTCAGCGTTCGAAAATTGAAAAAGCGTTGATTATTACAAACCGGAAACAAATGCAGACTTCTAATTTCAAAAGAAGTATTTATAAATAATGGAGCTTTGACGTTACAGAAAAATTAACGCACGTTAATGATCTAGTTTTTCAAATAATCGCCATCAAACCCAAAAAATTGTAATTTTCAACGTGCAAAAATTGAAAAAGCTTTGATTTTTCAAAAACGAAAACAAATGCAGACTTTCAACTTTATCGCAATTATTTGCTAATAGAAGGGCTTTAATATTTTAGGAAATTCATGCATGTTCATTACCTAGTTTTCAAGATAATCGCCATCAAATCCAAAAATAGCCATTTTTAACGCTCCAAAAATGAAAACGTGTTGTTTTCTTAAAACCAGTAACAAATACAGACTTCAAACTTTTACAGCATTATTTGGGTATAGTTGGACTTTAATATTATACAAAAATTTGGGCATGTTTATCATTTAGTTTTCCAGATAATGATCATCAAAACCACGATTGATCAGTTTTAATGCTGAAAAATAGAACAAGTTTACTTTTTCAAAAAATTATCATCAAACACAAGATTGTCCAGTTTTAACGCGCAAAAATAGAAAGTGTTGATTTTTCAAAACCGGAAATAAATGCGTACTTCTAACTTTTTCAGAATAATTCATAAATGATTAGGCTTTAATATTTTAGAAAAATTTAGACATGTTTATTACTTACTTTTCCAGAAAATTATCATCAAACCTCAAAAATAGAAAAAGTGTTTATTTTTTCAAAACCGGAAATAAGTGCGCACTTTTAACTTTTGCAGAATAATTCATAAATGATAAGGCTTTAATATTTTAGAAAAATTTAGACATGTTCATTACTTACTTTTCCAGAAAATTATCATCGAACACAAGATTGTCCAGTTTTAACGCGCAAAAATTGAAAAAGTGTTAATTTTTCAAAACCGGAAATAAATGCGTACTTCTAACTTTTGCAGAATAATTCATAAATGATAAGGCTTTAATATTTTAGAAAAATTTAGACATGTTCATTACTTACTTTTCCAGAAAATTATCATCGAACACAAGATTGTCCAGTTTTAACGCTCAAAAATAGAAAAAGTGTTAATTTTTCAAAACCGGAAATAAATGCGTACTTCTAACTTTTGCAGAATAATTCATAAATGATTAGGCTTTAATATTTTAGAAAAATTTAGACATGTTTATTACTTACTTTTCCAGAAAATTATCATCAAACACAAGATTGTCCAGTTTTAACGCGCAAAAATAGAAAAAGTGTTGATTTTTTAAAACCGGAAATAAATGTATACTTCTAACTTTTGCAGAATAATTCATAAATGAATAGGCTTTAATATTTTCGAAAAAATTAGGCATGTTTATCATTTACTTTTCCAGAAAATTATCATCAAACACAAGATTGTCCAGTTTTAACGCTCAAAAATAGAAAAAGTGTTGATTTTTCAAAACCGGAAATAAATGTATACATCTAACTTTTGCAGAATAATTCATTAATGATTAGGCTTTAATATTTTAGAAAAATTTAGACATGTTTATTACTTACTTTTCCTGAAAATTATGATCAAACACAAGATTGTCCAGTTTTAACGCGCAAAAATAGAAAAAGTGTTGATTTTTCAAAACCGGAAATGAATGCGTACTTCTAACTTTTGCAGAATAATTCATAAATGATAAGGCTTTATTATTTTAGAAAAATTTAGACATGTTTATTACTTACTTTTCCAGAAAATTATGATCAAACACAAGATTGTACAGTTTTAACGCTCAAAAATAGAAAAAGTGTTAATTTTTCAAAACCGGAAATAAATGCGTACTTCTAACTTTTTCAAAATAATTCATAAGTTATTAGGCTTTAATATTTTAGAAAAATTTAGACATATTTATTACTTACTTTTCCAGAAAATTATCATCAAACTCAAAATTGGCCAGTTTTAACGCTCAAAAATAGAACAAGTGTTGATTTTTCAAAACCGGAAATAAATGCGTACTTCTAACTTTTGCAGAGTAATTCATAAATGATTAGGCTTTATTATTTTAGAAAAATTTAGACATGTTTATCACTTACTTTTCCAGAAAATTATCATCAAACACAAGATTTGCCGATTTTAAAGCTCAAAAATAGAAAAAGTGTTGATTTTTCAAAACCGGAAATAAAGGCGTACTTCTAACTTTTTCAGAATAATTCATAAATGATAAGGCTTTAATATTTTAGAAAAATTTAGACATGTTTATTACTTACTTTTCCAGAAAATTATCATCAAACACAAGAATTGCCGGTTTTAACGCGCAAAAATAGAAAAAGTGTTGATTTTTCAAAACTGGAAATAAATGCATACTTCTAACTTTTGCAGAATAATTCATAAATGATTGGGCTTTAATATTTTAGAAAAATTTCGGCATGTTATTTACCTGGTTTTCAAGATTAATACTTTTTTTTATTTTCCACGATAATGTATTTCTGCGTGAATGTAATATTGACCTTATTTTGGCTTTTTCCGGTCGTCTTAAGCAATATCTAAATTACACGCTTGTATTCTAATAATAGCCCAAGGATTGCGTAAACATTTCTATGTAATCTCGGCGCAATCAAGGTCCAAACAAATATCTCTGGGAAGTAGAATTAAATTGTTTAAACGTATGTATCTTTTCGCATCTAGCATTAACGAGATTTTTAAACTCTCGACTCTAGTTATGTATTCATTCGGATTTCATTCGGATTTCATAATACGTTACACGAAACATTTTTTTTTACGAATTACGAATTTGTTCGGCACTAATTAATTTTTTAATCACTTTTGGTTATCATGGGAAATGTACGCGCAGGCTGGATAGAAGCGGGCATATTGCGGACGCGGATCTGGGCGCCGGTGTACGAGCAGTGCACTGCTGTATCATCTGGCTTAACTGTTTAAAAATTAGACTCTCTGGTAATCATGAAAATATGAGACGGGTGTGAAGTTAGCCATAGATTTCAAACCTCTAATCTTCTATTTAAAATGTACTTTGTTATCCGGCAAAAATCTGTAAACATCCCTTCACTGAATTTTGAGATAATCGCACAGAATTTCTGTCGTTATTTCCAAATCAACTTTTGTTGCAATTTTTAACCATTTGCAACGTTGCTGGGGGAAAGAAAAACGCAACTTTATCTAAGCGAGCAACAACACTATTTATAATGTTTATTAATCTAAGTTATGACAAGGCTAAGGCCACGTTACGAAACGCACAATTATTTTTCAACGCGATTTGCATAAATAGTTGGGAAAGACGTTTCTGTTTACAACGGCGTAACTAGACCATTCAACAAGAGAGGAAACCGTCCACGGGAGCAAAACGAAAAAAAAGAAAAGGAAACCCAGAGAGCTGGGTGTGTTCGGCCGTCTTGGCCGTCCTCGTTTCGGTTTTGCGGTATTGCCTGCCCACAGGATAATTCTTTCGAAAGCTTAACGAAACTGAATCACGGCTAAATAACATAAAATCTATGAGGTCACCGCTGCTGGGTTCAAGATATTTATACCGTGCAGGATGTATTATTAACTTTTATTATTTTTATAAATTGAATCATAAGTACTGAAAAATTTCAAAACCTAAATTTTTCACTAAAACAGTACTAAGAATACGATACTGAAAAATTTCAACATCCAAAATTTGTTTTTTCTTACTAAAACGTATGAAAAATACGTGAGAAGACAAAAAAATCATAACTCAAATTAAGACATATTAATCTTCAAATGATGAATTATTGAATTTACACGAAATATTTCGGCGTTATAGAATATTATTATTACAACAAGGCACTTATATAAGTTTTTGAGATTATTTTTGTTCTAAAAATTATTATTGCAACCTAAAGAATGAATTCAAAAGCACAAAAACATTCAGAAAAACGAAATTATACACTTCGTCTACTCCGACCTACATACACGTTATTGCACTGGATTTCGTATAAACCGGATTTTTGTTTAAATCAAATTTAAACAAAACAAAAAACGCCGCCAGCATTAAACATTTAAAATAAAAAATCACTCTCTATAACAAAATAACTATACTCACTGCTAATCCACCAAAGACAGATCTCAACGGACAGTATTCATACCTGAAAAAAAATTAATCATTAGTTATGTAATTCCTACAATATAAAGAAATTTTATAGTTTATACAAAACTTCCATTTTTCAAACGAACAACTTTTATAAATAGAAATCGAGCAATTCCAAAAACACTCTCGCATTGTTTCCAATATATTCGATTTTCTTAATTCCAAAACAAGTTATTTAAAAAGAAAAATTAAGATGTCCTTCCCCCTGTCATCCATAACGTCCTAATTTGGTTTCGTTTGTAAATACGCGTGTTTATTTTGGCCCCCTTATTTTTCACGTGAACTCGCCGAAACAATTAATCATGTCGCTTGTCTTGTCTCTCGGGTCCCACCGAAAACTGTTTTCATTTATTCGAAATTATATTTCATATACATTTCGAAAATATTTTTTTCGGATTCCACTTAGGCGGCGTGACCGGCGTTTATTTGAAGTAAAATTGCTTTTCGATTAGTTTTTGAACAATTTTTTTTATAATCCTAATTGCGAATGTATTTTTGATAAATTTTCAAACTTTCAAGTCGGTGGCAGTTGTTTATATAATTTTTTCAAGCCAACAGAATGTTTACAATTTTTTGGAAATTTAAACAAAGTTCACGATGGATTATCCCGAACATTACAGCAAGTGCATTTGGTATTTTTTCATAATCCTAATTGCGAATGTATTTTGGATAAATTTGGAAACTATCAAGTCGATAGCAATTGTTTACATAATTTTTTCAAGCCGACAGAATGTTTACAATTTTTTGGACATTTAAACAAAGTTCACGTTGGATTATCCCGAAAATTACAGCAAGAGCATTTGGTATTTTTTCATAATCCTAAGTGCGAATGTGTTTTGGATAAATTTGGAAACTTTCAAGATGATGGCAATTGTTTAAATAATTTTTTTAAGCTAATAGAATGTTTACAATTTTTTGGAAATTTAAACAAAGTTTGCGTTGGATTATCCCAAAAATTACAGGAAGGGCATTTGGTATTGTTTCATAATCCTAAGTACGAATGTATTTTGGATAAATTTGGAAACTTTCAAGTCGATAGCAATTGTTTAAATAATTTTTTCAAGCCGACAGAATGTTTACAATTTTTTGGAAATTTAAACAAAGTTCACGTTGGATTATCGCGAAAAATACAGCAAGGGCAATTGGTACTTTTTCATAATCCTAAGTGCAAATGTGTTTTGGATAAATTTGGAAACTTTCAAGTCGATGGCAATTGTTTAAATAATTTTTTCAAGCCATCAAAAGTTACCAATTTTTTGGAAATTTAAACAAAGTTCGCGTTTGATTATCCCGAAAAATACAGCAAGGGCATTTGGTATTTTTTCATAATCGTAAGTGCGAATGTATTTTTGATAAATTTGGAAACTTTCAAGTCGATGGCAATTGTTTATATAATTTTTTCAAGCCGACAGAATGTTTACAATTTTTTGTAAATTTAAACAAAGTTCACGTTGGATTATCCCGAAAAATACAGCAAGGGCATTTGGTATTTTTTTATAATCCTAAGTGCGAATGTATTTTGGATAAATTTGGAAACTTTCAAGTCGATGGCAATTGTTTATATAATTTTTTCAAGCCGACAGAATGTTTGCAATTTTTTGGAAATTAAAACAAAGTTCACGTTGGATTATCCCGAAAATTACAGCAAGAGCATTTGGTATTTTTTCATAATCCTAAGTGCGAATGTATTTTTGGTAAATTTGGAAACTTTCAAGTCGGTGACAATTGTTTATATAATTTTTTCAAGCCGACAGAATGTTTACAATTTTTTGGAAATTAAAACAAAGTTTGCGTTGGATTATCCCGAAAAATACAGCAAGGGCATTTGGTATTTTTTCATAATCCTAATTGCGAATGTATTTTGGATAAATTTGGAAACTTTCAAGTCGATTGCAATTGTTTATATAATTTTTTCAAGCCGACAGAATGTTTGCAATTTTTTGGAAATTAAAACAAAGTTCACGTTGGATTATCCCGAAAATTACAGCAAGAGCATTTGGTATTTTTTCATAATCCTAAGTGCGAATGTATTTTTGGTAAATTTGGAAACTTTCAAGTCGGTGACAATTGTTTATATAATTTTTTCAAGCCGACAGAATGTTTACAATTTTTTGGAAATTAAAACAAAGTTTGCGTTGGATTATCCCGAAAATTACAGCAAGGGCATTTGGTATTTTTTCATAATCCTAAGTGCGAATGTATTTTTGGTAAATTTGGAAACTTTCAAGTCGATGGCAATTGTTTATATAATTTTTCCAAGCCGACAGAATGTTTACAATTTTTTGGAAATTAAAACAAAGTTCACGTTGGATTATCCCGAAAAATACAGCAAGGGCATTTGGTACTTTTTCATAATCCTAAGTGCGAATGTGTTTTGGATAAATTTGGAAACTTTCAAGTCGATGGCAATTGTTTAAATAATTTTTTCAAGCCATCAAAATGTTTACAATTTTTTGGAAATTTAAACAAAGTTCACGTTGGATTATCCCGAAAAATACAGCAAGGGCATGTTGTATTTTTTCATAATCCTAAGTGCGAATGTATTTTGGATAAATTTGGAAACTTTCGAGTCGATGGCAATTGTTTATATAATTTTTTCAAGCCGACAGAATGTTTACAATTTTTTGGAAATTTAAACAAAGTTCACGTTGGATTATCCCGAAAAATACAGCAAGGGCATTTGGTATCTTTTTATAAATCTAAGTGCGAATGTGTTTTTGGTAAATTTGGAAACTTTCAAGTCGATGGCAATTGTTTAAATAATTTTTTCAAGCCGACAGAATGTTTAAATTTTTTTGGAAATTAAAACAAAGTTCACGTAGGATTATCCCGAAAAATACAGCAAGGGCATTTGGTACTTTTTCATAATCCTAAGTGCGAATGTATTTTTGATAAATTTGGAAACTCGTAAATCGATGGTTATTGTTTTTATATATATAGGTAGTCTCCTGGCCTAAATTATGTTCGAAAGCGTCTCCTCGTGACCTTTTCGTCGTCCGAATAATTAGCCGGCCTTTAAAATCCCCATTCGGAACGAGATGATTGCAGTTTCTGCCGTCATGCAAACAAGCAGTTAGAGCAGTTAGAGAAGAGAGGCTCGAGGAATGTTGGGGAACATTGCATGTTTCCGGTCGGTATCTGCGCGCCGCACACCACTAGCATGTGCTGCTGATGTGCTATGCGTTTTTACAGACCGCCTGAAACTTGAATTATATCCTGCGTGCTGTTAAAAATCCTTCACTTTGATTTAGTTTAATTGAAGTATATGGATATATCAATTATAACTACTCCTATCCAGGGATTACATTTAGAGGCGTGAAACGATTTCTGTAGTTGCACATTCTCTTACTCGACTAAAATAATTGAAAAACAATTGCAATCACTTCGAAACTTTCCAAATTTACTTAAAACATATTAGGCTCTAAGATCCTATAAAAATCTGAAAACATTCCTTCTCTAGATTTTGAAATAATTCCAGTTGAACAGAGCAGAGTCAATTTCTGTGGTTGCACATTCTCCCACTCGACTAAAATAATTGAAAAACAATTGCAATCACTTCGAAACTTTCCAAATTTACTTAAAACATGTTAGGCTCTAATATCCTACAAAAATCTGAAAACATTCCTTCTCTAGATTTTAAAATAATTCCAGTTGAACAGAGCAGAGTCAATTTCTGTGGTTGCACATTCTCCCACTTGACTAAAATAATTGAAAAACAATTGCAATCACTTCGAAACTTTCCAAATTTACTTAAAACATGTTAGGCTCTAATATCCTATAAAAATCTGAAAACATCCCTTCTCTAGATTTTAAAATAATTCCCGTTGAACAGAGCAGAGTCAATTTCTGTGGTTGCACATTCTCCCACTTGACTAAAATAATTGAAAAACAATTGCAATCACTTCGAAACTTTTCAGATTTACTTAAAACATGTTAGGCTCTAATATCCTATAAAAATCTGAAAACATTCCTTCTCTAGATTTTGAAATAATTCCAGTTGAACAGAGCAGAGTCAATTTCTGTGGTTGCACATTCTCCCACTTGACTAAAATAATTAAAAAACAATTGCAATCACTTCGAAACTTTCCAAATTTACTTAAAACATGTTAGGCTCTAATATCCTACAAAAATCTGAAAACATTCCTTCTCTAGATTTTAAAATAATTCCAGTTGAACAGAGCAGAGTCAATTTCTGTGGTTGCACATTCTCCCACTTGACTAAAACAATTGAAACACAATTGCAATCACTTCGAAACTTTTCAGATTTACTTAAAACATGTTAGGCTCTAAGATCCTATAAAAATCTGAAAACATCCCTTCTCTAGATTTTAAAATAATTCCCGTTGAACAGAGCAGAGTCAATTTCTGTGGTTGCACATTCTCCCACTTGACTAAAATAATTAAAAAACAATTGCAATCACTTCGAAACTTTCCAAATTTACTTAAAACATGTTAGGCTCTAATATCCTACAAAAATCTGAAAACATTCCTTCTCTAGATTTTAAAATAATTCCAGTTGAACAGAGCAGAGTCAATTTCTGTGGTTGCACATTCTCCCACTTGACTAAAACAATTGAAACACAATTGCAATCACTTCGAAACTTTTCAGATTTACTTAAAACATGTTAGGCTCTAAGATCCTATAAAAATCTGAAAACATCCCTTCTCTAGATTTTAAAATAATTCCCGTTGAACAGAGCAGAGTCAATTTCTGTGGTTGCACATTCTCCCACTTGACTAAAACAATTGAAACACAATTGCAATCACTTCGAAACTTTTCAGATTTACTTAAAACATGTTAGGCTCTAATATCCTATAAAAATCTGAAAACATTCCTTCTCTAGATTTTGAAATAATTCCAGTTGAACAGAGCAGAGTCAATTTCTGTGGTTGCACATTCTCCCACTTGACTAAAATAATTGAAAAACAATTGCAATCGCTTCGAAACTTTCCAAATTTACTTAAAACATGTTAGGCTCTAATATCCTATAAAAATCTGAAAACATCCCTTCTCTATATTTTGAAATAATTCCCGTTGAACAGAGCAGAGTCAATTTCTGGGGTTGCACATTCTCCCACTTGACTAAAACAATTGAAAAACAATTGCAATCACTTCGAAACTTTCCAAATTTACTTTAAACACGTTAGGCTCTAATATCCTATAAAAATCTGGAAACACCCCATCTCTAGATTTTGAAATAATGCACATTTTTTAAGGAATGAATTATTCAGACATAACATTTTTTCGATAAAACTGTTCGTTGGATTCAGCTCAACTGGCTATTGAACACGCGGTCTATTCGACTCTGTAGAGCGCGTAACTCATAGGATTCTGCATCAAATTTAATCAACTATTTACGATGCCACACACAAGTGTATTGTTTGTTAAACTCGCGGCGTTTAATTGTTTATAAGTGCAGACGCGAATTGTGAAACACTTATTTGCACAGTGGAAATATATTTTTAAAGCCGACTCATGTTTTGACGCGTAAACCGTTTATGATAATAAGCATTAATTATGTTGATGCACCGCAGTGTCTGCGAGTATCGGAAAACAGTAGGGATAGAGGGAGTTTCAATTTCATCGAAAGCAGTCTTTCCTCAAAATCTCGCATTAAATTTATTCCATCTTCTTCCTGGTAATAACGAACGCACTTCCTTATCGAGGATTAGCATTATCACGTTCGATAAATACGATCGGCTTACGTGTAGTCTGCGTTTTGTAGGGTATGACCTTGAAAGGTAAACTTACAGAAAAATTGAAATTTTTAAATCAGCACAATGATAATTTTTCAGTTGGCATTAACTCAAGTTAATCAAGCATTATCATTGATCGAAATGTGAAATGCTATTAATTAAAGGTGTATTAACTTAACTAAAGTAGTTTTGTTGTTATTCAAACAAGTTGGGTGAATATCCGCAAATAACGTATCGGCAGAGAAAGCTGGTTATTTCACAAGGTGCAGCCAGAAAAATCGCTGCACCAGGTCTCGGTTTCTAAGTCGCAAATCAATTGGCTTTTTCTCCGTTAAAGATTATCTTCGTTCGGTGAAATGGCGTAGGAATCGTATAAGCGACATCAAATGTTAATGTTCTTCCTCCTTCGTGATCACGAAGGAGATTTTCTATTTTCTAAGCCAGTGTTTTATTTTTATTACATTGCTGTAATATATGATGGTATAAAATATTCTATTTATTTTATAGCTCAATGGGAAATCAATTATTTTATATAATATTGAAATTTTTACAGTCACCTGTTTTTTCACAGTTTACTGTCGTCGAATTAAAAAATTGGTTTGAATTACCCACACATATTATTACCCAAAGTAAGACGGAACAATTTCAATAATCAAATTCTTGTATTTTGATTTTTGTACAAAAGTTATGAATTTAAAAAAAACACTAAAATCGTTGAGTTATTATTTTGCAACTCACAAATAATACTTTTAGATCTATTAGCTAATCGACATTGTTAATTTTTTTCAAAAATTTTGATTAGGGCAAAAGTTGTGAATTTTTAAAGTTGAACCTGCAGCAACGTCAAAATTTCAAGCGAAATTCAAAACAGTTGAAAATATTTAAATCGTTGAGTTATTCTTTTGCAACTCTCAAATGTTACTTTTAGATCTATTTTCTAATCGACACAGTTAATTTTTCTCAAAAATTTGGATTAGCGCAGAAGTTGTGAATTTTTAAAGTTGAACCTGCAACAAGGACAAAATTTCTAGCGAAATTCAAAACAGTTGAAAATACTGAAATCGTTGAGTTATTATTTTGCAACTCTCAAGGGTTACTTTTAGATCTATTTGCTAATCGACATGGTTAATTTTTTTCAAAAATTTGGATTAGGGCAGAAGTTGTGAATTTTTAAAGTTGAACCTGCAGCAAGGGCGAAATTTCAAGCGAAATTCAAAACAGTTGAAAAAACTGAAATCGTTGAGTTATTCTTTTGCAACTCTCAAATGTTACTTTAAGATCTATTTGCTAACCGAAATAGTTAATTTTTTTCAAAAATTTGGATTAGGGCAAAAGTTGTGAGTTTTTAAAGTTGAACCTGCAGCAAGGCTAAAATTTAAAGTGAAATTCAAAACAGTTGAAAATACTGAAATCGTTGAGTTATTGTCTTGCAACTCTCAAATATTACTTTAAGATCTATTTGCTAACCGAAATAGTTAATTTTTTTCAAAAATTTGGATTAGGGCAAAAGTTGTGAATTTTTAAAGTTGAACCTGCAACAAGGACAAAATTTCCAGCGAAATTCAAAACAGTTGAAAATACTGAAATCGTTGAGTTATTGTTTTGCAACTCTCAAATGTTACTTTTAGATCTATTTGCTAATCGAAATAGTTTATTTTTTTCAAAAATTTGGATTAGGGCAAAAGTTGTGAATTTTTAAAGTTGAACCTGCAGCAAGGGCGAAATTTCAAGCGAAATTCAAAACAGTTGAAAATTATGAAATCGTTGAGTTATTGATTTGCAACTCTCAAGTGATGTTTTTACAACTATTTTCTAAACGAAAAAAATTACTGTTTTAAAAAATTTGAGGACAAAAGTTATGAATTTTCAAAGTTGACACTGCAGCGAGGTTAAAATTTCTAGCGAATATCAACAAGTTGAAAACACTGAAATCGTTGAGTTATTGTTTTGTTACTTTTAAGTGGTACTTTAACATCAATTTGCTGACCGAAAAAATTTACTGCCTTCAAAAATTTTGATGAAGACAAAAGTTATGAATTTTCAAAGTTGACACTGCAGCGAGGTTAAAATTTCTACCGGAATTCAACAACTTGAAAACACTGAAATCGTTGTGTTATTGTTTTGTGACTCTCAAGTGGTACTTTTACATCAATTTGCTGACTGAAAAAAATTACTGCCTTCAAAAATTTTGATGAAGACAAAAGTTATGAATTTTCAAAGTTGACACTGCAGCGAGGTTAAAATTTCTACTGGAAATCAACAACTTGAAAACACTGAAATCGTTGAGTTATTGTTTTGTGACTCTCAAGTGGTACTTTTACATTAATTTGCTGACCGAAAAAATTTATTGCCTTCAAAAATTTTGATGAAGACGAAAGTTATGAATTTTTAAAGTTGACACTGCAGCGAGGTTAAAATTTCTACCGGAAATTAACAACTTGAAAACACTGAAATCGTTGAGTTATTGTTTTGTGACTCTCAAGTGATACTTTTACATCAATTTGCTGACCGAAAAAATTTACTGCCTTCAAAAATTTTGATGAAGACAAAAGTTATGAATTTTTAAAATTGACACTGCAGCAAGGTTAAAATTTCTAGCGGAAATCAATCACTTGAAAACACTGAAAACGTTGAGTTATTGTTTTGTGACTCTCAAGTGGTACTTTTACATCAATTTGCTGACCGAAAAAATTTACTACCTTCAAAAATTTTAATGAGGACAAAAGTTATGAATTTTTAAAATTGACACTGCGGCAAGGTTAAAATTTCTAGCGGAAATCAATCACTTGAAAACACTGAAACCGTTGAGTTATTGTTTTGTGACTCTCAAGTGGTACTTTTACATCAATTTGCTGCAATTTGCTGACCGAAAAAATTTACTTCCTTCAAAAATTTTGATGAAGACGAAAGTTATGAATTTTCAAAGTTGACACTGCAGCGAGGTTAAAATTTCTACCGGAATTCAACAACTTGAAAACACTGAAATCGTTGTGTTATTGTTTTGTGACTCTCAAGTGGTACTTTTACATCAATTTGCTGACCGAAAAAATTTACTGCCTTCAAAAATTTTGATGAAGACAAAAGTTATGAATTTTCAAAGTTGACACTGCAGCGAGGTTAAAATTTCTACCGGAAATTAACAACTTGAAAACACTGAAATCGTTGAGTTATTGTTTTGTGACTCTCAAGTGGTACTTTTACATCAATTTGCTGACCGAAAAAATTTACTGCCTTCAAAAATTTTGATGAAGACAAAAGTTATGAATTTTCAATGTTGACACTGCAGCGAGGTTAAAATTTCTACCGGAATTCAACAACTTGAAAACACTGAAATCGTTGTGTTATTGTTTTGTGACTCTCAAGTGGTACTTTTACATCAATTTGCTGACCGAAAAAATTTACTGCCTTCAAAAATTTTGATGAAGACAAAAGTTATGAATTTTCAAAGTTGACACTGCAGCGAGGTTAAAATTTCTACCGGAAATTAACAACTTGAAAACACTGAAATCGTTGAGTTATTGTTTTGTGACTCTCAAGTGGTACTTTTACATCAATTTGCTGACCGAAAAAATTTACTGCCTTCAAAAATTTTGATGAAGACAAAAGTTATGAATTTTTAAAGTTGACACTGCAGCGAGGTTAAAATTTCTACCGGAATTCAACAACTTGAAAACACTGAAATCGTTGTGTTATTGTTTTGTGACTCTCAAGTGGTACTTTTACATCAATTTGCTGACTGAAAAAAATTACTGCCTTCAAAAATTTTGATGAAGACAAAAGTTATGAATTTTTAAAGTTGACACTGCAGCGAGGTTAAAATTTCTACCGGAAATCAACAACTTGAAAACACTGAAATCGTTGAGTTATTGTTTTGTGACTTTCAAGTGGTACTTCTACATCAATTTGCTGATCGAAAGAATTTACTGCCTTCAAAAATTTTGATGAAGACCAAAGTTATGAATTTTTAAAATTGACACTGCAGCGAGGTTCAAATTTCTACCGGAAATCAACAACTTGAAAACACTGAAATCGTTGAGTAATTGTTTTGTGACTCTCAAGTGGTACTTTTGCATCAATTTGCTGACCGAAAAAAATTACTGCCTTCAAAAATTTTAATGAGGACAAAAGTTATGAATTTTTAAAGTTGACACTGCAGCGAGGTTAAAATTTCAACCGGAAATCAACAACTTGAAAACACTGAAATCGTTGAGTTATTGTTTTATGACTCTCAAGTGGTACTTTTACATCAATTTGCTGATCGAAAAAATTTACTGCTTTCAAAAATTTTGATGAAGACAAAAATTATGAATTTTCAAAGTTGACGCTGCAGTAAGGTTAAAATTTTGTTGGGAAAAAATTGAAATTGTTGATTTTTAAAACAATCAAAGATAAAAAGGAAATAAAAAGAGACGTTGATTTTAGGCCACACATTGTTCTCTCGAGCCCGAGTTGTCTATGGCTAATTAAGGTGTACAGAGAATGAACTTTTGCTTTACGGTCGTTCATTGTAAAATTTATGCGCGCATTAGTCGAACAGTTTTAGTGTCGCCGATTTTTCATACGAGTCGACTTTATCTTTGTGGTCGAGCGCACATGTGGGCTCGGGCTCTGTTATGTGCCCTGTCCGGTACAGTTTTATGATCTAGAACATTATTTTATATCTGCAGCTAGAAAGTACGTTGACATCCATACTGGACTCCCATTATCTCAGCTAATAAAATTCAAATCTATTCACACACGCTCTCTCTCTCTCTCTCTCTCTCGTTCCCTCCGACCGCTCTCGACTTACATCAAATGCACTTCAATTCTATTATGCAAGCGTCTACCCCGATAAGTGGAAATTGTATTATTCGAATTGTGTTTTAAGGGTACGGAATGCTCGCGAATTAATGAAGTAATTATAATAACGAATGCGAGCATTAAATCTCGTTAAAAAATTGGTTTCCGTGAGGCTGATACGTGTTAAAAGTTGTTTACATAATTGTTTCCCGCACGGCGTCTCGGTAGCGTGCGGAAAACACTTTTCACGCCCGCAAAACACTTTTCACGCCCGCCGCGTACGCACTGTTAGAGGTAAACTTATGCCTTGTCGGAATTTTGGGTTATAAATATAAATACATAAAAAATATTGTTTCCCCATCAGAACACCTACAGACCGGTTTCAACCTTTGAGGTCTCATCAGTGTAGTTGCTGATGGGGAAATTACTATTGGAATACAAGTAAAACACCGTTAAAGATAGAAACGCCAAAGTTTTTTGCGTTTCTACGTATAAATATAAATAGTAAAATAAAAGTGTATAAACAACAATAATTTGACTACTGAAATATTATTGCGATACATTTTTTCCCAATTGTTACGTAATTATAATCTCCCGAAATTACAACTTTAAAATTGCGCCATTGCGCTGTTACAAAATCTCGTAAAGTGCGTAATAATCGCTCGATTTTTACGAAACTTGCGTGCGCGGATGGTGCACGATCGCTCTCGCCCGTCCGTGTGATTTCTATTGTAGGTTTTTTTTTTTGTATGGTTCATTGAAACAGGGACCGTAATGCAAGAATTAATTGCACGTTTCCCGACAACGAAATTCTACGTGACTTTGGAATGTAGGTCGTCGTCGTTGCAGAGCGGCCCCCAAAAAGAGCAAGCCTTTGATTGATGATGGAAGAGTCTGCAGAAACTGGTCCTTTATATCGACACGACTCTCTTCTTTTTTTTTTTGGTTTCTTCTTTGGCACGATGAAAATATTCGCAGTGAGTCAGTCGGCTATGGAGAGAAAAAATGACGAGAGAAATTTAAATCGGGTTTGTTGAATCGGGGCGTATTATCTCATCAGATATTTTAATTAGATCCTACAAAAATCTACCTTTAAAGCAAGTGACTCATGTGCAATTTGTTTGTATTGAAATAACATACAGTACGCGTCTAAAATATGGAATATAATCAGTAAAACCGAAATAAAATATTTTTTAAAAAACAAACTAATCATTTTAAGTTTAGATTGTTGCCGTTTTGTTTCCACTCACGGTTTGGAAATTGTTTTAACGAAAAATCAAAGATACATTGTTTGTTAATATATCCAGGGCGTTTTAAGAAATTCCCTTAATTATTTCTATTTTTTACAATTTTTCAAATCTCCGAATGCAGTTTTCATTTCTTCATTTTAAGTTCACATTGTTGCCGTTTTGTTTCTACTCGTGATCTGGCAATTTTTTTAACGAAAAATCAAAGATACATTATTTGTTAATGTATCTCGGCCGTTTTAAGAAAATCCCTTAATTATTTCTATTTTTTACAATTTTTCAAATCTCCGAATGCAATTTTCATTTCTTCATTTTAAATTCACATTGTTGCCGTTTTGTTTCTACTCACGATATTGCAATTTTTTTAACGAAAAATCAAAATTACATTGTTTGTTAATGTATCTTGGGCGTTTTAAGAAATTCCCTTAATTATTTCTATTTTTTACAATTTTTCAAATCTCCGAATGCAATTTTCATTTCTTCATTTTAAATTCACATTGTTGCCGTTTTGTTTCTACTCACGATATTGCAATTTTTTAACGAAAAATCAAAGATACATTGTTTGTTAATGTATCTTGGGCGTTTTAAGAAATTCCCTTAATTATTTCTATTTTTTGCAATTTTTCAAATCTACGAATGCAATTTTCATTTCTTCATTTTTATTTCACATTGTTGCCGTTTTGTTTCTACTCACGATATGGCAATTTTTTTAACGAAAAATCAAAGATACATTATTTGTTAATGTATCTTGGGCGTTTTAAGAAATTCCCTTAATTATTTCTATTTTTTACAATTTTTCAAATCTCCGAATGCAATTTTCATTTCTTCATTTTAAGTTCACATTGTTGCCGTTTTGTTTCTACTCACGATATGGCAAGTTTTTTAACAAAAAATCAAAGATACATTGTTTGTTAATGTATCTTGGGCGTTTTACGAAATTTCCTTAATTATTTCTATTTTTTACAATTTTTCAAATCTCCGAATGCAATTTTCATTTCTTCATTTTAATTTCACATTGTTGCCGTTTTGTTTCTACTCACGATACGGCAATTTTTTTAACGAAAAATCAAAGATACATTGTTTGTTAATGTATCTTGGGCGTTTTAAGAAATTCCCTTAATTATTTCTATTTTTTACAATTTTTCAAATCTCCGAATGCAATTTTCATTTCCTTATTTTAAGTTCACATTGTTGGCGTTTTGTTTCTACTCACGATATGGCAATTTTTTTAACGAAAAATCAAAGATACATTATTTGTTAATGTATCTTGGGCGTTTTAAGAAATTCCCTTAATTATTTCAATTTTTTACAATTTTTCAAATCTCCGAATGCAATTTTCATTTCTTCATTTTAATTTCACATTGTTGCCGTTTTGTTTCTATTCACGATTTGGCAATTTTTTTAACGAAAAATCAAAGATGCATTGTTTGTTAATGTATCTTGGGCGTTTTAAGAAATTCCCTTAATTATTTCTATTTTTTGCAATTTTTCAAATCTCCGAATGCAATTTTCATTTCTTCATTTCAAGTTCACATTGTTGCCGTTTTGTTTCTACTCACGATACGGCAATTTTTTTAACGGAAAATCAAAGATACATTGTTTGTTAATGTATCTTGGGCGTTTTAAGAAATTCCCTTAATTATTTCTATTTTTTACAATTTTTCAAATCTCCGAATGCAATTTTCATTTCTTCATTTTAAGTTCACGTTGTTGCCGTTTTGTTTCTACTCACGATACGGCATTTTTTTTAACGAAAAATCAAAGATACATTGTTTGTTAATGTATCTTGGGCGTTTTAAGAAATTCCCTTAATTATTTCTATTTTTTACAATTTTTCAAATCTCCGAATGCAATTTTCATTTCTTCATTTTAAGTTCACATTGTTGCCGTTTTGTTTCTACTCGCGATCTGGCAATTTTTTTAACGAACAATCAAAGATACATTGTTTGTTAATGTATCTTGGGCGTTTTAAGAAATTCCCTTAATTATTTCTATTTTTTACAATTTTTCAAATCTCCGAATGCAATTTTCATTTCTTCATTTTAAATTCACATTGTTGCCGTTTTGTTTCCACTCGCGATTTGGCAATTTTTTTAACGAACAATCAAAGATACATTGTTTGTTAATGTATCTTGGGCGTTTTAAGAAATTCCCTTAATTATTTCTATTTTTTACAATTTTTCAAATCTCCGAATGCAATTTTTTCATTTCTTCATTTTAAGTTCACATTGTTGCCGTTTTGTTTCCACTCGCGATTTGGCAATTTTTTTAACGAAAAATTAAAGATGCATTGTTTGTTAATGTATCTTGGGCGTTTTAAGAAAATCCCTTAATTATTTCTATTTTTACAATTTTTCATATCTCCGAATGCAATTTTCATTTCCTTATTTTAAGTTCACATTGTTGCCGTTTTGTTTCTACTCACGATATGGCAATTGTTTTAACGGAAAATCAAAGATACATTGTTTGTTAATGTATCTTGGGCGTTTTAAGAAATTCCCTTAATTATTTCTATTTTTTACAATTTTTCAAATCTCCGAATGCAATTTTCATTTCTTCATTTTAATTTCACATTGTTGCCGTTTTGTTTCTACTCACGATACGGCAATTTTTTTAACGAAAAATCAAAGATACATTGTTTGTTAATGTATCTTGGGCGTTTTAAGAAATTCCCTTAATTATTTCTATTTTTTACAATTTTTCAAATCTACGAATGCAATTTTCATTTCTTCATTTTTATTTCACATTGTTGCCGTTTTGTTTCTACTCACGATATGGCAATTTTTTTAACGAAAAATCAAAGATACATTGTTTGTTAATGTATCTTGGGCGTTTTAAGAAATTCCCTTAATTATTTCTATTTTTTACAATTTTTCAAATCTCCGAATGCAATTTTCATTTCTTCATTTTAAATTCACATTGTTGCCGTTTTGTTTCTACTCACGATATTGCAATTTTTTAACGAAAAATCAAAGATACATTGTTTGTTAATGTATCTTGGGCGTTTTAAGAAAATCCCTTAATTATTTCTATTTTTTACAATTTTTCAAATCTCCGAATGCATTTTTCATTTCTTCATTTTTATTTCACATTGTTGCCGTTTTGTTTCTACTCACGATATGGCAATTTTTTTAACGAAAAACCAAAGATACATTGTTTGTTAATGTATCTTGGGCGTTTTAAGAAATTCCCTTAATTATTTCTATTTTTTACAATTTTTCAAATCTCCGAATGCAATTTTCATTTCTTCATTTTAAGTTCACATTGTTGCCGTTTTGTTTCTACTCACGATATGGCAATTTTTTTAACGAAAAATCAAAGATACATTGTTTGTTAATGTATCTTGGGCGTTTTAAGAAATTCCCTTAATTATTTCTATTTTTTACAATTTTTCAAATCTCCGAATGCAATTTTCATTTCTTCATTTTAAATTCACATTGTTGCCGTTTTGTTTCTACTCACGATATTGCAATTTTTTAACGAAAAATCAAAGATACATTGTTTGTTAATGTATCTTGGGCGTTTTAAGAAAATCCCTTAATTATTTCTATTTTTTACAATTTTTCAAATCTCCGAATGCATTTTTCATTTCTTCATTTTTATTTCACATTGTTGCCGTTTTGTTTCTACTCACGATATGGCAATTTTTTTAACGAAAAACCAAAGATACATTGTTTGTTAATGTATCTTGGGCGTTTTAAGAAATTCCCTTAATTATTTCTATTTTTTACAATTTTTCAAATTTCCGAATGCAATTTTCATTTCTTCATTTTAAGTTCACATTGTTGCCGTTTTGTTTCTACTCACGATATGGCAATTTTTTTAACGAAAAATCAAAGATGCATTGTTTGTTAGTGTATCTTGGGCGTTTTAAGAAATTCCCTTAATTATTTCTATTTTTTACAATTTTTCAAATCTCCGAATGCAATTTTCATTTCTTCATTTTATATTCACATTGTTGCCGTTTTGTTTCTACTCACGATATGGCAATTTTTTTAACGAAAAATCAAAGATGCATTGTTTGTTAATGTATCTTGAGCGTTTTAAGAAAATCCCTTAATTATTTCTATTTTTTACAATTTTTCAAATCTCCGAATGCAATTTTCATTTCTTCATTTTAAGTTCACATTGTTGCCGTTTTGTTTCTACTCACGATATGGCAATTTTTTTAACGAAAAATCAAAGATGCATTGTTTGTTAGTGTATCTTGGGCGTTTTAAGAAAATCCCTTAATTATTTCTATTTTTTACAATTTTTCAAATCTCCGAATGCAATTTTCATTTCTTCATTTTAAGTTCACATTGTTGCCGTTTTGTTTCTACTCACGATATGGCAATTTTTTTAACGAAAAATCAAAGATGCATTGTTTGTTAGTGTATCTTGGGCGTTTTAAGAAATTCCCTTAATTATTTCTATTTTTTACAATTTTTCAAATCTCCGAATGCAATTTTCATTTCTTCATTTTATATTCACATTGTTGCCGTTTTGTTTCTACTCACGATATGGCAATTTTTTTAACGAAAAATCAAAGATGCATTGTTTGTTAATGTATCTTGAGCGTTTTAAGAAAATCCCTTAATTATTTCTATTTTTTACAATTTTTCAAATCTCCGAATGCAATTTTCATTTCTTCATTTTATATTCACATTGTTGCCGTTTTGTTTCTACTCACGATATGGCAATTTTTTTAACGAAAAATCAAAGATGCATTGTTTGTTAATGTATCTTGGGCGTTTTAAGAAATTCCCTTAATTATTTCTATTTTTTACAATTTTTCAAATCTCCGAATGCAATTTTCATTTCTTCATTTTAAGTTCACATTGTTGCCGTTTTGTTTCTACTCACGATATGGCAATTTTTTTAACGAAAAATCAAAGATGCATTGTTTGTTAGTGTATCTTGGGCGTTTTAAGAAATTCCCTTAATTATTTCTATTTTTTACAATTTTTCAAATCTCCGAATGCAATTTTCATTTCTTCATTTTATATTCACATTGTTGCCGTTTTGTTTCTACTCACGATATGGCAATTTTTTTAACGAAAAATCAAAGATGCATTGTTTGTTAATGTATCTTGAGCGTTTTAAGAAAATCCCTTAATTATTTCTATTTTTTACAATTTTTCAAATCTCCGAATGCAATTTTCATTTCTTCATTTTATATTCACATTGTTGCCGTTTTGTTTCTACTCACGATATGGCAATTTTTTTAACGAAAAATCAAAGATGCATTGTTTGTTAATGTATCTTGGGCGTTTTAAGAAATTCCCTTAGTTATTTCTATTTTTTTACAATTTTTCAAATCACCGAATGCAATTTTCCTTTTCTCATTTTAAGTTTAGATCTTTTATTGCAAAACTTTGATGAATTTAGCTCACACCTTCAGAATAAAAAGGATGACAGTTTATTTCCACAAAATGTAAATCAAGTCCTTGGCAACAAATTTCTGGGGGTTCTTCTGGTGACACCATCTGGTCGCCAAACAAATCCTCATTGGCTTAGAACACCTTGGAATGTCAGCGTATGGTGTGGCCTACTTGGTGATATTTTTTTGGTGGTCTGGGACACCCTGTATAGTACGCTTCAAAATTCGGAAAACTGAACTCCTGATAGCACGACCGAACACATCACGAGACACGAAACCTGCATGCTTGAACCACATTATGTGCATTAGCATCTCGTTTCAATGTCGTTTCCTTTCTTGGCCATTTTACATTTCGAACGTACGATCGCGGAGTTTATTGTTATTGTCCGAGTGTGTCATTTAGATTTTCCCGTAGGAATAATTCCCGGCAATTAGCAATTCTAATCGACGCCTGCTCTCGCGTTCATTCCAATCAGTAAAATAAAACGACAGGGGCTTGTTTGCGCAGACGTTCATCGAGCAGTCGACCCTTCTTTTTTTAAGCTTTTGTCAACTAATACATACTATTATAAGCGCTTGTGTCTTTTGTTAGAATACCAACGGTGTTTGTTACTTCAGAAGATCGTGAGTTTTAAACTTTGGCAATTATGCTGCCAATGGAGAATTAAACTAGACTTCTAAAAACTTAACGACAAGCGTTAAAAATTGAATAGGTGAAGTGGATTTTGATTGATATTCCATCACAAGTTACTATGCGACGAAGTATTCAGTGTTCAACGTTTTGCAGATTTTCTTCTTTTCCCTTTTTTTTCTTCGTTTTAGAGCGACTACTTTTTAGGGTGAGTGGAAGTCGATCAGTCAAGGTTATTGGCACTACTTCTACACAACATAAGTATATGAGAGGTCTTACTGTAAATAAAATGTGTTTAAAAGCATTTGCGTCCTTTTTCGGCCATTTTGCCGATTATCTGCGGATTTCGCTGATCCGCGGTTGCCGCGCCACTCAATTCCGCTTATGGGTGCCTGCTGTATACGATTATTTAATTTGATCTGAACATCCAATTATTGCTATCATAACTTATCGCGAGATCGTTTAAATCATTTGGGTGGATATTTTAAGATACCCATAGGCGAAATTTAGTACAAGATGGCTGCTGCAAAAAGCCAAAAAAACACCGAATAATTCCTACTCCCGAATGATTTTGGATGATAGTCGACTCGAAATATTTTGGCCCTTCTGCTAAATTTAGTATTTACAGTTACCGCGTTATTCCTTCGAAATAATAAGAAAAAAAGCGCAATGGAACAACCAAGGTCGCCTTATTTTCAATTCGAGCACGTCTCTCTCGGTCAACGAGCCGAGCCGGTCCTGTCGAACGGTAACAATTGCACACACACACACACATACAGGTGGACGACGGTATTTTGGCAAAAGTGCCACCACCAGAAAATATGAGCTCGCCCCGCACCCCACCCCTCTCGAGGTGCACCAGGTACGAAGACTGGACGGGCGAGGTGGGTGTGCTACTTAGCTCGCCGGTATACCTAGGGTTGCCTCCTTCGCACATTGGGCACTTTTATTTATTAACCTTGCAATTTTTAAATATAACTTTTATAGGGCCATGAAAGATCGGACAGACGTTTATTTTGCGAATTAGTTGATTTTTTATTGCGGGTTCGACGGGAACGTAAACGGCGGAAACACAGCACTGTTTGTTCTCAGCTTTTGGCAAATCACAAATCAACACAAGAGCGTTTTTATCTGCAAATATTTGAAAAACGTTTAATTCGTAATTTTTTTCCCGTTTGTAGGCTTGTAGTTTAAATCTACCCATGAAGAAGGAAATACGTTACTTTAGAAAATTCTTCCCTTTTTTGGCATTTGAAGGGATGCCCGTAACGTTCTTTTAACTCTTGATTATTAAAATAGTTGTATTAGTGATAAGAACAAGAATTTTTATTTAGTTATGGCTGATTGCAAACTTTCGTCAAACGTCGAGATTTATATCGCGAGCTATGGATTTCTGCGACTGAAGGGAGAAATTATTTTTTTCTGGGTTGAAGGGATGCCCGTGATGTTTCTTTGACTCTTGATTATTAAAGTACTTGAATCAGTGATGAGAATAAGAATTTTTATTTAGTTATGGCTGATTGCAAACTTTCGTCAAACATCGAGATTTATATCGCGAGCTATGGATTTCTGGGACTGAAGGGAGAAATTATTTTTTTTAAGGGTTGAAGGGATGCCCGTAACGTTTCCTTGACTCTTGATTATTAAAGTACTTGAATCAGTGATGAGAATAAGATTTTTTATTTAGTTATGGCTGATTGCAAACTTTCGTCAAACATCGAGATTTATATCGCGAGCTGTGGATTTCTGGGACTGAAGGGAGTAATTATTTTTTTAAGGGTTGAAGGGATGCCCGTAACGTTTCCTTGACTCTTGATTATTAAAGTACTTGAATTAGTGATGAGAATAAGATTTTTTATTTAGTTATGGCTGATTGCAAACTTTCGTCAAACATCGAGATTTATATCGCGAGCTATGGATTTCTGGGACTGAAGGGAGTAATTATTTTTTTAAGGGTTGAAGGGATGCCCGTAACGTTTCCTTGACTCTTGATTATTAAAGTACTTGAATCAGTGATGAGAATAAGATTTTTTATTTAGTTATGGCTGATTGCAAACTTTCGTCAAACATCGAGATTTATATCGCGAGCTGTGGATTTCTGGGACTGAAGGGAGAAATTATTTTTTTTATGGGTTGAAGGGATGCCCGTAACGTTTCTTTGACTCTTGATTATTAAAGTACTTGAATTAGTGATGAGAATAAGAATTTTTATTTAGTTATGGCCGATTGCAAACTTTCGTCAAACATCGAGATTTATATCGCGAGCTGTGGATTTCTGCGACTGAAGGGAGAAATTATTTTTTTATGGGTTGAAGGGATGCCCGTAACGTTTCCCTGACTCTTGATTATTAAAGTACTTGAATTAGTGATGAGAATAAGAATTTTTATTTAGTTATGGCTGATTGCAAACTTTCGTCAAACATCGAGATTTATATCGCGAGCTGTGGATTTCTGGGACTGAAGGGAGAAATTATTTTTTTTATGGGTTGAAGGGATGCCCGTAACGTTTCCTTGACTCTTGATTATTAAAGTACTTGAATTACTGATGAGAATAAGATTTTTTATTTAGTTATGGCTGATTGCAAACTTTCGTCAAACATCGAGATTTATATCGCGAGCTGTGGATTTCTGGGACTGAAGGGAGAAATTATTTTTTTATGGGTTGAAGGGATGCCCGTAACGTTTCCTTGACTCTTGATTATTAAAGTACTTGAATTAGTGATGAGAATAAGAATTTTTATTTAGTTATGGCTGATTGCAAACTTTCGTCAAACATCGAGATTTATATCGCGAGCTATGGATTTCTGGGACTGAAGGGAGAAATTATTTTTTTTAAGGGTTGAAGGGATGCCCGTAACGTTTCCTTGACTCTTGATTATTAAAGTACTTGAATCAGTGATGAGAATAAGATTTTTTATTTAGTTATGGCTGATTTCAAACTTTCGTCAAACATCGAGATTTATATCGCGAGCTGTGGATTTCTGGGACTGAAGGGAGAAATTATTTTTTTATGGGTTGAAGGGATGCCCGTAACGTTTCCTTGACTCTTGATTATTAAAGTACTTGAATTAGTGATGAGAATAAGAATTTTTATTTAGTTATGGCTGATTGCAAACTTTCGTGAAACATCGAGATTTATATCGCGAGCTATGGATTTCTGGGACTGAAGGGAGTAATTATTTTTTTAAGGGTTGAAGGGATGCCCGTAACGTTTCCTTGACTCTTGATTATTAAAGTACTTGAATTAGTGATGAGAATAAGAATTTTTATTTAGTTATGGCTGATTGCAAACTTTCGTCAAACATCGAGATTTATATCGCGAGCTATGGATTTCTGGGACTGAAGGGAGTAATTATTTTTTTAAGGGTTGAAGGGATGCCCGTAACGTTTCCTTGACTCTTGATTATTAAAGTACTTGAATTAGTGATGAGAATAAGAATTTTTATTTAGTTATGGCTGATTGCAAACTTTCGTCAAACATCGAGATTTATATCGCGAGCTATGGATTTCTGGGACTGAAGGGAGAAATTATTTTTTTTATGGGTTGAAGGGATGCCCGTAACGTTTCCTTGACTCTTGATTATTAAAGTACTTGAATTAGTGATGAGAATAAGAATTTTTATTTAGTTATGGCTGATTGCAAACTTTCGTCAAACATCGAGATTTATATCGCGAGCTATGGATTTCTGGGACTGAAGGGAGTAATTATTTTTTTAAGGGTTGAAGGGATGCCCGTAACGTTTCCTTGACTCTTGATTATTAAAGTACTTGAATTAGTGATGAGAATAAGATTTTTTATTTAGTTATGGCTGATTGCAAACTTTCGTCAAACATCGAGATTTATATCGCGAGCTGTGGATTTCTGGGACTGAAGGGAGAAATTATTTTTTTATGGGTTGAAGGGATGCCCGTAACGTTTCCTTGACTCTTGATTATTAAAGTACTTGAATTAGTGATGAGAATAAGAATTTTTATTTAGTTATGGCTGATTGCAAACTTTCGTCAAACATCGAGATTTATATCGCGAGCTATGGATTTCTGGGACTGAAGGGAGAAATTATTTTTTTTAAGGGTTGAAGGGATGCCCGTAACGTTTCCTTGACTCTTGATTATTAAAGTACTTGAATCAGTGATGAGAATAAGATTTTTTATTTAGTTATGGCTGATTTCAAACTTTCGTCAAACATCGAGATTTATATCGCGAGCTGTGGATTTCTGGGACTGAAGGGAGAAATTATTTTTTTATGGGTTGAAGGGATGCCCGTAACGTTTCCTTGACTCTTGATTATTAAAGTACTTGAATTAGTGATGAGAATAAGAATTTTTATTTAGTTATGGCTGATTGCAAACTTTCGTGAAACATCGAGATTTATATCGCGAGCTATGGATTTCTGGGACTGAAGGGAGTAATTATTTTTTTAAGGGTTGAAGGGATGCCCGTAACGTTTCCTTGACTCTTGATTATTAAAGTACTTGAATTAGTGATGAGAATAAGAATTTTTATTTAGTTATGGCTGATTGCAAACTTTCGTCAAACATCGAGATTTATATCGCGAGCTATGGATTTCTGGGACTGAAGGGAGTAATTATTTTTTTAAGGGTTGAAGGGATGCCCGTAACGTTTCCTTGACTCTTGATTATTAAAGTACTTGAATTAGTGATGAGAATAAGAATTTTTATTTAGTTATGGCTGATTGCAAACTTTCGTCAAACATCGAGATTTATATCGCGAGCTATGGATTTCTGGGACTGAAGGGAGAAATTATTTTTTTTATGGGTTGAAGGGATGCCCGTAACGTTTCCTTGACTCTTGATTATTAAAGTACTTGAATTAGTGATGAGAATAAGAATTTTTATTTAGTTATGGCTGATTGCAAACTTTCGTCAAACATCGAGATTTATATCGCGAGCAGTGGATTTCTGGGACTGAAGGGAGAAATTATTTTTTTAAGGGTTGAAGGGATGCCCGTAACGTTTCCTTGACTCTTGATTATTAAAGTACTTGAATCAGTGATGAGAATAAGAATATTTATTTAGTTATGGCTGATTGCAAACTTTCGTCAAACATCGAGATTTATATCGCGAGCTGTGGATTTCTGCGACTGAAGGGAGAAATTATTTTTTTTAAGGGTTGAAGGGATGCCCGTAACGTTTCTTTGACTCTTGATTATTAAAGTACTTGAATTAGTGATGAGAATAAGAATTTTTATTTAGTTATGGCTGATTGCAAACTTTCGTCAAACATCGAGATTTATATCGCGAGCTATGGATTTCTGGCACTGAAGGGAGAAAGGTGTCTGAAGAGAGAATGGAGAATAAGATTTTTTCAAAATCTTGTAAGTTTTTAAGTAAACTGAGTTTTTGAATTTGAAGTATAATTTTCCCATCTTTCATAATTTTAACGTTTTAAACGTCAGTTTCGCCATTTTTTTTTAAATTTATTTACAACACTGCTGCAGTGTTTAAAGTTAGGCGATGCAACAAACGTCATTAGGACGAACGAATTGCCCAAGGAGTGCGCGTTATAAGCTAGTGAAATCGTTCGATTAATTGAGTGATTTGTGTGTCGTGGATTCGATTGGTGCAATTAAGCCATCAAGGTAACGGTAGGAAAGAGAAAAAGTTAATTGAGGCCTGCTCGTAAAGTTCACAAAGCATAAAGTCACGGAGCGATGAAGAAAATCTATAAAGGCCCTAGATAAACTGTTTAGTCATGAAAGTAAACTTTAAAGATGGAACGGGTTTAACGTTTCAATACGGAATTGAAAAAAAAACAGTTTAATTACGAAACATATACGTGCTTTAATAATAATCGTTGATTAATGTTCAAGGGTCAATCTACGTCAGTTAACCTAGGCCATCTCACCCATCATTTTTTTTTTTTTACAAGTTGATATGACCAAATTATAAAGCCTTACAAAATATTGTTGCCCTAAGTCAAGTTCATTCCAAGAAAGTTTTCTATCAGCTAAACTATTACATAGGCAGCTGAAATCCCATAAATTGTATTTCACATTCTGTCAGATAATACTTTTAGCTACATAAAAAAAAAGTTTTGGCCTGGTAACTCCACTGCCTCACTTCTCTATCTAATTTTGAAAAAGTAAGGTTTTGTTACCTCAAAATTTTGAAAGTATACAAAGTTGTATTTAAAAAAAAAACAATTGCAATCGACTTGAAATTTTGCAAATTTATTGAAAACACATTCGGGATTACAATTCCATTAAAATCTGTAAACACTCCATCTCAAAATTTCGAGATAATCTCAGTCGAACCGAGCTTGTAATTCTCAGAAAACACAAAAATGTCTTAACTTGAAAAAAATATATAAAAACAATTGCCATCGACTTGAAATTTTGCAAATTTATTGAAAACACATTCGGGATTACAATTCGATTAAAATCTGTAAATACCCCTTCTCAAAATTTTGAGATAATCTCAGTCGAACCGAGCTTGTAATTCTGAGCAAACACAAAAAATTTCTTAACTTGAAAAAAAAATATATAAAAACAATTGCCATCGACTTGAAATTTTGCAAATTTATTGAAAACACATTGGGGATTACAATTCCATTAAAATCTGTAAACATCCCATCTCAAAATTTTGAAATAATCTCAGTCGAACCGAGCTTGTAATTCTGAGAAAACACAAAAACTTCTCAACTTGAAAAAAATATATAAAAACAATTTCCATCGACATGAAATTTTGCAAATTTATTGAAAACACATTCGGGATTACAATTCCATTACAATCTGTAAACACCCCATCTCAAAATTTTAAGATAATCTCAGTCGAACCGAGCTTGCAATTCTCAGAAAACACAAAAATTTCTTAACTTGAAAAAAATATATAAAAACAATTGCAATCGACTTGAAATTTTGCAAATTTATTGAAAATACATTGGGGATTACAATTCCATTCAAATCTGTAAACACCCTATCTCAAAATTTTGAGATAATCTCAGTCGAACCGAGCTTATAATTCTGAGAAAACACAAAAACTTCTTAACTTGAAAAAAATATATAAAAACAATTGCCATCGACTTGAAATTCTGCAAATTTATTGAAAACACATTAGGGATTAAAATTCCATTAAAATCTGTAAACACCCCATCTCAAAATTTTGAGATAATCTCAGTCGAACCCAGCTGTAATTCTGAGAAAACACAAAAAATTTCTTAACTTGAAAAGAATATATAAAAACAATTGCCATCGACTTGAAATTTTGGAAATTTATTGAAAACACATTTGGGATTACAATTCCATTAAAATCTGTAAACACCCCATCTCAAAATTTTGAGATAATCTCGAGTCGAACCGAGCTTGTAATTCTGAGAAAACACAAAAACTTCTTAACTTGAAAAAATATATATAAAAACAATTGCAATCGACTTGAAATTTTGCAAATTTATTGAAAACACATTGGGGATTACAATTCCATACAAATCTGTAAACACCCCATCTCAAAATTTTGAGATGATCTCAGTCAAATTGTTGGAAAATACAAAAATTTCCGCGACATGAAAAAAATACAAAAACAGTTGCCATAGACTTGAAATTTCACAAATCTTTTGAAAAAACAAAATAAAATTGCCCTTTCCGAGGAATATTATATAAATAAGCAATTGTTAATAAATTGATTAATAATTTATTCCGTACTTTTGGCGTTAAAAGTTAACATTATTGTAGGACAAAACATTATATTGATTATAACATTCTGTACCATAAATAAAAGGGCTATCGACCAGTTGGTCCTTCTACTCATCTCATTATTTGTGTTCGGGGATATTAAACCGAATTGAAAATTGCATTCAATAAAATTAAACTCACTTACCAACAGTCCATCAACTGATAATTAAAATCCATGTTTGTGAATCCAATTTTGCACGTTAAAACATGTTATACGTTAACACTCACTCGCACGAAGATAAACTGACCGATCAAACGACTTTCAATGATTAAAAGCAGGTGTTGTTTTGCGTCTTTGTCTATCTTGTGTGCAGATTGAAATGAATTTGCGTAGATAATCACTGATAACAGGTGAAGAAAGAATGCGGTCTCGCGATATCTCCGCCGGACACGAATTGCCCTCGGGGCAAAATTCGGATGATAAGGCTGTTGGCACCTGACGAAATTTTCCAGTTCCGTGCGCGAGTTCGGTGTTAAAAGAGTTTAATAATGTTTGTTGAATTTGGTTCTCGTTTATCACGTGGTGAAACAGTTTTAATATTAAAGGTTGTTGAAATTAGGCCACAATTTTTGTAGATAATGTTGTAAAAATCGAAACTAGTCGGAATAAATCGTAAAAAAAATTGTAAAACCAACCAAGTGCCTAATTTCAACAAAGTTTAATAATGTGGTGGAGTGTTGTTTCTGGATTACCATTTTTGAGTCAATTTTTTAAGGATGGATGAGGGACAGACATTATTTGATGAAGGTAAGTGCACAGAGCCGAGTAATTGGAAATTTTTTCAAACAATTGATAATCAAACAATTTACTCAAAAACCAAAGAGATTACGAAAAAAAAACGTATTCTTTATAAGTTGTTCATTTCCGCATTCTCTATAATCAATATTAATATAAATCTGATATAACTGTCACCGTTTCCTTAGTATACACCAAAAATAACAAAATAATAATTTCTTTTTTCAAAAAACAAACTTTTTAAGAAAAAGATTTTTAATTTTCTTTGATAATCGTGGAAATTTCGAAACAACTATTATATAATTAATTGACTAGATCAATCATTATGCTCACGAAACTAAAATATATGTCTTAGCAAATTGCTTTCATGCCAACTCCACAAAATAAGTCTGAATGCATTACAGTCACCCGGTATTTTGAATTTACGCAACAAGTTTTTTTTTTTAAATAAGCGAGATTCATCGTAACAGTTCCGCTGTTTGTTTTCTTTTTCCTTTCAGGAAAGCGATGCATAATCTGGCGATATTTCGCTGCATGAATGCGAATGGGGGTGTAATGCACTTTTGAGGGAGGAAAATACGAAGGAGTTATGGCTCTATTATGCTATTGGCAATGATGCCAAGTTATGTGAAATCAATACTTTGCAGGAGCAACCACCCAACGCCTGCACATACCTCCCGCACTCGCGTTGCCAACATCTTAACTAAATTAACACCAGTTTGCCGTTAGTGGAGATAAATCACCAAAGAGGAACTTTATTAAATCTGGTGGTAGATTGGAGTATTACGACTTTGTTTTTTCAGTGAAAAAGTCTTTTAAACAGTTAAATAACCGTATAACGTTACGATAACTGTCAATATTTTGTTTGAAACAAAATGTTAGTTACTATTCAAAAAGAACCGATTTAAATTTTCACATAAAATCTACCACAAGATGTATGGCGCATTATTAAAATCGGAAAAAATTACTCTCATAAATTATTAAAATCCAAAATGGCGCTCATGGGAAGAAGAAAAGTTGGCCATGTTTCTTAATGATCTCAAAAACAAGTATGCTATTGCATTCCTCGTTAAAAACTGCCTCCATAATATTTTAATTAAAAATGTGTATAGCTTAACAGGATTTTAAGTTCAAAAAATAAAAAAGCGAAGATTTTTCAAAATCCCAAACAAGCGCAGACTTCCAAATTTTATAAAATTTAAACAGAAATGTTTGAACTTTCAAATTCCAGTTCATCAGTCTGTTTTGCCGATAATCATCATCAAACCCAAGAATAACAGTTTTTTGCAGTTAAAAATCGAAAAAGCAAAGAATTCTCAAAATCCCAAACAAGCGCAGACTTCCAAATTTTATAAAATTCAATCAGAAATGTTTGAGCTTTCAAATTCCAGATAAACCTCAATATGTTTATCAGTCAGTTTTGCTGATAATCATCATCAAACACAAGAATAACATTTTTTTGCACTTAAAAATTGAAAAAGCAAAGATTTTTCAAAATCCCGAACATGCGCAGACTTCCAAATTTTATAAAATTTAATCAAAAATGATTGTGCTTTCAAATTCCAGATAAACCTCAATATATCTATCAGTCAGTTTTGCCGATAATCATCATCAAACCCAAGAATAACAGTTTTTTGCTCTCAAAAATCGAACAAGCGATGATTTTTCAAAATTCCAAACAAGCGCAGACTTCCAGATTTTATAAAATTTAATCAGAAATGTTTGAGCTTTCAAATTCCAGATAAACCTCAATATGTCCATCAGTCAGTTTTGCCGATAATGCATTCCTCTGTAAATTCCACATTCCTTTCAACAGAGGCTTCAAATTTTGTCAAGTGATTTCTAAATAACGTATAATTATAACTGCACAAAGAAAATTATCAGAAGTTTGCAGTAACAAAAATGGCTGCGCTGAAAAACAGTTTGTGTTGCCCAAAAGTGATATTTTTCAAAAATTCCTCTGTAAATTCCACATTCCTTTTAACAGAGGCTTCAAATTTTGTCACGTGATTTTTAAATAACGTATAATTATAACTGCACAGAGAAAATTAGCAGAAGTTCGCAGTAACAAAAATGGCTGCGCTGAAAACTGTTTGTGTTGCTCAAAAATTACATTTTTCAAAAATTTCTCTGTAAATTCCACATTCCTTTCAACAGAGGCTTCAAATTTTGTCAAGTGATTCTTAAATAACGTATAATTATAACTGCACAGAGAAAATGATCAGAAATTCGCAGTAACAAAAATGGCTGCGCTGAAAAACGGTTTGTGTTGCCCAAAAATGACATTTTTCAAAAATTCCTCTGTAAATTCCACATTCCTTTTAACAGAGGCTTCAAATTTTGTCAAGTGATTTCTAAATAACGTATAATTATAACTGCACAAAGAAAATTATCAGAAGTTTGCAGTAACAAAAATGGCTGCGCTGAAAAACAGTTTGTGTTGCCCAAAAGTGATATTTTTCAAAAATTCCTCTGTAAATTCCACATTCCTTTCAACAGAGGCTTCAAATTTTGTGAAGTGATTCTTAAATAACGTATAATTATAACTGCACAGAGAAAATTAGCAGAAGTTCGCAGTAACAAAAATGGCTGTGCTGAAAACAGTATGTGTTGCCCAAAAATGACATTTTTCAAAAATTCCTCTGTAAATTCCACATTCCTTTCAACAGAGGCTTCAAATTTTGTCAAGTGATTCTTAAATAACGTATAATTATAACTGCACAGAGAAAATTAGCAGAAGTTCGCAGTAACAAAAATGGCTGTGCTGAAAACAGTATGTGTTGCCCAAAAATGACATTTTTCAAAAATTCCTCTGTAAATTCCACATTCCTTTCAACAGAGGCTTCAAATTTTGTCATGTGATTCTTAAATAACGTAAAATTATAACTTCACAGAGAAAATCATCAGAAGTTTGCAGTAACAAAAATGGCTGCGCTAAAAAACAGTTTGTGTTGCCCAAAAATGACATTTTTCAAAAATTCCTCTGTAAATTCCACATTCCTTTCAACAGAGGCTTCAAATTTTGTCAAGTGATTTCTAAATAACGTATAATTATAACTGCACAGAGAAAATGATCAGAAATTCGCAGTAACAAAAATGGCTGCGCTGAAAAACAGTTTGTGTTGCCCAAAAATGACATTTTTCAAAAATTCCTCTGTAAATTCCACATTCCTTTTAACAGAGGCTTCAAATTTTGTCACGTGATTTTTAAATAACGTATAATTATAACTGCACAGAGAAAATTAGCAGAAGTTCGCAGTAACAAAAATGGCTGCGCTGAAAACTGTTTGTGTTGCTCAAAAATGACATTTTTCAAAAATTCCTCTGTAAATTCCACATTCCTTTCAACAGAGGCTTCAAATTTTGTAAAGTGATTCTTAAATAACGTATAATTATAACTGCACAGAGAAAATTAGCAGAAGTTCGCAGTAACAAAAATGGCTGTGCTGAAAACAGTATGTGTTGCCCAAAAATGACATTTTTCAAAAATTCCTCTGTAAATTCCAGATTCCTTTCAACAGAGGCTTCAAATTTTGTCAAGTGATTTCTAAATAACGTATAATTATAACTGCACAAAGAAAATTATCAGAAGTTTGCAGTAACAAAAATGGCTGCGCTGAAAAACAGTTTGTGTTGCCCAAAAGTGATATTTTTCAAAAATTCCTCTGTAAATTCCACATTCCTTTCAACAGAGGCTTCAAATTTTGTGAAGTGATTCTTAAATAACGTATAATTATAACTGCACAGAGAAAATTAGCAGAAGTTCGCAGTAACAAAAATGGCTGTGCTGAAAACAGTATGTGTTGCCCAAAAATGACATTTTTCAAAAATTCCTCTGTAAATTCCACATTCCTTTCAACAGAGGCTTCAAATTTTGTCATGTGATTCTTAAATAACGTATAATTATAACTGCACAGAGAAAATGATCAGAAATTCGCAGTAACAAAAATGGCTGCGCTGAAAAACAGTTTGTGTTGCCCAAAAATGACATTTTTCAAAAATTCCTCTGTAAATTCCACATTCCTTTCAACAGAGGCTTCAAATTTTGTCATGTGATTCTTAAATAACGTATAATTATAACTGCACAGAGAAAATTAAATTTTATAAAATTTAATCAGAAATGTTTGAGCTTTCAAATTCCAGATGAACCTCAATATGTCCATCAGTTAGTTTTGCCGTTAATCATCATCACAGCCAAGAATAACAGTATTTTGCACTTAAAAATCGAAAAAGCGAAGATTTCCAGATTTTATAAAATTTAATCAGAAATGTTTGAGCTTTTAAATTCCAGATAAACCTCAAGTTTTGCCGGTAATCATTATCAAATTAAAAAAAAAAGAAAACAACGCCGAAATCACAATTGTCTAACGTGCCCCGCGGTAAAGCAATTAATTATTTTGTGTGACTAGTATCGCGTGATTCACACGTTTGGAGAACGATCGTAAATTTTTTTATGATTAGTAAATAATGTCTGGGACGACACCCAATTACATCCACCTCAAATAGTTGCTGTCTGGTTGGTGTGCCTCTCTGGTCGACTCACTCTCGCTCATTTTTACAACTTTCGTCAATGTCATATTTGGCAATTATTATTGCTAGGGGATCGAGTGTGTAATTCAATGGCCCAACACTGTACACACTGCCAGAAAATTCACACTAAACAGCGAAACACACAAAAATACTTAACCTTGAGACCTTAAAATACGACTTATTTTTTTCGCACACGACTTCTGCTCGTAAAACGATTTCCTGTTTGCTGCCGATGTGTATTGATTCGGACAGAATCTCTAGTTAGAAGAAATTTCAGACTTCAACTATCTACACTGGTGGAAAAAAAATGAAAACTTGAAATTCGTGAAATTTCGACCATTTTCAAACCGCCATTACTCGGCGTATTTTCAATCGATTTTGATGAATCTTTGGGGGCGAAAAACTTTGAAGTGTCTTCTTTAAAGTCATGCATGCTAACTTAAGCGTAACTCCTTCCGCTCCTCTCTAGCACCCCTGTGAAAAAAAAAGTTTTTTTTTCTGGAAACCATGTCCAACTTTGATGATGTCCACGAAGTTGGAAAAATTTTATCGACTCGATCCACCATAAAGGCAATAAAATTTGATCAATTCCCTATGCAGGAATCGAAGAACGAAGTTCCTACGACGATTTGACACCAAGTTATGGGTGTTTGAAAAAAAAGTGTATTTTGAGTTTAGTTGGAAATTAAAAATTGTTATTTCCTTCGAAAATTTGAATTAATATCATCATTCAAATTTCCGAGTACGTTGCCTCACCAAAAAATGGCATTCCTTCTCGTGCCTATTAGGACTGGGGTTGGTAATTAATCGCACAATTAATGGCGAAAGAGCGCCTTCCTCCGCAAACACGTTGTATCTGCTAATTTAATCTTGAATTGTCACCGAGCCGTGGACGTGATGTCTGTCGTACAGGAAATCGCACTCTTGCTAAATAGCTTACTGGGAAACGGATATTTATGTTAAGTCGCAATATAAATAAATATTCGAAAAGAGACGGACTTTTTCTTGAAATGTTACTTATTTTGAAAAACAAATTCGCACGTGTTTGCATGTTGAGAAATATCAATCACTACGATTGCAATCAATTACAAGTGTTCCGAGAAATTCAACATTTTGGCCATGTACCAAATATTTATGCTTAATTCACATAAGTTTTTTGATAAAATAAAACGATTTTATCAACTAAATAAAAGTAACTACACCAGGCGGAGAAGTTGTGAAAATTTCTAACAAGTTCGCCGACACGAAAAAATAGAAAAATAATAGCCACCGACGTTAAACTTTCTACAATAACTAGAAATGCATTCTAGATTATGTTTTCGTGAAAATTCATTTACACCCCTCCACCGGATTTTAAAATACTTTCATTTGATCAGGCGGAGAAGTTGTGAAAATTTCTAACAAGTTCGCCGACTCGAAAAAAATAGAAAAATAATAGCCACCGACGTTAAACTTTCTAGAATAACTAGAAATGCATTCTAGATTATGATTTCCTGAAAATCCATTTACACCCCTTCACCGGATTTTGAAATACTTTCATTTGATCAGGCGGAGAAGTTGTGAAAATTTCTAACAAGTTCGTCGACTCGAAAAAAATAGAAAAATAATAGCCACCGACGTTAAACTTTCTAGAATAACTAGAAATGCATTTTAGATTATGATTTCGTGAAAATTCATTTACACCCCTTCACCGGATTTTGAAATACTTTCATTTGATCAGGCGGAGAAGTTGTGAAAATTTCTAACAAGTTCGCCGACTTGAAAAAAATAGAAAAATAATAGCCACCGACGTTAAACTTTCTAGAATAACTATAAATGTATTCTAGATTATGATTTCGTAAAAATTCATTTACACCCTTTCACTGGATTTTGAAATACTACAAAAAAAAAACATAAGCTACTAAAAGACCTTTGCTGAATCAGCAAACGATTTTTTTTCCAGAGAAAAATCTCATGATGACGGTATGTTAAAAATACGCGTCGACCTAATTATTATCAACAGAGAGTATTTATTGCAGTGGTTGATTGAAAGTGCGGTTAACGCTTGTAACATATTAATATGAAATTGCAGATCGTGGGATCAATAAACTCCCGGGCTTACGTAACTTCTTTTCCTTTTTGTCAGATGAAGATTTATCGTTGCCAAGTCAAACAATGACCGAGACCGGGCTCGTGATTAAATTTAATATCATCGAGTGCCAAACCGAGCAATGATGGATGTCACCGAATATATGCATTAAACATAACAGGAAACACGATGGATAAAACGAAAATAGGCACAAAAAAAACACTGCTTATTGAGAACGTAAAAGACAAGACAAATTTGATATCGAACGTATCACTCATCTTTTCCCACAGATTTAATAATAATAATAATATTTATTTAACGGACATGCCAATCAAGCATATATACAGTTTATAATACATATATAATAAAATTATATACAAGGGACAAAGTTTTAAAAAATTTAAAAAAAATTTAATTTTTTTTAAAAATTCTCCAAATTTACTCAATACTGATTATGTTTTATTAATTGATGAAAGTATACAACTATTGGAAACAATCACAGAACACAGGTTATAGTTGTGCCAAAGCTACTCACTTCACAATGGTTTGAAAAAATACAAAAACAATTGTCACCGATTTGAAACTTTCCAGATTTACTCAAAATATATTCTTCTTTATATTTCAAACAAAAGTTTAAAATAACCCTTTGCTAGATTTAGAAATAGTCGCAACAAAACGCAGCTTAAAGTCGTACCGAAGTTGCTCACTTCACATTAGTTAAAAATAAATAAAAACGGAAATGTTAACTGGAAACTCTTATTTTTTGTTGCAGATTTGGATTCTATGCTAAAAAAATATAAGGTTTTTATCCGAAAAAAAAAATTCGATGAGCGACAGATGGCGCTATAGTCGGCAAAAATATTTAAAAAATAAAATTTATTTGGGATGAAGGTTTGTAAAAAAATTCGTAGAAACGAATAAAAATGCATTTGATTATCAAATTCCAATCCATTCTTTACTTTATGGTGATGTATAAATGTTTGTAACAACAAACTGGTTTTTGTTTAATTTAAAAAAATATAGGAATATATATTTGAAAAAAAAAATTTTTTTGCTAATCGAAAATTTTTTTTTCGGTTAAAAACCTAAAATATTTTAGCGAAGAATCCAAATCTGCAATATTTGCAATTCCTATTTAAGATTTCAAAGTTACCCCTACCCCGCCCCAGGATGTGGGGTAATTAACATTTCATACCACACGGCAGAACTCCAAAAAAAAATTAGACGTATTTTTTTGTATGTCAATCCGATTTGTATTTCTCGAGATATTTGGGGTGAACGGGTGGTCTAAAACACCCGCTATATATCGATATTTATAAACTCCGATATATAGGGTGTTTCAGACCACCTGTTCACCCCAAATATTTCCTGAAATATGAATCTGATTGAGATAAAAAAAAATATATCCAAATATTTTTTTTTAGCCCTATCATGTGGTGTGAAATGTCCCCCGCACCCCCTCTCCCCTGGGTCAGGGAGGGGGTAACTTTGAAATATTAAATGGGAACCCCCTTTTTTTGGTGCAGATTTGGATTCAATGCTAAAAAATATTAGGTTTTTATCCGAAAAAAAAAATTTTGATGAGCGACAGATGGCGCTATATTCGGCAAAAACATTTATTGAATTATATTTATTTCTCGCATCAAATGATAGATTACGACATTTTTTACGTAATAATCTCTTAAATAAGACGTTGATTGAAATCATTCGTAATTTTATGTCAGAAATAAGAAAAAAAAATTCTTTGTAAAAAAAAATCGTAGAAACGAACAAAAATCAATTTGATTATCAAATTCCATTCTATTCTTTTCTATTGTAGTAATGTATGAAAGTTTGTAACGACAAACAGGATTTTTTATCGAGAACGTTAAAAAAAATATAAAAAAAAAATTTTGCTAATCGAAAAAAATGTTTCTTATAAAAACCGTATATATTTTAGAGTAGAAGCCAAATCTACAATAAAAAATAGGGGTACCTATTTAAGATTTCAAAGTTAGCCCCCTCCCCGCCCCAGTTTTTTGTTTTTTTTTCCAGTTTAACTTTAACATTCATTTTCAAGAATTTATAAATTGACACATTTTCAAAAATTAAAAATAGATATTTTATGAATATATTTTAAAAAAATATTTTTTTTTTGTTCAAGTCTTCGATAATTTTAAATATTAATATAATTAATTGTTTTTGTATTGACGTATTGGTAGTTATTTCAAAATTCTCTTGAGAAAGTTTTGAGAAATTCTATCATATCAGTTTTTTTTTTTAGATTTTTTTTGTCGTGTTCGATAAATTAAAACGTTAATTTTCACAATCAAATCAAATCATTTATTGGTGCTTTAAAAAAAGAATTTTACACAGGTCATTACAATGTTAAAGCATAAAATAAAAGAAAAAAAATGCAATAGGTAAGAATGTAAACAAAATTAGATAAAAACACCCAAAAATGAACACATTTTCAAAAATCAAAGTTCAGTGGGTGTATTAATACATTCGAAAAACTCAAATGTGTTTTAAATTTTGGTTTTGTTTTCGACAACTTAAAATATTAATCTACAAAAATTCGGATCGCGCAAAAATAGTTTCAATTTCAAAAATCAAAGTTAATTCTGAACTAAATGTATTATGATTGCATTAGAGTTTTTAATGGATATCAGTATTATTTTTTTCTATATTTTCTTTGTTCAAATATTCGACAAACCTAAAAAAAACATTTTTTAAAACTCACGCAAAAATTGACACATTTTCAAAAATCGAAGATAATCCTAAAGCCAAATGTTTTGTGAATATACTAAAATTTTTAAGAAATTATATATCAGTATTTTTTTTGTTCAACAATTTAAAACGATACTTTTTAAAAACACCCAAAAATGAACAAAAAAAATTTCAAAAATCAAAATTAGTTTTAAAGGTATAATAAATGTTTAATTATTGCATTAGAGTTTTTAAAGAATTAATTTATTTTTTATTTTTTCTTTGTTCAAATATTCGACCGGCTTGTGCCGGCTGCACCGCGGCGGTGTGGGTTCGATTCCCATCCCGGGCGGAAGATTTTTCAGGGATCGAGAAGTATTCGCTCCGGTCCGTGGTTGTTGTTGTATACGTCTGACATAATTCATTTATTTCCATTATTCATACAAAATATATAATACAATAATAACAACCGTATGTGACTTATCAGCCTAAGTAAAAAAAAATATTAGACCACTTAAAAATTTTAATTTTAAAAATTTATAACTCGCATGGAGATTGATACATTTTCAAAAATCAAAGTTAATGTTAAAAATGAATAAATTGAAATTTTTGAGCAATTCCATCATGTAAGAATTCATTTTCTTAGGATTTTGTTTGTTCAATTCTTCGTCAACTTAAAACATTAATTTTCAAAAATTTAACTCACGGAGAAAATCGCAGACCTTCAAAAATTAAAGTTAGTTAGGAAAATGTTTTGTAAAGGTATTTAAAATTTTTGAGGAATTCGTTTATATCAGTATTTATTTTTTAAATCAGTCTACTGAACTTTAATTTTCAAAAATTCATAACTCACCCACAAATTGAAGATAACTCTAAAGGCAAATGTTTTGTGAATATACTAAAATTTTTGAGAAATTCTATCATATCAGTATATTTTTTTGTTCAACATTTTTAAAAACACCCAAAAATGAACACATTCTCAAAAATCAAAGTTATTTTTAAAGATAAATAAATGTATTATGATTGCATCAGAGTTTTTAAGGAATTCAATCACATCGATATTAATTTATTTTTTCTTTATTCAAATATTCGACCACTTGAAAAAATCGTTTTTAAAAATTCACAATAGCGCAGAAATTGTATATTACAAAAAAAGGTATCTTGCGAATATATTTAAAAAAATTAGCAATTCCATCGTAAGTATTTATTTCCTTTAAATTTGTTCTAAATTGTTCGACAACTGAAAACATTAATTTTCAAAAATTCATAACTCGCGGATTTTTTTCAGAAATTTAAGTTAATTTTAAAGGTAGTTGTTTTGTAAAGATTTTAAAAATTTTGTGGTATTCTATATATATGAAACATCTTTATTGACAGACATAATTTTTATACAATAATTTTTACTTATTTAATTTATGTTGAACTGTCAAGGGCTATCGACCATAGGTCTTTCTGCCCGTGTGGTATTCTATTATATCGCTATTTATTTTTTTTAAATTGTTTTTTGTCCAAGTCTTGAACTGCTAAAAATATGAATTTTCAAAAATTCATTCAAATTTTTAAAGAATTTAATCATATCTGTATTTATTTTTCTTCCGTTATTTTTATTGTTCAGCCCTGATTTGTACGTAAAACGAGACCATCTCAGAGGCCTTTTCAAAGTGGACCTTAACCTTGATATTTTTGACACCTTCATACGTTTTTTCTGGGATTTGTAAGCTATTTCATTAACAGTAATAAATGTATTAATATTTGCGATTACTTTTCAAGGGTACTAGTTCCGAAACACCCTGTATAAATCTGTGCAACCATTAGAATGCTTAGATTGTTTGGCCATATTTTTGATAACTTATAATTTACAATATCCTAACATGATTATATATAATAAGTTTTCTTATTTATTACTTGATATAACCCAGAAATAGGTAAACAGCACGTAAGAGATAAATATTTTTGTATAAAAGGAGACTTGAAGTTGCAAGCAGTATACACTGGTTCCAGTAAACTTTAACAATGTTCAAGATTTTGGTAAGTTTAACAAATATTCAATTATATCAAACGAATATTATTCCTATCGTAACCTACAACACAAATAGTATTCCTATCGTAACCTACAACACGCAATAAGGGAAATTAAAAATGAAAACCCTCACTTATTGTAGAGGCGATAAATAAATCAAAGACAAAAAATTGATTGAATATTAAACCGAATTGAAAAATTCACCATATTTTAACCACAACTTATTATTGTAAAAAATAATATATAATGTGAGAAGATTATATAAATCTAAAGAAATATTCACGACTCAAGTTTTGGCATTTGAATTAGCTACTTGGTGCCATCTGGTGTCCCCCAAGGGTCGATCTTAAAGTCCCTACTTTTTCTTATTCATATAAA
Organism: Ocypus olens; assembly: GCA_910593695.2. NCBI lineage: Eukaryota > Metazoa > Arthropoda > Insecta > Coleoptera > Staphylinidae > Ocypus > Ocypus olens. The sequence continues at coordinate 1,934,499 of OU343062.1, read as the reverse complement.
TCTAAACAAATATTCACGACTCGAGTCGTGAATATCTGATTTTTTTACTTGGTGTCATCTGGTATCCCTCTAGGGTCGACCTTAGTGCCACTACTTTTCTTAATTCATATAAATCTAAACAAATCTTCACGACTCGAGTCGTGAACATCTAAATATTTTACTTGGTGTCAGGTATCCCTCAAGGGTCGACCTTACTGCTACTAACTTTTTTAATTCATACAAATCTAAACAAATCTTCACTACTCGAGTAGTGAACATCTCAACCCTTGTTTGAATCCTAATATTTTTGGATTTTTGTCCGCGATTTTCGAAAAATGGGCCACTAGTGCTTTCGCATCATACGTTTCCAACTAACTATTTGTTTGTTTCAGGCTACTCTGTTGGTGTTGGCTCTTGCAGCTATTGCCATTAACGGGCAAATTATTAGCAGTCCATGGAATAACGCTGTAAATCATGTATCTCCATTTGCGGTAATCGCTGAGAACAACTTGCAGAACCAAATTATCCGGGAAGGATATTTACCTTACGCATACCATTATGGATGGTAAACACACCACAAGTTAAATAAATAGCAATTCTGCATTGATATATTGTTTTTTTTTAATAAAAATGCCCTTCCTTATAATTATTGCTACAATTGCCCACATTTACTTATTAACCAATGAAATCGAATAATGTTGATGGCATGATCTAATAAAATTCTAATTATGATGCGAAACAGACCTGGGTGAATGTTATGCATGGCAATACATCCTGGCTGGGTGTTAGTCGTGGAAATACATCATGTTGGTATTGCCTAGCAACGCGTTACATTTTCCATAACGTATAAAACGTCAGTTATTACCGGATTTTTAAACACTTTGCTCACTGAATTCGATCTGTTCGTATTTTCGGGTAATCAATTTTAATTTATTTCTATACTCCTTATGAATTTATTTGTATACTATGTATCTGACCTGAAAATTTCGGATTTTGGTCATTTTTATCGACTCGTTATTTTTATTTCTAACATCAAATAACACGTTCGAAAGTTAGACAATTTTTCAAAATCAAAAACGCATTTTTTTTGATTTTGCACTTTTGCATTTCGGATTTTGGTCATTTTCATCGACTCGTTTTTTTTATTTATTTCTTTCTATTTTTATTTCTAACATCAAATAACGCATATACTTGTTTCTCATTGATCACTTGGTGAAACAATATGTTAAATACAAATATACGTTTAAAATTAAAATTTATAGGGAAAATGAAAATTATTCTTGAAAATGGCACTAAGCCGAAACTAGTTGAAAATAAATTAATTTTATCGTAAAACGAACCAAGTGAATTTTAATTTTAAACCTATATCAAATAACGCGTTCGGAAGTTAAGCATTTTTTGAAAATCAAAAATGCGTTTTCGTTAACTGTGAACTTGTAAAATTTCGGATTTTAGCAATTTTCATTCTCTCGGCATGAATATTTAATACTCTTTTGAAATACACTAAATTCGCCACGTTTCGGCGTTTAAATCACCAAACTCAAATAACGCATTTGGAAGTTAGACAACTTTTCAAAATCAAAAACACATTTTTGTTGATTTTGAACTTTTAAAAATGCGGATTTTCGCAATTTTTATTCCTTCGGCATGAATATTTCTCAATACTCTTTTAAAATACACTAAATTCTCCACATTTCGGCATTTAAATCACCAAAATCAAATAACGCGTTTGGAAGTAAGACAACTTTTCAAAATCAAAAACACATTTTTGTTGATTTTGAACTTTTAAAAATGCGGATTTTCGCAATTTTTATTCCTTCGGCATGAATATTTCTTAATACTCTTTTAAAATACACTAAATTCTCCACATTTCGGCATTTAAATCACCAAACTCAAATAACGCATTTGGAAGTTAGACAACTTTTCAAAATCAAAAACGCATTTGTGTTGATTTTGAACTATGAAAATTTCGGATTTTCGCAATTTTTATTCCCTCGGCATGAATATTTCTTAACACTCTTTTGAAATACACTAAACTCGACACGTTTTGGCAAGTTGGACAACTTTTCAAAATCAAAAACACATTTTTGTTGATTTTGAACTTTAAAAAATGCGGATTTTTGCAATTTTTATTCCTTCGGCATGAATATTTCTTAATACTCTTTTAAAATACACTAAATTCTCCACATTTTGACATTTAAATCACCAAAATCAAATAACGCGTTTGGAAGTTAGACAACTTTTCAAAATCAAAAACGCATTTTTGTTGATTTTGAACTTTGAAAATTTCGGATTTTTGCAATTTTTATTCCCTCGGCATGAATATTTCTTAATACTCTTTTGAAGTACACTAAATTCTCCACATTTTGACATTTAAATCATCAAAATCAAATAACGCGTACGGAAGTTGGACAACTTTTCAAAATCATAAACGCATTTGTGTTGATTTTTATCTTTGAAAATTTCGGATTTTCGCAATTTTTATTCCCTCGGCATGAATATTTCTTAATACTCTTTTGAAATACACCAAACTCGCCATATTTCGGCATTTAAATCATCAAAATCAAATAACGCGTTCGGAAGTTTAGCAGTTTTTAAAATCAAAAACGCGATTTTGCTAAATTTTAGATTTTCGCAATTTTTATTCCCTCGGTATGAATATTTCTTAATACTCTTAAAATACACTAAATTCTTCACATTTTGACATATTAATCACCAAAATCAAATGACGATTTCTCAAAATCAAAAACGCATTTTGTTGATTTTAAACTTTTCTTTAATCTTAATCGACCCATTTTATTTTTATTTCTTATGTTGTTGGATCTATATATCTCAATTATTTAGATATTTGAAACTATTTTTCGGGGAACACTAAACTTTGAAAAAACTTAAGTTAATGTGACGGTGCACCTATTCTAGGTGCGTGAGATGGGTATTTTTTCTTTTTTGAAATCATTCAGGGTTTGGCACGTTCTTTTTATTTCTTGTGTTGTTGTTGCCTATATATCTATACTGTTTAAATATTTTTATTTTTTTTATGGCGAACGCCGAAAATTGAAGAAAACCTCAATCAATCTGAAAAGGTGCGTTTTTCGGTGCATTTTTTTTTCTTCCATTACTAATTATTTTTTAGGGATATTACTCCGAAACACCCTGTATAATAATAATAATATATATTTACGGATAAACCAATTTACAGAAAATTACAAATTAAAAATTAAAACTAATATTACAACAATATATAAAAAATTAAAATAAACATAAAAATATAAAAATAAAAAAAAAATATATGATGTGAAGAAATAAATGGTTTTCCAAAAAAATATATATTATATACATCTGTGCAACCACTAGAATGATGTATAGCATGGTCATATATTTAAAAAGTTATAATATCTAACATGAGTATATATTATTTTTCTTATTTATCACTAATAATGACCAAAAAAATAGGCAAACGGCACGTAAGAGATAAATTTTTGTATAAAAGGAGACTTGAAGTCACACTGGTTTCAGTAAACTTTAACAATGTTCAAGATTTTGGTAAGTTTAACGAATATTAAATTATATTTACAAAAAATGATACTTCTCGTAATTGAAATTAAATTGTTGCAGAAGCATTAAATAAATTAATTCATTAAAGACGTGAAGTGGATTGAATATTAAATTAAATTAAATTGCTTGCAGAGTTACGAACAGGTTGAATATTCATATATTCAGGCTACATTTCGTTTTATTGAATTTATTTAATGCTTTCTGCAACAAGTAAGGTTGTTTCCAATTTATTTAAATTCAAACAACTAAATATTGTAAAAAATATTATATAAGTATTATTTGTTTCAAGAAATTTCTGTTTGTTTCAGGCTACTTTGTTGGTGCTGGCTCTTGCAGCTTTAACCATTAATGGGCAAAACCCGTGGAATAACCGTGAACCTTATATATGGTCAGTAGCATAACAGAAGTTAAATAAATATTAATTTTGTATTGATATACAATATTGTGTTTGAACATGCCCTTCCTTATAATTATTGAGAATATCCTAGTATAGATCGCGTTACCGGTTTTTTCGCTACCGTTTTATTTACAACCTAATGGTTTCTAAAAAAACATTTTTTGGACCAATTAAATCGAAATTTGTTGATTATGTAGGCGTGAATAATCGCGAGAAGGACTTGGACCGCACCGCACGACCTCGAGATGGCGAATCTTCCCCAACACCGACATCCGGAGGTCGTGCGGCGCGGTCCAAGCCCTTCTCGCCGATAGCGGGAGGATCTCTTCTCAGAGGAGTGCAGCCCTAAGTCGGTGGTAAACTAACTTAAGCAGGCTGCACGTTAGTAGTGCAATCAATTCCAACCAAGAAAACTGGTTGAGAGTCACTGGAATTGCGATTATTCGCGCCTGAATAATCAACAAATTGCGATTGAATTGGTAAAGCTTGGTTAACTAGGAGGAAGCTAGATGTATACAGAAACTAAAACAACTGTACGTTGTAAGAAGATCGATACTGTCGCAAAAGGAATACAGAATTGAAATATACGTTCAAATTGGATTCTTCGTTCAGCCGCTACAGACATTCAAAGTTTGAAAAAAACGACCTTTTTAAAAATTTCAACTGTATGTTGGGATCATGCGAATGTTAAAAGTAATTTTAGGTGAAATACTAAACTTACAGCTTTTAATTCACATATCTTGTACGGTTCAATTTATTTTACATCTATTTCTCTTATAGGCAAATGTGACTTAAAGTGGCATATCAGGATATTATAACGGGAGATCGAAGACTGAAGCGGCGGGCAGAGCATAGACTCAAGCAAAGCAACGAAAACCTCAATAAGGTTGACCACACATGTAAATATTATTATTTGTCGATAAATTATAGGCGACTGAGAACAGAGACACTTCGCTCATAAGTCATATTATCCCAATTCAGACTATACAAGGTTAATTTTTAACTTTTCTGAAATTTCTGTTATAAACTCACCGTCTAATAACATCAGTCAAAGATTCGTGGTCATTTTTACTTTCTCCGTTACGAAATACGAGAAAGTATTGTGATCGTGAATACTTATAAAGAATAAGTAAGTTTGTTTCGAAATCTCTTTGGTTTTTGAGTAAATCGAGTTTTTGAATTTGAAGTATAATTTTTCCATCTTTCATAATTTTGACGTTTTAAACGTCAGTTTTATCCGAGTCTATGAAACGTTCGATTTACATTTAAAATATGATTTAAATTGAAAATCAACTATGAAAGCGTAAATATAAATGATACCATCAAGTCGGAGAAAGTAACATGATGGCCACATCACTATTTTTTGTATTCGCTTGTGTTTTGGCTAAAATTTCAGCAAGTAATGAAAGCCACTGACGATAAACTAATTAACGAAAGCGTTTGAAACATCACATCACACGCCTGAATAACGAGGATATTGAAATAGTTTTTATTTATTTTTAACGAAACGAGAGCTCGGCGACCCCGTTAATTGGAATGGAAATTGCCCGATTAATTAATTAAGTAATTAATTTCTCCTCCAGTACGTACAGTATTTTCGCGAGCGGCCTGCGCTAATTCGAAGTGATTAGTTTAAAAACTTAATTTGTTTGTTGACTGCGAAGAGACCCGCGTGTGGGTTCACGCGATTCCCAAAAATTTTTGTCATCAAAACGTTCTGGACACGATTATTAATATTATTGTGATGATGAATTTACAAAAATTTATATTCTTTAAACTGGGTCACTTCAATAATTGTTATGACGTAATTAATATGCAATAAAACAGCGCAGGAAAATCCCTATTCGAAGAGAATCGAAGAGATCGGTTCTTGGATACTAATAATATGAAAACATTAATTGTTTGACGTCGATTGTTTAAGGAAATTAATTCGAAAATGAATAACTTTTTGTTTAAATTTCGGACACAGTTTCGAAAATATGAAAAAATATTATTTGAATAATAAATTTTAAATAAATTACCCCAGAGTACGACGGATTTGTTTTTTCTAAATTACAGAAAAATTAGTGTTCAAATTGTTTATAAACATTATTATAAAAAAAATAAATCCGTGCCACTCTTTAGAATATATTTACAGAGGTGAATTCAAAATTTCACTTTTAAGTCTTTATCCGTTTGTGAATAATGTTTTAAATGAACTTAGAGGTACGCTCCAGGAGCGGTATTTTCGGAGTTTTTGTTAAATCTAACTTATTCGAGCGAATACATATGCTTTTAATTGATTTCTCATTAATAATAATAACAATAATACTAATAGATTATTGATGCTACCAACATTAATGTTTTACATAGGTCATATATAAATGTAAATCGAATTGTACACTTTGTAAAACGTTTTGAGTAATGAAATGATAATAAGACTTGTTTTTTTTTACAAAATAATTAAGCATAAATTATTGTTTACGATCACTGACAACTGCAGACCGGTTTTTAGCTACTGGCCGTCATCAGTACTATTAGTATTAAACAACTTAGCTGTTTTAAAACAGTAGACTTGGTAGTACTATATGTGTTTGGTACTAGATGGCGTAACAAATAATTCTCCTATTGCAATTTTTTTTTCTTTTTGAAAATCGTTGGCGATGTTTTGCAAATGACCCTTTTTTCAGTAGGTGACGATTTCGGCGATATTTTGGCAACCGCATCGTGGGCCAAACGGTCAAACAGTAATAACACACACGATCGGTGGCTGGTTAATGCGTCTGCGGACTTTTATGAGTCGGTTATTGTTTTGACTGTACACGTACCTGACTTGCAGCGTGGCCTTGAGATGCATTCTGCGGGAGAGTACCGCTAAAATACACTCGGCTCGACCGTGCGATCTCTTAATGCTTCGGATTTATATAATCGAGAATTAAATTATGGGAATGTGTATAGTTTTAATGTGCGTTCGTGCTGAAAGAGGCCGGTCAGGTGCTTGTTGAGGAGTTAAATTTATGTTTTCCTGTATCCTCCGACTTGACGCGCTCGTTTGGGTCGTTTTTTGGGGTAAACGTCTTGATTCTATGATAATCGACACGTTATTTCAGCGGTAATCTAACGAGCGCCTGTGATTTTGCCGGCAATTATTAGCGTCAGGATCACAATTTTCTAGAAGCAACAAGCAAGAGTGTGATCCAGACGCTAATAATTGCCTAGTCACGAGTTAGATTCGGGAAGACATTTGACCGAACAGAAGCTTACACTTCATAAATCGAAAAATTAAATTTAGTGACGCGTGTATCAATCTGCGTTTCAATAATTGTAAAAGTCAAAAAAAGAACATGGTTTAGGATAAACCTTTACAGCGGAAACTTGGACATTTATAAATCCACAGTAACAATCGTTTCCCCCTTCCGAAATTAAATAGCTAGGAATATTTACAAATTTTAATTGCGGTTTCAAGAATTTCGTGTTTGCAACGAAAATCGCGGTGAACGATTTCGGTGTTTGGAAAATCGGTGCCGAAATAAAAACAATTCCCGTTTGGCGAGCCAATAAAGTGCCCGTAAATAGCACCCAAAGAGTTTTTTTTTTGCTTTTCAATTTATTTTTGTAATAAAAGCATAAAGTATCGGAGTGTAAACATCGTAAATTATTACTCATCAGGCCCCATAAAATGAGTCTGGTCTTATTAGCTAGATTAATCAATAAACCTGATTGAAAAAATAGAAAAACAAATGCCACAAACTTGAAACTTTCCAAATTTACTCAAAATTGATTCTATTTCATGTCCCCGTAAAAATCTGAAAACACGCCATCGCTGGATTTCGAAATAACTACCCGAGATCAGAACTAATGCCTTATAAAAATTGAATATTTTCCAGGGTGATTAAAAAAATAGAAAAACAAATGCCACGAACTTGAAACTTTCCAAATTTACTCAAAATTGATTCTGCTTCATGTCCCAGTAAAAATCTAAAAACACCCCATCGCTAGATTTCGAAATAACTACCCGAGATCAGAACTAATGCCTCATAAAAATTGAATATTTTCCAAGGTGATTAAAAAAATATAAAAACAAATGCCACGAACTTGAAACTTTCCAAATTTACTCAAAATTGATTCTGCTTCATGTCCCAGTAAAAATCTGAAAACACCCCATCGCTAGATTTCGAAATAACTACCCGAGATCAGAACTAATGCCTTATAAGAATTGAATATTTTCCACGGTGATTAAAAAAATGGAAAAACAAATGCCACAAACTTGAAACTTTCCAAATTTACTCAAAATTGATTCTACTTCATGTCCCGCTAAAAATCTGAAAACACCCCATCGCTGGATTTCGAAATAACTACCCGAGATCAGAACGAATGCCTCATTAAAATTGAATATTTTCCAGGGTGATTAAAAAAATAGAAAAACAAATGCCACAAACTTGAAACTTTCCAAATTTACTCAAAATTGATTCTACTTCATGTCCCCGTAAAAATCTAAAAACACCCCATCGCTGGATTTCGAAATAACTACCCGAGATCAGAACTAATGCCTCATAAAAATTGAATATTTTCCAAGGTGATTAAAAAAATAGAAAAACAAATGCCACAAACTTGAAACTTTCCAAATTTACTCAAAATTGATTCTGCTTCATGTCCCAGTAAAAATCTAAAAACACCCCATCGCTAGATTTCGAAATAACTACCCGAGATCAGAACTAATGCCTCGTAAAAATTGAATATTTTCCACGGTGATTAAAAAAATGGAAAAACAAATGCCACAAACTTGAAACTTTCCAAATTTACTCAAAATTGATTCTGCTTCATGTCCCAGTAAAAATCTAAAAACACCCCATCGCTAGATTTCGAAATAACTACCCGAGATCAGAACTAATGCCTCGTAAAAATTGAATATTTTCCACGGTGATTAAAAAAATGGAAAAACAAATGCCACAAACTTGAAACTTTCCAAATTTACTCAAAATTGATTCTGCTTCATGTCCCAGTAAAAATCTAAAAACACCCCATCGCTAGATTTTGAAATAACTACCCGAGATCAGAACTAATGCCTCGTAAAAATGGAATATTTTCCAAGGTGATTAAAAAAATAGAAAAACAAATGCCACAAACTTGAAACTTTCCAAATTTACTCAAAATTGATTCTACTTCATGTCCCCGTAAAAATCTGAAAACACCCCATCGCTAGATTTCGAAATAATTACCCGAGATCAAAACTAATGCCTCGTAAAAATTGAATATTTTCCAAGGTGATTAAAAAAATAGAAAAACAAATACCACAAACTTGAAACTTTCCAAATTTACTCAAAATTGATTCTGCTTCATGTCCCCGTAAAAATCCGAAAACACCCCATGGCTGGATTTCGAAATAACTACCCGAGATCAGAACTAATGCCTTATAAAAATTGAATATTTTCCACGGTGATTAAAAAAATGGAAAAACAAATGCCACTAACTTGAAACTTTCCAAATTTACTCAAAATTGATTCTACTTCATGTCCCCGTTATAATCTGAAAACACCCCTTGGCTAGATTTCAAAATAACTACCCGAGATCAGAACTAATGCCTCATAAAAATTGAATATTTTCCACGGTGATTAAAAAAATGGAAAAACAAATGCCACAAACTTGAAACTTTCCAAATTTACTCAAAATTGATTCTGCTTCTTGTCCCCGTAAAAATCTGAAAACACCCCATCGCTAGATTTCGAAATAACTACCCGAGATCAGAACTAATGCCTCATAAAAATTGAATATTTTCCAAGGTGATTAAAAAAATGGAAAAACAAATGCCACAAACTTAAAACTTTCCAAATTTACTCAAAATTGATTCTGCTTCATGTCCCCGTAAAAATCTGAAAACACCCCATCGCTGGATTTCGAAATAACTACCCGAGATCAGAACTAATGCCTCATAAAAATTGAATATTTTCCAAGGTGATTAAAAAAATGGAAAAACAAATGCCACAAACTTGAAACTTTCCAAATTTACTCAAAATTGATTCTACTTCATGTCCCCGTTATAATCTGAAAACACCCCATCGCTAGATTTCGAAATAACTACCCGAGATCAGAACTAATGCCTCGTAAAAATTGAATATTTTCCAGGGTGATTAAAAAAATTGAAAAACAAATGCCACAAACTTGAAACTTTACAAATTTACTCAAAATTGATTCTACTTCATGTCCCCGTAAAAATCTGTTTTTTTTTTTGTTCCTCTAATGCATGACGATAAGATCAAATAATTTTCCTCGACATGACTCTTCGTGCGAGCGCAGCAGCCATCAATCCGAAATAATAAACGGAACTGGGCCAGTCCTTATTGCGTTCGCCTTATCTCGAATAACGAATCTGTAAAAGTTGATTTCATTCGAGAACTAATCCGGCGCCGCCAAAACCGCAAAGATCGATCCGCAAATCGAACGGCAAACCGTAAATGGAAGAGGCTAACACTTTCCGCGCTTCGATTTCACTCGTTAGAGCCAGCTCCAGATAAAACCGAACGCCACTCCGAGGAGCGCTTTCCAAACTTCTTTTAATTTAATCGAAGCGCGATCCCGCATCTGGGGATGAAGGGATAAACGGAGGATATTTCTTTGGTGTGTGATGAGAAAATGGAGGATTATCGAAGGCGTGTGATTGCGTTGTGCAAAGGTCTACTTTCATTACGATTATTCGCTTTATTTCAATGTAGCAATTTTTACTTAAGTAAGGCGTTCTTATAATGATAGTGGTTGGCTTTTAGGAAGGATAATACAGGCGATAATGAAGAAATAAAAATATTCCCGAGCGGTAGCCAAACACTTTGAGAAGTTGTAACCTCCTTTACCTTAACATTAATTTAAAAAATTGCCGTTTTTTTAACCAATTACATTAGAGTATTTCAAATTTCGACAATCGTTAGTGAATCGCAAGAGAAAATGCTGACACACGCCAAACAACATGCATTAACAAAAGCGCATAAATAGAAAAAGTGCGATTTTTTAATTCTATATTTGCAACATTGCCAATCTACCAATGAAGTGCGGTTTTAATAAAATTGTAATAATTATATAAATGTATAGCTGAATCTTTCCTGTAACCGATGATGACCGAACTTCGAAACTTTTCCCTCTCTAGGGCGGGAGAATCTGTCTGTCCATTAGTCGCGACTGTCTGGTTGCGTTATCAAACGTGTCTCCTCCCTCTGGGAATTTACATATAAATTGAAAAATTTGTCGAAAAAGGGACGAAACGGTCTCTGGGCTGAAATCTTTTTTAATTACGTGTTCTGTGTGGCGTCTCGTTGATACAAATGTGCCGGTATTAATCAAGCCTTCATCTAACGCCACTCCAGGTGTACCGAGATTAATAAACGTCAAAGGATTGTTAACACAGTGGATGTTGTTTTATTTTCTGTTTCCTTCCCTCATTCTTAACCAAAATTGATCATAATAATTAGGCGTCGACGTGGGCTGTATGGGGGTTTTGTAATTACTTTCAATTAAGATTATTCATCCAATCTTTCCCCATCAGAAGAAAAAAAGAAAAAGTGCAGCTATCTTCAATAGCAAAAAAATTAGTCAGTCACCATGAACATTTTGGGAAATTTTAGAAAATAATTGATTTTTCAGACTTTGATCGGCCGTAGCGGCCAAACGAAAACTCCAAATTGAACGCGGTTTGCAAATCTGAGCTCCTCGTACGTTAATTAGTCGGATTAGAGATTTTAAATTTTTGATGAAAACACGAAAAAAAGACATGAGTAAACCCCTTGAAAACTTGTTAAAAAATGCAACTTTCTTAATAATCATCGTAGACTATTGAATTTAACTTTGTTTTCATCAGAAAGACGAGAGAAATTGATTGCCGTTAAAAAATTTCAGCTATCTTCAATAGCAAAAAAGTTAGTCAGTCACCATGAACATTTTAGGAAATTTTGGAAAATAATTGATTTTTCAGACTTTGATCGGCCGTAGCGGCCAAACGAAAACTCCAAATTGAACGCGGTTTGCAAATCTGAGCTCCTCGAACGTTAATTAGTCGGATTAGAGATTTTACATTTTTGATGAAAACACGAAAAAAAGACATGAGTAAACCCATTGAAAATTTGTTAAAAAATGCAACTTTCTTAATAATCATCGTAGACTATTGAATTTAACTTTGTTTTCATCAGAAAGACGAGAGAAATTGATTGCCGTTAAAAAATTTCAGCTATCTTCAATAGCAAAAAAGTTAGTCAGTCACCATGAACATTTTAGGAAAATTTGGAAAATAATTGATTTTTCAGACTTTGATCGGCCGTAGCGGCCAAACGAAAACTCCAAATTGAACGGGGTTTGCAAATCTGAGCTCCTCGTACGTTAATTAGTCGGATTAGAGATTTTAAATTTTTGATGAAAACACGAAAAAAAGACATGAGTAAACCCCTTGAAAACTTGTTAAAAAATGCAACTTTCTTAATAATCATCGTAGACTATGAATTATACCTTTTTTTTCATCAGAAAGACGAGAGAAATTGATTGCCGTTAAAAAATTTCAGCTATCTTCAATAGCTAGAAAAATAGTCAGTCAACATGAACATTTTAGGAAATTTTAGAAAATAATTGATTTTTCAGACTTTGATCGGCCGTAGCGGCCAAACGAAAACTCCAAATTGAACGGGGTTTGCAAATCTGAGCTCCTCGTACGTTAATTAGTCGGATTAGAGATTTTAAATTTTTGATGAAAACACGAAAAAAAGACATGAGTAAACCCCTTGAAAACTTGTTAAAAAATGCAACTTTCTTAATAATCATCGTAGACTATTGAATTTAACTTTGTTTTCATCAGAAAGACGAGAGAAATTGATTGCCGTTAAAAAAATTCAGCTATCTTCAATAGCAAAAAAATTAGTCAGTCACCATGAACATTTTAGGAAATTTTAGAAAATAATTGATTTTTCAAACTTTGATCGGCTGTAGCGGCCAAACGAAAACTCCAAATTGAACGCGGTTTGCAAATCTGAGCTCCTCGTACGTTAATTAGTCGGATTAGAGATTTTAAATTTTTGATGAAAACACGAAAAAAAGACATGAGTAAACCCCTTGAAAATTTGTTAAAAAATGCAACTTTCTTAATAATCATCGTAGACTATTGAATTTAACTTTGTTTTCATCAGAAAGACGAGAGAAATTGATTGCCGTTAAAAAATTTGAGCTATCTTCAATAGCAAAAAAGTTAGTCAGTCACCATGAACATTTTAGGAAATTTTAGAAAATAATTGATTTTTCAGACTTTGATCGGCCGTAGCGGCCAAACTAAAACTCCAAATTGAACGCGGTTTGCAAATCTGAGCTCCTCGTACGTTAATTAGTCGGTTTAGAGATTTTACATTTTTGATGAAAACACGAAAAAAAGACATGAGTAAACCCCTTGAAAATTTGTTAAAAAATGCAACTTTCTTAATAATCATCGTAGACTATTGAATTTAACTTTGTTTTCATCAGAAAGACGAGAGAAATTGATTGCCGTTAAAAAATTTCAGCTATCTTCAATAGCAAAAAAGTTAGTCAGTCACCATGAACATTTTAGGAAATTTTAGAAAATAATTGATTTTTCAGATTTTGATCGGCCGTAGCGGCCAAACGAAAACTCCAAATTGAACGCGGTTTGCAAATCTGAGCTCCTCGTACGTTAATTAGTCGGTTTAGAGATTTTACATTTTTGATGAAAACACGAAAAAAAGACATGAGTAAACCCCTTGAAAATTTGTTAAAAAATGCAACTTTCTTAATAATCATCGTAGACTATTGAATTTAACTTTGTTTTCATCAGAAAGACGAGAGAAATTGATTGCCGTTAAAAAATTTCAGCTATCTTCAATAGCAAAAAAGTTAGTCAGTCACCATGAACATTTTAGGAAATTTTAGAAAATAATTGATTTTTCAGATTTTGATCGGCCGTAGCGGCCAAACGAAAACTCCAAATTGAACGCGGTTTGCAAATCTGAGCTCCTCGTACGTTAATTAGTCGGATTAGAGATTTTACATTTTTGATGAAAACACGAAAAAAAGACATGAGTAAACCCCTTGAAAATTTGTTAAAAAATGCAACTTTCTTAATAATCATCGTAAACTATTGAATTTAACTTTGTTTTCATCAGAAAGACGAGAGAAATTGATTGCCGTTAAAAAATTTCAGCTATCTTCAATAGCAAAAAAGTTAGTCGGTCACCATGAACATTTTAGGAAATTTTGTAAAATAATTAATTTTTCAGACTTTGATTGGCCGTAGCGGCCAAACGAAAACTCCAAATTGAACGCGGTTTGCAAATCTGAGCTCCTCGTACGTTAATTAGTCGGTTTAGAGATTTTACATTTTTGATGAAAACACGAAAAAAAGACATGAGTAAACCCCTTGAAAATTTGTTAAAAAATGCAACTTTCTTAATAATTATCGTAGACTATTGAATTTAACTTTGTTTTCATCAGAAAGACGAGAGAAATTGATTGCCGTTAAAAAATTTCAGCTATCTTCAATAGCAAAAAAGTTAGTCAGTCACCATGAACATTTTAGGAAATTTTAGAAAATAATTGATTTTTCAGACTTTGATCGGCCGTAGCGGCCAAACGAAAACTCCAAATTGAACGCGGTTTGCAAATCTGAGCTCCTCGTACGTTAATTAGTCGGATTAGAGATTTTAAATTTTTGATGAAAACACGAAAAAAAGACATGAGTAAACCCCTTGAAAATTTGTTAAAAAATGCAACTTTCTTAATAATCATCGTAGACTATTGAATTTAACTTTGTTTTCATCAGAAAGACGAGAGAAATTGATTGCCGTTAAAAAATTTCAGCTATCTTCAATAGCAAAAAAGTTAGTCAGTCACCATGAACATTTTAGGAAATTTTAGAAAATAATTGATTTTTCAGACTTTGATCGGCCGTAGCGGCTAAACGAAAACTCCAAATTGAACGCGGTTTTCAAATCTGTGCTCCTCGTGTGTCAATTAGTCGGATTTAATTAAAATTGGCGTTTTGAAATTTTTGACGAAAACCTGAAAAACTACCCAAGGGTCCCCCCTTCTTACTTTTGCTCAAAAATTGGCTTTGAAATGATTTCCTGAAGAAACCACCGGTTCGATTCGGGGTTTCTATACATCAATGGAAAGATCTCTTCAAGGCGCCTCGGAAAATGTACTTTTGCAAGAACAAATGTCAATTTGAAGCCCGTGAGGCGTCAGCAAAGAAAACTCGAAAATGGGAAAAATCGAAAAAATCAACTTTTCTAAATCTTTTTCATCAGAAGAATGAGGGAAATCGATAGGCGTTAAACAATTGGTGGAGGTCCCAAATGGAACCCGAACCTATCCTCCTGCTTATCCCAGAAAATAATCGCCGCGCTATCGATCGCTCACACGCCCATCATAAACCTTATCACTTATCGCTCTCATTTGTGGGCGAATTCGAAAGTAACGAAAGAAGGATCCCTTATCGAATATGAGCGCAAACAGTCGTCGGCAGTCTGGCCGTAATAAAATCGGCAAACAAAAGACGAACCGATAGATGATAAAAAAAGCTTCTTCGATCACACGGGAACATATTTCACGAAGCTGAAATCTACGAAGTCAAATCGATTCGTGGAATTTCACACAAAAATATACACACTGGATATATGCGATTAATGTGATAATTAAGTAACATCAAATATGACAAAGACGGCGAAGATGTTACTAAATACTAAATCCGAAAGTAAAAATAGTAAAATGGTTTGTAACGCCATCTGGAGGTCCCTTTTTTGGCCAAAATCATTATCTCTTTTCACTAGACATTATTGTCAAGAGAGTCAGAAGTCACTTCAAGAGTCGACGAGTGATTTCTAACGCCATCTGGTGGTCCCTAGTATCAAGTGGAGATGAGTAAAGTGAGGACCTTTTTTTGGCCTTCGCTATGTTTTCAAAAAAATTGCAAAATCATTATCTCTTTTCGCCAAACATTATTTTCAAGGCAGTCAGAATCACTTCAAGAATCGACTCTTCGGTAGACGGGTGATTTGTAACGCCATCTGGTGGTCCCTAGTATCAACTGGAGATGAGTAAAGTGATGAGGACCTTTTTTTGGCCTTCGCTACGTTTTCAGGATAAATTGCAAAATCATTATCTCTTTTCACCAAACTTTTCAAGGGAGTCAGAAGTCACTTTAAGAATCGACTCGATTCTAAAAAGTCTTATGTGAATATTTCCAAGATCTAATAATGATCCAATTGGAAACACCAAAAATGCGATTTTGATGAAAATCTTGATTGTTTCACAGATATCTTTGCAACAACTAAGTGTTGCAAAATTTGTTAAATGAAGTAATCAATAGGCACAGGCATCCTGCTATGGATAAATATAACTATATCGTGATGCCTTACCATTATTATTTATTAATAGCAAACATTTCCGTACAATCCTTATTGACTTTCATTTAAAAACATTCTTCGGCGTTTCCATTATCTTTATGAAACTAATCCAATTATTTTCAGTATTTTATTAATCCCATTATATACGAACGACCCGGATAGGCCACCGTGTGCATTTTTTTTTTTTTTAGGCGGGGTGTATTGACCCCTCGTATAATTAGAATTAGGGCTTCGTCCCCTCCGATGTTCGAATATGTGCCGTAATAATAAAGTTAAAAAAACTCGAGACTCTCTTTCTTCCGCAGGACGTCGCCGCGCCGATACTAATTTTAATTATTCCCGAAATGCAGACACCAGGAACTAAATGTGTCGACAAAGAGGCCAGGGAAGAATGAAGGGATTCAATGAACTTTGGAGGAACGGTTCGCCATGAGGGGAATGACATCTGAACGGAGCGAGGACTCGAGGATGAAATCGATCTCGTAATTATTGTGTCGCCAGAATTTCCTAAATATATTCGTTAATTAATTGTTTTAATATTTACGTATTAGTAGTTTATACTTTTAAGGAGAGTAATACCGAATAAGTTTTTTTAATTATAATAGAAACACATAAATTTGTAATTCACTCCTTATTTAAACTCTACCAACTTCCACCATAAATCACGGGAGCATCCGCCACCGATTATAAAGGTGCCATTACACGACGTGTGGAGTTTGGATTGGCGCGCCACACGCCGTGAGAACGAGAAATGGTGGCCTCAAATCGGATATTTCGGTTGAAATTTCAAATTCGAAAACAGTACTTTCTTGTACGGAGAAAGTAAAGATATTTTTTAGCCCTGATATCAAAAAAAAGCGGTATAGGGCGACAGTATTTGAAGTAAAATTAATTGTAAAAAAATGCAACAATTTTAGCGATTCCAAAAAAATAGAAAAACAATTGCCATCGACTTAAAACATTCTAAAAATATTAAAAATTCATCCGAGTTTATATTTTTGCGAAAACCATGTACAATTCAGCATCGGATTTTGTGATTATTTCACGTAATCAGAGCGGAGAGTTGTAAAAAATTGCAACAATTTTGGCGATTCCAAAAAAATAGAAAAATAATTGCTATTGACTTAAAACATTCTGAAAATACTTAAAATTCATCCAAGTTTATATTTTTGCGAAAACCATTTACAATTTAGGATCGGATTTTGTGATTATTTCATGTAATCAGAGCGGAGAGTTGTGAAAAATTGCAACAATTTCGGCAATTCTAAAAAAATAGAAAAACAATTGCTATCGACTTAAAACATTCTAAAAATACTGAAAATTCATCCAAGTTTATATTTTTGTAAAAACTATGTACAATTTAGCATTGGATTTTTATAATTATAACATTTGACTCGAGCGAAAAATTGTAAAAAAAATGCAACAATTTTAGCGATTCCAAAAAAATAGAAAAACAATTGCTATCGACTTAAAACATTCTGAAAATACTTAAAATTCATCCAAGTTTATATTTTTGCGAAAACCATTTACAATTTAGGATCGGATTTTGTGATTATTTCACGTAATCAGAGTGGAGAGTTGTAAAAAATTGCAACAATTTTGGCGATTCCAAAAAAATAGAAAAACAATTGCTATCGACTTAAAACATTCTAAAAATACTAAAAATTCATCCAAGTTTATATTTTTGTAAAAACTATGTACAATTTAGCATTGGATTTTTATAATTATAACATTTGATTCGAAGGGAAAAATTGTAAAAAAATGCAACAATTTTAGCGATTCCAAAAAAATACAAAAACAATTGCCATCGACTTAAAACATTCTGAAAATATTGAAAATTCATCCAAGTTTATATTTTTGTGAAAACTATGTACAATTTAACATTGGATTTTTATGATTATAACATTTGACTCGAGCGAAAAATTGTAAAAAAAATGCAGCAATTTTAGCGATTCAAAAAAAATAGAAAAACAATTGCCATCGACTTAAAACATTCTGAAAATATTGAAAATTCATCCAAGTTTATATTTTTGCGAAAACTATGTACAATTTAGCATTTGATTTTTATGATTATAACATTTGACTCAAGCGAAAAATTGTAAAAAAATGCAGCAATTTTAGCGATTCAAAAAAATAGAAAAACAATTGCCATCGACTTAAAACATTCTAAAAATATTGAAAATTCATCCAAGTTTATATTTTTGCGAAAACTATGTACAATTTAGCATTGGATTTTTATAATTATAACATTTGATTCGAGGGAAAAATTGTAAAAAAATGCAACAATTTTAGCGATTCTAAAAAAATCGGTATAAAACCTTCCAAACTCACTCAAAATGTATTCGAGTTTATGATTCCGTGAAAAACTACAAGCAGACACGAAAGTTGTAAAAATTGTAATACAAGAGCGACAATTTGAAAAAAAAAACTGTTATAATTTTGACGACGCGAAAAAAATTGAAAAACAATTGCAACCGTCTAGAAATTTCTAAAATTGCTCAAAATAGATTTAAGAGTATGTTTTTTTTGTAAAACCTACATGCGCTTAATCACTGGATTATGCGATAAGTTAATTTTATCAAAATCGTGAATAATTGTAAAAAAAATTGATTTGATCAAATCGTGAATAATTGTAATAATTTCGCGATAAAAAAAAATTGTAAGTTGTAAGTTCCGCAAAATGTCTTTAACGTTATGAATCGGTGAAAATTTGCATTCAATCCATGACTGAATTTTTGGGATAATTTTATGCGTTCTAAACGAAGTTTTGTAAAAAAAAAACTACAATCATCTTGGAGATTCAAAATTTAAAAAAAACAATTGCTATCGACTTTAAACTTTTCAAAATTACTCAAAATACCTAAGTTTATAAATCAGGGATAATTTCATTTGATCAAAGCTGAAATTTGTGACAATTTGCAACAATTTTAACGATTCGATAAAAATAGAAAAAAAATTGCTGTCGATTTGGAACTTTTCAAAATTACTCAAAATTCATTTGAATTTATAGGTACGTGAAGATCTGTATATACTTTATCACTGAATTTTGTGACAATTTCAGTTGATCGGAGCGGAAATTTGTGAAAATTTGCAATAATTTTAACGATTTGAGAAAAATTGAATTAACATCAAACTTTTCAAAATAACTCAAAATTCATTCTAAACTATGATTCCGTAAAAATCTACATGTGGTTCATCACTGGATTTTGGAATAATTTCATGTGATCAGAGCGGGAAGTTGTAAAAAAAAATCAAAATTTTTGGCGATTTGAAAAATATAGAAAATCAATTGCTATCGACTTGAAACTTTTAAATGTTACTGAAAATTCATTCTATTTTATGTTTCCGTAAAAATCTACATGTACTTCATCACTGGATTTTCGGGATAATTTCATGTGATCAGAGCGGGAAGTTGTAAGAAAAATGAAAATTTTTGGCGATTCGAAAAATATAGAAAATCAATTGCTATCGACTTGAAACTTTTCAATTTTACTAAAAATTCATTCTATTTTATGTTTCTGTAAAAATCTACATGTACTTCATCACTGGATTTTCGGGATAATTTCATGTGATCAGAGCGGGAAGTTGTAAGAAAAATGAAAATTTTTGGCGATTCGAAAAATATAGAAAATCAATTGCTATCGACTTGAAACTTTTCAATTTTACTAAAAATTCATTCTATTTTACGTTTCTGTAAAAATCTACATGTACTTCATCACTGGATTTTGGAATAATTTCATGTGATTAAAGCGGGAAGTTGTAAAAAAAAATCAAAATTTTTGGCGATTCGAAAAATATAGAAAATCAATTGCTATCGACTTGAAAGTTTGTAATTTTACTGAAAATTCATTCTATTTTATGTTTCTGTAAAAATCTACATGTACTTCATCACTGGATTTTGGAATAATTTCATGTGATCAGAGCGGGAAGTTGTAAAAAATAAAAATTTCCGGCAATTCGAAAAATATAGAAAATCAATTGCTATCGACTTGAAACTTTGGAATTTTACTGTAAATTCATTCTATTTTATGTTTCTGTAAAAATCTACATGTACTTCATCACTGGATTTTGGGATAATTTCATATGATCAGAGCGGGAAGTTGTAAAAAATTTCAACAATTTTGGAGATTCAAAAAAAATTGAAAAACAATTGCTACCGACTTGAAACTTTTCAAAATTACTCAAAATTCATTCGAGATTATGATTCCGTAAAAATCTACATGTAGTTCATCACTGGATTTTGGGATTACTTCATATGATCAGAGAGGGAAGTTGTAAATTTTTTTTTAACAATTTTGGCGATTCAAAAAAAATTTAAAAACAATTGCTATCGACTTCAAACTTTTCAAAATTACTCAAAATTCATTCGAGATTATGATTCCGTAAAAATCTACATGTACTTCATCACTGGATTTTGGGATAACTTCATATGATCAGAGTGTGAAGTTGTAAAAAATATCAACAATTTTGACGATTCGAAAAAAATTGAAAAACGATTGCTATCGACTTCAAACTTTTCAAAATTACTCAAAATTCATTCGAGATTATGATTCCGTAAAAATCTACATGTACTTCATCACTGGATTTTGGGATAACTTCATATGATCAGAGTGTGAAGTTGTAAAAAATATCAACAATTTTGACGATTCGAAAAAAATTGAAAAACGATTGCTATCGACTTGAAACTTTTCAAAATAACTCAAAATTCATTCGAGATTATGATTCCGTAAAAATCTACATGTAGTTCATCACTGGATTTTGGGAGTACTTCATATGATCAGAGCAGGAAGTTGTAAAAAAATATCAACAATTTTGGCGATTCGAAAAAAATTGAAAAACAATTGCTGTCGACTTGGAACTTTTCAAAATTACTCAAAATTCATTCGAGATTATGATTTCATAAAAATCTACATGTAGTACATCACTGGATTTTGGGATTACTTCATATGATCAGAGCGGGAAGTTGTAAAAAATTTCAACAATTTTGGCGATTCGAAAAAAATTGAAAAACAATTGCTGTCGACTTGAAACTTTTCAAAATAACTCAAAATTCATTCGAGATTATGATTCCGTAAAAATCTACATGTAGTTCATCACTGGATTTTGGGATTACTTCATATGATCAGAGCAGGAAGTTGTAAAAAAATATCAACAATTTTGGCGATTCGAAAAAAATTGAAAAACAATTGCTGTCGACTTGGAACTTTTCAAAATTACTCAAAATTCATTCGAGATTATAATTCTGTAAAAATCTACATGTAGTTCATCACTGGATTTTGGAATAACTTCATATGATCAGAGCAGGAAGTTGTAAAAAATATTAACAATTTTGGAGATTCAAAAAAAATAGAAAAAAAAATGCTATTGACTTGAAACTTTTCAAAATTACTCAAAATACACTTAAGTTTATAATTACGCAAAAATCTGCATATATTTCCTTACTGAGTTTTGCGATAATTTCATTTGATCGGAGCGGAAATTTGTAAAAATTTGCATCAATTTTAACGATTCGATAAAAATAGAAAAACAATTGCTGTCGACTTAAAACTTTTCAAAATAACTCAAAATTCATTTGAATTTATAATTACGTGAAGATCTGCATTTACTCCCTCACTGAGTTTTACGATAATTTCATTTGATCGGAGCGGAAATTTGTGAAAATTTGCATCAATTTTAACGATTCGATAAAAATAGAAAAACAATTGCTGTCGACTTGGAACTTTTCAAAATTACTCAAAATTCATTAGAATTTATAATTACGTGTAGATCTGCATTTACTCCCTCACTGAGTTTTGCGATAATTTCATTTGATCGGAGCGAAAATTTGTGAAAATTTGCATCAATTTTAACGATTCGATAAAAATAGAAAAACAATTGCTGTCGACTTGAAGCTTTTCAAAATTGCTCAAAATTCATTTGAATTTATAATTACGTGAAGATCTGCATTTACTCCCTCACTGAGTTTTGTGGCAATATCATTTGATCGGAGCAGAAATTTGTGAAAATTTGCATCAATTTTGGCGATTCGATAAAAATAGAAAAACCATTGCTGTCGACTTGGGACTTTTCAAAATTACTCAAAATTGGTGCTATTACACACCATGGAGTTAATCGGCGTGTCATTCCGCACTCCACACGCCGAGCGCGACACTCCACGCGCCGTGTAATGACGGCTTTGGCGTTAACCATTAACGGTTAACTTAAACCTATTTTCTGGCAACTCCCAAAAATTAGTAATGCAATCCTTGCTTAGACAGAAATTGAATTAAACCATAAAGTTATTAGGAACGAACTTTGACGATCAATCAAAAGGCGCACAACGTACGGAAAATGATTCATTACGATAACGTATGATTGCTTACAGTCTAGTTACGCACGAGTAATAAAAGCACCTGTCATAACAGGGCAATCATTATAAATGGCAGCAACTGCGAAGGTGAAGTCTTCGCAGTGTCCGAATGGCCATTACGCGCCGATGCCATATTTAACGCGAGCGGGCCCCACGGAGCAGCACGAAACGACGCATGCAACATTGTTGCTGCACATTCGCACATGTCGACCTTGTCCGACGTAAATAAAGCGCGGTTACCCTCCTCGGCGAGAGCGTGCACCGGTAAATCTGCCGAAAGAGGAATCTTGAAAATCGCACTAAGTACTACCAGTTTGATGTATTTATACCATCTGTGTAAATTGTTGCAGTCAGATTTTTTGTTGGGGGCAAATTAGATAATAGCACCCAACAGACACTGATGGTACCAATTTTGTTCATGTTTGTAATTGTCTGAAATCAAGCTTTTCTAATGAATCACGAAGAAAATGCAATTTTACATTACTGATTCAAATACTTATTCTGCTTTTTTTTAAACCTTAATGTTCTCTTCGTGAACTATCGTATGTTCATTAAAAAAAAAAACCTCAAGTGTGCCATGATTTTTTAATTTTAAAAATGGCACACTTGAGGTTTTTTTAATGAACATCCTGTACTACTTATTCTGGAATTCATTTAACTTGAAATATACCTTTAATTTCGAGAAGTAACCCTGATGGGTTGTATCACGTTTGGTGATAACAGATCCCAGCCCGGGGATATTTGTGGCATTTTCTGTCATTTTAATGGTATTATTTTCGTGCACGGTGAGGTTCTTTCAAAGGTCAACCCCTTGAGTCGGCGATCGATCCGCGGCCACTTTCATTTTCACTCCTTATTTGTCGATACTTGGATTACAAACAAAAAAAGATAAACAAGATACCGCCGGCGGGCGAAGAAAAAAAGCGTCTAAACATAGGAAATCGATAATTATAAAAGCTGGAGGATACAGCAATATCGCAAATGGTTTCATTTTAGCGAAAGTAATTGCTTCTCAAATATCCACTTATGCATTGGTACCATGACATTTAGAAAAGTTATTAGAAGAAAAAATATTTGGTGGATACGCCGGGTTGCATTTTAGCTGAAATTTGTTTCGTTTGTTTAATTCGTTTATTATTCAACGAAAAGTTCATTATTTTACAAATAAATATAAAAGTGAAATATCAACAATGTCAACTAACCATTCATTCCGAATTTATTCCTGAAATATATTTCGGAATCGTTGCATGCTACTATTATCCGATATCATTACCAATTAATTCTTCCACAGTTGAAATTTGAATCTCATTTTCTTTTTCCTTTATTTTAGGGTTATTACACTTTGATTGCATGATATTTTGTAAACTGGTATAATTTTGTTTATATTATTTTTAGAGCATTTTACGTCAATAAATGTATTATTATTATATTATTATTATTATAATTCATTTAATTTATTGAACGAAAAACACGAGATAATATTTTATCATAATCACATTGCTAAAGGTCGTACCTATCGGTACAATTACAAACATTTTGGATACCTCACCTTTAAATTACAAAAGATGTACAATTTTTTTTTTTAATACATGTTTTCAGATTTTGAATAGCCGTAGCAGCCAAACGAAACATTAAAATCGAACGCGGATTTCAAATCTGTGCTCCGTGGGTGCTAATTAGTCGGATTCAATTAAAATCGACGATTTTTAATTTTGGACGAAAACATGAAAAACTACAGAAGGGTCCCCCCTTCTTACTTTTGCTCAAAAATTGGCTTTGGCACGATTTCCTGAAAAAAACACTGGTTCAATTCAATTTCCATACGTCACTAGAAAGATCGCTTCAAGACGCTTCAGAAAATGTACTTTCGCAAAGAACAAATGTCAATTTGAAGCCCGTGACGCGTCAGCAAAGAAAACTCGAAAATTGAAAAAATCGAAAAAATCAACTCTTTAAATAATCATCGTATACCATTGAAGTATACCTTCTTTTTCATCAGAAAAACGAGAGAAATTTATTGGCGTTATGAAATTTTAGCTATCTTCAATAACAAAAAAATTAGCGTGTCACCATAAACATGTTAGAAAATTTAAAAAAAAAGTCGATTTTTGAAACTTTGAACGGCCGTAGCGGCTAAACGAAAACTTCAAATTGAACGCGGTTTTCAAATCCGTGCTCCTTATGTGTCAATTAGTCGGATTCAAGTAAAATTGGCGATTTAAAATTTTTGACGAAAACCTGAAAAACTACCCAAGGGTCCCCCCTTCTTACTTTTTCTCAAAAAATGGCTTTGAAATAATTTCCTGAAGAAACCACTGGTTCGATTCCGGGTTTCTACACATCACTGGAAAGATCCCTTCAAGACGCCTCGGAAAATGTGCTTTCGCAAGAACAAATGTCAATTTGAAGTCCATGACGCGTCAGCAAAGAAAACTCGAAAATGGAAAAAATCGAAAAAATCAACTCTTTAAATAATCATCGTAAGCTACTGAAGTATACCTTCTTTTTCATCAGAAAAACGAGAGAAATTGATTGCCGTTAAAAAGTTTCAGCTATCTTCAACAGCAAAAAAATTAGCGTGTCACCATGAACATGTTTGAAAATTTTCAAAAAAGTCGATTTTTCAAACTTTGATCGGCCGTAGCGGCTAAACGAAGAATCCAAATCGAACGCGGATTTCAAATCTGGGCTCCTCGTGTGCAAGTTAGTCGGTTTCAATTAAAATCGGCGATTTTATTTTTTTGACGAAAAACTGGAAAACTACAGAAGGGTCCCCCCTTCTTACTTTTGCTCAAAAATTGCAATTAAAATGATTTCCTGAGGAAACCACTGGTTCGATTCGGGGTTTCTATACAACAATGGAAAGATCCCATCAAGAGGCTTCAGAAAATGTGCTTTCGCAAGAACAAATATCAATTTGAAGCCCGTGACGCGTTAGTAAAGAAAATTCGAAAATTGAAAAAATAGAAAAAATCAACTCTTTAAATAATCATCGTAAGCTACTGAAGTATGCCTTCTTTTTTATCAGAAAAACGAGAGAAATTGATTGGCGTTACAAAATTTCAGCTATCTTCAATAGCAAAAACATTAGCGTGACACCATGAACATTTTAGGAAATTTTAGAAAATAATTGATTTTTCAGACTTTGATCGGCCGTTACTTTCTTAAAAATCATCGTAGACTATGAATTATACCTTTTTTTCATCAGAAAGACGAGAGACATTGATTGGCGTTAAAAAATTTCAGCTATCTTCAATAGCAGAAGAATTAGTCAGTCACCATGAACATTTTAGAAAATTTAAAAAAATAATTGATTTTTCAGACTTGGATCCGCCGTAGCGGCTAAACGAAAACTCCAAATTGAACGCGGTTTGCAAATCTGAACTCCTCGTACGTCAATTAGTCGGATTAGAGATTTTTAATTTTTGATGAAAACACGAAAAAAGACATGACTAACCCCCTTGGAAATTTTGTTAAAAAATGCAACTTTCTTAAAAATCATCGTAGACTATGAATTCGACCTTTTTTTTCATCAGAAAGACGAGAGAAATTGATTGCCGTTAAAAAATTTCAGCTATCTTCAACAGCAAAAAAATTAGCTAGTCACCATGAACATTTTTGAAAATTAAAAAAAATAATTGATTTTTCAGACTTTGGACGGCCGTAACGGCTAAACGAAAACTCCAAATTGAACGCAGTTTGCAAATCTGAGTTCCTCGTACGTCAATTAGTCGGATTAGAGATTTTTATTTTTTGATGAAAACGTGAAAAAAAGACACGAGTAAAACCCTTGAAACTTTTGTTAAAAAATGCAACTTTCTTAATAATCATAATAGACTATCGAAGTATACCTTCTTTTCCATCAGAAAGACGAGAGAAATTGATTGCCATTAAAAAGTTTCAGCTATCTACAATAGCAAAAAAATTAGCTAGTCACAATGAACATTTTTGAAAATTAAAAAAAGTAATTGATTTTTCAGACTTTGAACGGCCGTAGCTGCTAAACGAAAACTTCAAATTGAACGCGGTTTGCAAATCTGAGCTCCTCGTACGTCAATTAGTCGGATTCAGTTAAAATTGGTAATTTTTAATTTTTGACGAAAACCTGAAAATCCACCCAAGGGTCCCCCCTTCTTACTTTTGCTCAAAAATTGGCTTTGACATGATTTCCTGAAGAAACCACTGGTTCAATTCGGGGTTTCTATACGTCACTGGAAAGATCGCTTCAAGACTCTTCGGAAAATGCACTTTCGCAAAAACAAATGTCAATTTGAAGCCCGTGACGCGTCAGCAAAGAAAACTCGAAAATGGAAAAAATCGAAAAAATCAACTCTTTAAATAATCAGCGTATACCATTGAAGTATACCTTCCTTTTCATCAGAAAAACGAGAGAAATTGATTGGCGTTATGAAATTTGAGCCATCTTCAATAGCAAAAAAATTGGCATGTCACCATGATATTAGAAATTTTTCTAAAAAAGTCGATTTTTCAAACTTTGAACGGCCGTAGCGGCTAAACGAAAACTCCAAATTGAACGCGGTTTTCAAATCCGTGTTCCTTGTGTGTAAATTAGTCGGATTCAATTAAAATTGGCGATTTAAAATTTTTGACAAAAAACTGAAAAATCATCCAAGGGCCCCCCCCTTCTTACTTTTGCTCAAAAATTGACTTAAAAATGATTTCCTGAAGAAACCACTCGTTCGATTCGGGTTTTCTATACAGCAATGGAAAGATCCCATCAAGACGCTTCAGAAAAGGTACTTTTGCAAGAAGAAATGTCAATTTGAAGCCCGTGACGCGTCAGCAAAAAAACTCCAAAATTGAAAAAATCGAAAAAAATCAACTCTTTAAATAACCATGGTAGACCACTGAATCATCAGAAAAACGAGAAAAATTGATTGGCGTTAAAAAATTTCAGATATCTTCAATAGCAAAAGAATTAGCGTGTCACTATGAACGTGTTAGAAAATTTTCAAAAAAAGTCGATTTTTCAGACTTTGAACGGCCGTAGCGGCTAAACGAAGAATCCAAATCGAACGCGGATTTCAAATCTGTGCTCCTCGTGTGCAAGTTAGTCGGTTTCAATTAAAATTGGCGATTTTATTTTTTTGACGAAAATCTGAAAAAGTACAGAAGGGTCCCCCCTTGTTACTTTTGCTTAGAAATTGGCTTTCAAATGATTTCCTGAAGAAACCACTGGTTAGATTCAGGTTTTCTATACATCAATGGAAAGATCCCATCAAGACGCTTCAGAAAATGTGTTTTCGCAAGAACAAATGTCAATTTGAAGCCCGTGACGCGTCAGCAAATAAAACTCGAAAAAGGAAAAAAATCGAAAAAATCAACTCTTTAAATAATCATCGTAGACCATTGAAGTATACCTTCATTTTCATCAGAAAAACGAGAGAAATTGATTGGCGTTAAAAAATTTCAGCTATTTTCAATAGCAAAAAAATTGGCGTGTCACCATGAACATGGTGAACAATTTTCAAAAAAGTCAATTTTTCAGACTTTGAACGGCCGTAGCGGCTAAACGAAAACTCCAAATTGAACGCGGTTTTCAAATCCGTGCTCCTTATGTGCCAATTAGTCGGATTCAAGTAAAAATGGCGATTTAAAATTTTTGACGAAAACCTGAAAAACCACCCAAGGGTCCCCCCTTCTTACTTTTACTCAAAAATTGCAATCAAAATGATTTCCTTAAGAAACCACTGGTTCAATTCGGGGTTTCTATATATCAATCGAAAGATCCCATCAAGACCCTTCAGAAAATGTATTTGCGCTACCACAAATGTCAATTTTAAGACCGTGACGCGTCAGCAAAGAAAACTCAAAAATGGAAAAAATCGAAAAAATTTACTTTTTTATAATCATCGTATAACTTTATGTAATACCTTTTTCTTCATCAAAAGAACGAGCTAGATTAATTGGCGTTAAAATATTTCATCTAAAAAATTTTGCACAAAAGTTGACAAGTGGCATTAAAGTTTTGACTATTAATAATAATAATAATAATAATATTTATTGACGTAAAAATACTTTTTAACACGAATATAGTAAATATACAATTTCAGTGAAGGTACATCACACATTTCTAACTAGACTAAATTGAATCAAATCAATTGTGGGTAAAAAATAATCATTAAAATTATAATAATAATATTATTATTATTATTATAGTTAGTATTACTGTTAAATTTTAAGGGCCACTATTTGCAGTGATTAATTACAAATTTTGACGTTAGAATCATCCAAATCGGATAACGCGTTCGGCAGTTGTGCCATGTCAAAAATTTTAAAATCTTCGAACTTTAATAAAAAAAAAAGCCGAAGATAACATAATAAGAAGGCGGAAAGATCTCCTGGTCGATAGCCTATTGAAGTATTGTGATATTATAATGTAAAGCAACACTAAAAATTGTAAATATGTCTTCAAATAAAGATGTTTGTATATATGTGATTTTTGCATTTTGTGTAAATTTCACGAAAGGAATTAATAAACCGTTTTAAAATTACACTAAATTCTCCATATTTTAACGAATGAATCATCAAAATGTGCGAACGCGTTTGGCAGTTGTGCAATTTCAAAAAATCAGAATCACGATTTTTTTTTTGATTTCTGTATTTTGGGTAAATTGTACGTGAAAATTTTATAATCCGTCTTAAAATTACACGAAATTCGCCATATTTTGACGTCTGAATAATCAAAATGTGCGAACGCGTTTGGAAATTGTACAATTTCAAAAATCAAAATCACGATTTTTAAATTTTTGCATTTGATATTTGCATTTTGTGTTTTCACGTGAAAATTGTATAATCCTTTTTAAAATTACACTAAATTCGCCATAATTTGACATCTTAATAATCAAAATGTACCAACGCGTTTGGCAATTGAGCAGCTTCAAAAATCAAAATCACGATTAAATTTTTTTTTATTTGATTTCTGTATATTGTGTAATTTTTATAAGAAAATTTTATAATCCGTTTTAAAATCACACTAATTTCGCCATATTTTGACGTATGAATAACCAAATGTGCGAACGCGTTTGGAAATTGTACAATTTCAAAAATCAAAATCACGATTTAAAATTTTTTTAATTTGATTTTTGTATTTTGTGTAATTTTTACGAGAAAATTTTATAATCCGTTTTAAAATCACACTAAATTCGCCATATTTTGACGTTTGAAAAATCAAAATGTGCGAGCGATTGATTTATTTTTTAATTTGATTTCTGTATATTGTGTAAATTTTACAAAAAAAATGTATAATCTATTTGAAAATCACACTAAATCCGCCATATTTTGACGTATGAATAACTAAATGTGTGAACGGGTTTGACAGTTGTGCAATTTAAAAAATTTAAATCGCGATTTTTAAATTTTAACATTTTAAAAACGTGCAATTTTGGCATTTTGCGTTGATTACACGAATATATACCATAATTTTACACTTTTTTATGATTCTGAAATCATCAAAATCAGGCAACGCGTTTGACAGTTGTGCGATTTTATTATTCGAAAATCAAAATTACGATTTGAAAAAATGCGATTTTTACAATTTCACGAGAAAATGTTGCACTTTAACGTCAGAACCATCAAAATCGGACGACGTGTTTAATGTTTGACAGTTGTGCAATTTCAAAAAAATAAAATCACGATTTTATTCGAAAATCAAAATTGCGATTTGAAACAATGCGATTATTACAATTTTACGAGAAAATGTTAGAATACGTTTCAAAATTATACTGAATTTTGAATTGCACTCAATTCACCGCATTTTGACGTTACAGCCATCAAAATTTGACATTTTTGTGCAATTTCAAAAAATAAAATCACGATTATCTTTAAACTTTAAAAACATGTAATTTTGACATTTTTGCGTTGATTCCGCGAAATCTTCTCTTAATCAGTTTTTCAAATTGCACTTTGACGTCAGAACCATCAAAATTGGACAACGTGTTTGACAGTTGTGCAAATTAAAAAGAAAATCACGATTTTATTCGAGAATCAAAATTACGGTTTAAAAAAAAGCGATTTTTGCAATTTCACGAGAAAATGTTAGAATACGTTTCAAAATTATACTGAATTTTAAATTGCACTCAATTCACCACATTTTAACGTTACAGCCAATAAAGTTTGACATTTTTGTGCAATTTCAAAAAATAAAATCGCGATTATCTTTGAACTTTAAAAACGTGTAATTTTGATATTTTTGTGTTGATTCCACGAAATCTTCTCTTAATTAGTTTTTTCAAATTGCACATTGACGCCAGAACCATAAAAATCGGACGACGCGTTCGGCAGTTGCGCACTTTCGAAAATCAAAATTCCGATTAAAAAAAAAATAAATTTTTGCATTTTGTGTTAATTACACAAGAAAATTTTATAATACGTTTTAGAATTACACTAAAGTTTAAATTGCACTCAATTCACCGCATTCTGACGTTATAAGCATCAAAATTTGACAACGCGTTCGGCAGTTGCGCAATAAAAAAAATCACGATTTTTAATTATCTTTGAACATTATAAATGTGTAATTTTGACGTTTTGCCTTGATTTAACGAAACCTTTTCTGAATTAGTTTTTAAATTGAGCTTTAACGTCAGAATCACCAAAATCGGACAAAGAGTTTGACAGTTGTGCAATTTAAAAAATGAAAATCACGATTTAAAAAAGTCTGCATTTTTATTTTTTGGACATACGGAGCAGAAATTTTTGAAATATTTTATCATAGTCGCATTGATAAAGACCGTACGTAACATAAAAGACAAAAACACTGACACCTCACTCGAAACACCCATAAAATACAAAATACGAGACTACATTAAAGAGAACTATGTTTATATTTTTTGTAAAAAAAAAAATTTTACTTTCTCCGTTACGAAGCAAGAGAAAGTATTATGATCGTGAAAATTTTTTGAAATTTTTTTTTACGGAAATATCCGTTTTGAGGTCCCTAGATGCCATTTCAACAATTTCTGGAAAAAAAATGTGTCTGTGTGTGTCTGTGCGCGCTGTATCTCAAAAACTAATAGAGCAATTGATACGAAACTTTGAACATAAGTCTTATTTGATAATCTGAAGAACTGAAAAGCTTTTGGTAAAATTTCGTACACCGGAAGTGGGCGTTTACCTTAACTGTTTTTTGTTTTTTGCCAATATTTTCTTAAATATGAAAAATATTACAAAAATATTTTTACAAACTTTGAAGACATCAAAGAAATGAACATGTTTTGCTTGAAAACATTTTTCATAAAATCATTTTTATTCGAGAAAAAAATTTATTATTATTTTTTTAATTTTTGGTTTATAATTATAAAACGATAATAGTTAGAGCAAATTTAAGTTAATAATAATTGTAGAGAATGCTAAAATGAACAACGTATAAAGAATAAGTTTTTTTCGAAATCCCTTTAGTTTTTGAGTAAACTGAGTTTTTGAATTTGAAGTATAATTTTTCCATCTTTTATAATTTTGACGTTTTAAACGTCAATTTCATCCAAGTCTACAAAACGCTTGATGTACATTTAAAATATGATTTCAATTGAAAATAAGCCATGGAAGCGTAATTATAAATGATACCATCAAGTCGGAGAAAGTAACATGATGGCCACATCACCATTTTTTTTTTTAATTTTTGGTTTATAATTATAAAACGATAATAGTTACAGCAAATTTATCTTAATAATAATTGTAGAGAATGCTAAAATGAACAACTTATGAAGAATAAGTTTTTTTCGAAATACCTTTAGTTTTTGAGCAAACCGAGTTTTTGAATTTGAAGTATAATTTTTCCATCTTTCATAATTGAGAGTTGTAGACTTGGAACAAAACGCGCGATGTACATTTGATGATAACATCAAGTCGGAGAAAGTAACATGATGGCCACATCACCAATTTTTGTCTTATTACGAGATAAATAATGAAACGATCTTGGTTTAAGTGTATTAAACGTGTTTGCACAAGCGACCTCTGTGTGTGTGTGTGTGTGTGCAGATCTAATTATAGGCGAAGAACGCTTCTCCTCGCTCGGCTTCAAAACCGGCACCAACCGAATCTTCGTTACATCACACTAAAAATAATCCGTGCACTTACTCCTCTCTGGAGTTTCATCCGATTAGCCGGGGCGTTTCATTAAATTTCATAACTTGTACATCAAAACTTGCAATGTTCTCGGATGATCCCATCATCGTCGTCGTCGGCATCGGGAGCGATCCAAATTTGACGCTTGTTTATTTGCGCTGGCGGCTGGTGGATCAACTTAAACGTCGAATAATTTATTTGGATTAGATTTACTTTGCGCATGGGAAATCTTGTAATAAAAAGCTGCGTTCCATATGGAAGTTGTTATACGTCAAAAGTTGCGAAGGCCAAATCGAATTGTAAAGTGTAACAGCACGATCATGCTCATATGTCGGAAGATGCGAAGGCGAATTCGAATTGTAATACAATACAACAAATCAGTTTTTCAGCATTTTTAACGTCAAAATTTGTATTGGAATAAATATGAGGTCTATGAATAATTTGCAAGCCATTGGACACTGGGCAACTTCAACATGTCTATAAGCTGTGTTCTCGTATGATTATCTCGAAATCTAATGAAGCAGTCTTCTTGGATTTTAATTGGATTCAAATGCAGAATCTATTTTCTGTAAATTTTGAGCGTTGCCAGTTTTTGGCGATGGGTTTCATTATGTTTTGAACCATCGAGGCGTGAGAAATTTTGACACAACATCAGTTGTGTCCCCGTGTGATTATCTCGGAATCTAACGAAGAAGTGGTTTCAGATTATTAAAGCAAACACTATTTTGAGTAAATTTTGAAAGTTTTACACATGTTCAAGCCATTGGAAATGAGCAACTTCAGCATGACAATCAGTTGCTGCATTTGTTAGGGTTGTTTTTATCTGGTGCTGATACGCCGAAAACAAATGCTACAAAGAAACGTTACCAGGTCAACCGCCGTTTTCGAAACGGAAGCAGATTTCACTTCGCCGCCGAATTAAAATTCGTGTCTCTAAAAATTTTCGATGATCTCCGCGCGGGCGTGCGCGCGATTATTCGGAATTCGAGCAAACGCACCTCCGGGCATCCGCCACGCCCACACACCAACCTAACCTAAATGCTCGGGCCGCACGGTGGTGACCACTCTTACTACTTCTTCGACCGCCCGGACGACCTCGAGGACGACCGCGCGAGGAGAAAGTGTTCGTTGCGCGGCGTCTCTTTCTTTCCGATCACGAAAACGCGCGCCCGTTAAATTATTACATTTTAATAAAGAACTTCCGGTGGAAAAATTCGCTGCGTGAGCCTAAACAGTACCCTCACGGTCCGGCCGTAAATGAAAAAAAAAAAATCGGCGCTAGTTATTATTTGAAGGCATTATCCCGAAACAGACCCGAAATTAGAGCCGGCAATTTTTCTCTAATAATAACACACATTTCGGCCGCCTCAAAGGTGCATCCGCAACTCGAATTGTGTGCGAAGTTTATTTATGAAATGCACGGGTTAATCACGGCAATCAAATCGCCATTATCAGAAGCCGAAAATTATTTTTAGAACGTGATCATCACAACACGCCGCTCGTTATTTTTTTGACCAACATTTTAATTCACTAATAATACAGCCAAGGGACTCCTTCATCCGATCCTGCTACTAGTAAACTGTAAATCATATTACTGACATACCTAATATAATTCAAAAATGCATTCGACAATTTAAAAATTTATAAAAAATTAATCGCACGTGGAATTCGCTTCAAATGCTCAATATCTACAGAAAAACAATCAATTTTTGATTTCCTGTTAAAACAATCGCATCATCCTGGGCGGAAACAAAACGACACTCATGCAAATTTGAGGTGTGGAGATGAAAAATGCGTTCGGTGATTTGAAAAATTGTAAAAAATTAATCGCGCGAGGAATTAGCTTTAAAAGCTCAAGATCTACGGAAAAACAATCAATTTTTGATTTCCTGTTAAAACAATCGCATCATCCTAGGCGGAAACAAAACGACACTCATGCAAATTTGAGGTGTGGAGATGAAAAATGCGTTCGGTGATTTGAAAAGTTGTAAAAAATTAATCGCGCGAGGAATTCGCTTTAAAAGCTCAAGATCTACGGAAAAACAATCAATTTTTGATTTCCTGTTAAAACAATCGCATCATCCTAGGCGGAAACAAAACGACACTCATCCAAATTTGAGGTGTGGAGATGAAAAATGCGTTCGGTGATTTGAAAAATTGTAAAAAATTAATCGCGCGAGGAATTAGCGTTAAAAGCTCAAGATCTACGGAAAAACAATCAATTTTTGATTTCCTGTTAAAACAATCGCATCATCCTAGGCGGAAACAAAACGACACTCATCCAAATTTGAGGTGTGGAGATGAAAAATGCGTTCGGTGATTTGAAAAATTGTAAAAAATTAATCGCGCGAGGAATTTGCGTTAAAAGCTCAAGATCTACGGAAAAACAATCAATTTTTGATTTCCTGTTAAAACAATCGCATCATCCTAGGCGGAAACAAAACGACACTCATCCAAATTTGAGGTGTGGAGATGAAAAATGCGTTCGGTGATTTGAAAAATTGTAAAAAATTAATCGCGCGAGGAATTAGCTTTAAAAGCTCAAGATCTACGGAAAAACAATCAATTTTTGATTTCCTGTTAAAACAATCGCATCATCCTGGGCGGAAACAAAACGACACTCATGCAAATTTGAGGTGTGGAGATGAAAAATGCGTTCGGTGATTTGAAAAGTTGTAAAAAATTAATCGCGCGAGGAATTCGCTTTAAAAGCTCAAGATCTACGGAAAAACAATCAATTTTTGATTTCCTGTTAAAACAATCGCATCATCCTGGGCGGAAACAAAACGACACTCATGCAAATTTGAGGTGTGGAGATGAAAAATGCGTTCGGTGATTTGAAAAGTTGTAAAAAATTAATCGCGCGAGGAATTCGCTTTAAAAGCTCAAGATCTACGGAAAAACAATCAATTTTTGATTTCCTGTTAAAACAATCGCATCATCCTAGGCGGAAACAAAACGACACTCATCCAAATTTGAGGTGTGGAGATGAAAAATGCGTTCGGTGATTTGAAAAATTGTAAAAAATTAATCGCGCGAGGAATTAGCTTTAAAAGCTCAAGATCTACGGAAAAACAATCAATTTTTGATTTCCTGTTAAAACAATCGCATCATCCTGGGCGGAAACAAAATGACACTCATGCAAATTTGAGGTGTGGGGATGAAAAATGCGTTCGATGATTTGAAAATTTTTAAAAAATTAACCGCACGAGGAATTAGCTTTAAAAGCTCAAGATCTACGGAAAAACAATCAATTTTTGATTTACTGTTAAAACAATCGCATCATCCTGGGCGGAAACAAAACGACACTCATGCAAATTTGAGGTGTGGAGATGAAAAATGCGTTCGGTGATTTGAAAAGTTGTAAAAAATTAATCGCGCGAGGAATTCGCTTTAAAAGCTCAAGATCTACGGAAAAACAATCAATTTTTGATTTCCTGTTAAAACAATCGCATCATCCTAGGCGGAAACAAAACGACACTCATCCAAATTTGAGGTGTGGAGATGAAAAATGCGTTCGGTGATTTGAAAAATTGTAAAAAATTAATCGCACGAGGAATTAGCTTTAAAAGCTCAAGATCTACGGAAAAACAATCAATTTTTGATTTCCTGTTAAAACAATCGCATCATCCTAGGCGGAAACAAAACGACACTCATCCAAATTTGAGGTTTGGAGATGAAAAATGCGTTCGGTGATTTGAAAAATTGTAAAAAATTAACCGCACGAGGAATTAGCTTTAAAAGCTCAAGATCTACGGAAAAACAATCAATTTTTGATTTCCTGTTAAAACAATCGCATCATCCTAGTCGGAAACAAAACGACACTCATGCAAATTTGAGGTTTGGAGATGAAAAATGCGTTCGGTGATTTGAAAAATTGTAAAAAATTAACCGCACGAGGAATTAGCTTTAAAAGCTCAAGATCTACGGAAAAACAATCAATTTTTGATTTCCTGTTAAAACAATCGCATCATCCTAGTCGGAAACAAAACGACACTCATGCAAATTTGAGGTTTGGAGATGAAAAATGCGTTCGGTGATTTGAAAAATTGTAAAAAATTAATCGCGCGAGGAATTAGCTTTAAAAGCTCAAGATCTACGGAAAAACAATCAATTTTTGATTTCCTGTTAAAACAATCGCATCATCCTAGTCGGAAACAAAACGACACTCATGCAAATTTGAGGTGTGGAGGTGAAAAATGCGTTCGATGATTTGAAAAATTGTAAAAAATTAACCGCACGAGGAATTTGCTTTAAAAGCTCAAGATCTACGGAAAAACAATCAATTTTTGATTTCCTGTTAAAACAATCGCATCATCCTGGGCGGAAACAAAACGACACTCATCCAAATTTGAGGTGTGGAGATCAAAAATGCGTTCGATGATTTGAAAAGTTGTAAAAAATTAATCGCGCGAGGAATTCGCTTTAAAAGCTCAAGATCTACGGAAAAACAATCAATTTTTGATTTCCTGTTAAAATAATCGCATCATCCTGGGCGGAAACAAAAGGGCACTCATGCAAATTTGAGGTGTGGATATGAAAAATGCGTTCGGTGATTTGAAAAATTGTAAAAAATTAATCGCGCGAGGAATTTGCTTTAAAAGCTCAAGATCTACGGAAAAACAATCAATTGTTGATTTCCTGTTAAAACAATCGCATCATCCTGGGCGGAAACAAAAGGACACTCATCCAAATTTGAGGTGTGGAGATGAAAAATGCGTTCGGTGATTTGAAAAATTGTAAAAAATTAATCGCGCGAGGAATTAGCTTTAAAAGCTCAAGATCTACGGAAAAACAATCAATTTTTGATTTTCTGTTAAAACAATCGCATCATCCTAGGCGGAAACAAAACGACACTCATCCAAATTTGAGGTGTGGAGATGAAAAATGCTGAAAATGAAATTTAAACAATTTTTGTTTTTCTTTTCTAGCCCACGGTTCTTGTCGCGTATTTTCGGACACCGGCAAAAATAACTCGGTGCGTGTACGGTTTTAAAAATAAAACACATTCAAGTTCCAATTTAATTATACCCCCGGCATATTGTGCGTGGTAATCTCGCAGGAGAAAAATTAGCATATTTTTATCGGTTAAGTTTTTCGCGCTGCCGGCCATAAAACCGTCACATCTAACAACTCTATATTATCCAAGGCATAAATTGGCATTCCGGACGACGAAGACGGCGCGTTATAGGTGTACATCTATTAAAATGGCCGAGAGATATCATCTTCTCTCGCCACAAAATCGCTAACAGTTTGCGTAAACATCCATAGACGCCTGCTTAGAATTCCTAAAAGCGCGCTGAGGTCAACGCATCCTGTGTATTAAACAAGAATGTCATCGAATAAATGACATGACCGTCACCGACGCCATAATCCTCGCGCAAATTCAGTGCCAACTTAAACAACCGACGCGTCTCGCATTTTTTTTGCTTTTGTTCATAGATGAATGTTTGGAGATGGCGCCCACGAGGTGAAAAGTGAAAAAATGTTTGTGACCTGATTGTCCGGCAAATGGGCTTGATTAATGGTGGTGAATGAATCCTGAGCCAAAATTCCAATCATCCACAAATTTATTCATTTTGCAATTACTTTGTTAAAATGTTTTTAATAAATTTGAAAGAAGTCAAAAATGAATTTAAAAGATTAAGAATGGCTCGTGGATTTCCGTGGGGGAGACAAAGACAAAGACAAAGATGCCGCTCGTGCTGCACTACTTACTCTAATAGAGGAAGCAAATATTCCGTTGCTTTTTCAGTCAAATTTTTATTTTTACATTCAATTTCTTTACATAAACGTAATGAGAACACCCAATTATTAATTCGCTTAATGGCGAGGTAAATATTTTTTTTACTCACACTACGTGCACGAATACGAGAGGACTATAATCATAACATCGGTATTAGAATAAATTCCATCGGATGGAAAAGAGGAGTTCGTTGCACCGGAGGACGAATCTTGGCCTCGAACTGTGTCCATAAACCGAAGGGAAAGTGTCTCAGAAACCATCAATCACTTTATAATTGAAGGGACTCGACTCGACTCGATTTAATTGGTGCAATCTCGATAGAGCAATGACAACTTTCACAAAAAAAAAAAAATTATCTAATAAACGGAAGAAGAAAAATGCAAGTCGGTAAAGTAAAACGAGGCATGCCGTGCCCGTAATTGAGCAGTGAATAAATCTCTTGATCAGTGAACTGTTCAAGCGATTAACGTGCAGGTGCCAACCCTGCCACCGGAGCAGAACCGACCGAGGGTGAAGCAATTCTGTTTTAAAAATACTTTTGGTTGGGAGAGATGTACAAAACGTACACAAATATACTGTGAGATGTGTCGAACATTTTCTAGAATATCAAAAATACAACATTTCTGGATGTATTTGACAAGTTTTAAGCTAATTCTGGTGGTCACTATTTTTAAAAAAAATTTAAATCACAAGATGCAAATTTCGTTTTTCTAAAAAACAAGTTTCGAGTGTCGACATTTTGTTTCCAGTACGAGTACGTCTACCATATTCCAGAATGTCAAAAATACAATACTTCTGGATGTATTGAGAAGTTTGAAGCTAATTCTGGCAGTCAATATTTTTTTAGACTTTTTTTAAATCACAAGATGCAAATTTCGTTTTTCTAAAAATCAAGTTTCGAGTGTTGACATTTCTTTTCCAACGCGAGTACGTCGATCATATTCCAGTATGTCAAAAATACAATATTTCTGGATGCATTTGAAAAGTTTGAGGCTAATTCTGGCTGTCACTATTTTTTTAGATTTTTTTAAATCACAAGATGCAAATTTCGTTTTTCTAAAAATCAAGTTTCGAGTGTTGACATTTCTTTTCCAACGCGAGTACGTCAATCATATCCCAGTATGTCAAAAATACAATATTTCTGGATGCATTTGAAAAGTTT
This sequence comes from Ocypus olens, assembly GCA_910593695.2. Taxonomy (NCBI): domain Eukaryota; kingdom Metazoa; phylum Arthropoda; class Insecta; order Coleoptera; family Staphylinidae; genus Ocypus; species Ocypus olens. The sequence continues at coordinate 1,894,869 of OU343062.1, read as the reverse complement.
GAGGCTAATTCTGGCTGTCACTATTTTTTTAGATTTTTTTAAATCACAAGATGTAAATTTCGTTTTTTCTAAAAATCAAGTTTCGAGTGTTGACATTTCGTTTCCAGTGCGAGTACGTCGATCATTTTCCAGTATGTTAAAAACACAATATTTCTGGATGCATTTGAGAAATTTGAAGCTAATTCTGCCAGTCACTATTTTTTTAGATTTTTTTAAATCACACGATGTAAATTTCGTTTTTCTAAATATTAAGTTTCGAGTGTTGACATTTCATTTCCAGCGCGAGTACATCGATCATATTTCAGTATGTTAAAAATACAATATTTCTGGATGCATTTGAGAAGTTTGAAGCTAATTCTAGCAGTCGCTATTTTTTTAGATTTTTTTAAATCACAAGATGCAAATTTCGTTTTTCTAAAAATCAAGTTTCGAGTGTTGTCATTTCGTTTCCAGTGCGAGTACGTCGATAATTTTCCAGTATGTTAAAAATACTATATTTCCGGATGCATTTGAGAAATTTGAAGCTAATTCTGGCAGTCACTATTTTTTGTTTAGATTTTTTTTAAATCACAAGATGCAAATTTCGTTTTTCTAAAAATCAAGTTTCGAGTGTTGACATTTCGTTTCCAGTGCGAGTACGTCGATAATTTTCCAGTATGTTAAAAATACTATATTTCCGGATGCATTTGAGAAATTTGAAGCTAATTCTGGCAGTCAGGCTTTAGTGCGTCAATTTCGAAAATTCGTAAATACGAAGGAGAAAGTTTAATCGAGATATACACTTAAAAAAACAATTGGCTTTAAGGATGTAAGGAAGAAAACGTATTTTTTTTACTCCATGTGTTTTGTTTGGAGATTACGTCGACGAGGAACGGTATTGCAGATTTAGTGCACGTTTGTGACAAAATCAATATTTTCATTCTTTCGTCAAAAATATATTGTATGCTCAGTAGCTCTACCACTAAAATGTTTCACGAACCGCCACTGAATGATAACAATCGTACGATAGATCGGTCAGTTTGTGAAAACTTTTATATTTCTTAAAATAATGGACTTGTGATAAAAAAAAATTGGGCACAAGTCCACCGTTTTGCGAAGAATCGAAATTATGAGAAACTGATCAACCAAACGATAGCCAACGTAATAATAATTAAGAAAAATATCTATTTCTTTGTTACAGACGGCCTGAAAATGCTAAATCTCTGCTATCGTTTGACCTTGACGTTTTGACAGAGGTGCGGTCAAGGTCATCGGCAGGTCACCGAGCCAAATAAAATTAAATAAATCTCGTCTAAACATCTTTTATGGTTCTTTTACAATAAATTCCTGAAAATAGTCTAAAAAACGGCCAATAAAGCGGAAGAAGTTATTACAATTAGAAAAAGAAATAAAAAAAAAATTGGCATTCAAAATAATTACACTCCTCCCCCCCCCTTACGCAGACAATCTGCTACGTTAGAAAAAATCATGCTTACCAATCGCCACCAGTAGAATCACAGAATTTGCTCTTACCTAAAATAAATTTAAAAAAAATTAGTTATGTGATAAAAAGAAAATAATAGATGTAAATAATGAGCTTTGTTTTTTTCTAATATGGGGTATTTTTTAATGTGTGTCCGTATATTTTTATAACTAATAACATGAAATTTTCATTTTTCATTTTTTTCGGCTTTCCGACTTGAAAAGAAAAAAATCCGTCCCTAAAAGAAGAAAAACGAACCCAGGGGTGCAAATGGCGTGTAGGGGCGGTTCCAAAAATTTTGAAAAAAATCCCCATGAAAGCCTGTTATCCCTTCTGCCTTCCTTGGAAGTTTCGGCTTTTCGACTTAAAAAGAAAAAAATACGTCCTCAAAAGAAGAAAATTTCACTTTTTTGAAGGGGGTGGAATTTCAAAAATCGCCTTTTATCAAAGTTTCTAAATCTTCTTTAAAATCGTATCAGCCATCTCGTGGCGCATGCGATGGGACGTAAACATTCGGGAGCGTTTTCACGTGTTTGAAAATTCACCCCCGTCGCAGGGGGTGCGCGAGGGGGGTGGGACCGGGCTGGATCGCTAGGAGATCAGATGGCAAAAAATTGTTTTTCGAAAAAGTCACCCCCGCCACTGGGGGTTGGGGTGCACCCACGGAAACCATTTTTGAAGGTCGCCGATCGGGGTGGCCGGCGCATTCGGCCATCTTGTTATATCCCCAAAATTTAAAAAAAATGGGTACAGTTTTCGAGTTTACCTGAAGACCTTTCGCGGCGAAGGACGCCAGTGGTCAGAGGGGGCGGCTCAAGGTCACCGATTTCTTTTTTCGAAAGCTCCTTAGCGGGGGAAATTTATGCGCCCTCGAAGTTTTTCGTTTATTTTTTAGAAATTTTGGAAACTTTCGACTTTTGGGGGGTTGAAAGGGGGTGAAGGGTATTTAAAAAAAATAACTTTCGACGACTTTGATCTTGGATTTTCATTTTTTAGGGGCTCACCAAATTTCAGTTCGATAACCCACACGGCCTTTGTCCTCCGGACAAATTTTATGCAAAAACTTTTAAAATTTACTCAAAATAGATTCCGCTTCATAATTCTATGAAATCTGCTAAAACTCATATCATAGATTTTGATGTAATCCCACTGAAGCACGCCCTCTTTCAATTTTGAAACATTTGCAAGTCGAAAAAATAATCAAATTTTATGCAAAAAAAAATGATTTTTTAAATTTACTCGAAATAAATTCCGCTTCATAATTCTATGAAATCTGCTAACACTTCTATCATTGATTTTGATGTAATATCATTTGAGCACGCCCTCTTTCAATTCTGAAATAGTTTGCAAGTCGAAAAAATAGTCAAATTTTATGCAAAAAATCGATTTTTTAAATTTACTCAAAATAAATTCCGCTTCATAATTCTATAAAAATCTTCTAACACTTCTATCATAGATTTTGATGTAATCTTATTTGAGCATGCCCTCTTTCAATTCTGAAACATTTTGCAAGTCGAAAAAATGGTCAAATTTTATGCAAAAAAATCGATTTTTTAAAATTACTCAAAATAAATTCCACTTCATAATTCTATGACAATCTGCTAACACTTCCATCATAGATTTTGATGTAATCTCATTTGAGCACGCCCTCTTTCAATTCTGAAACATTGCAAGTCGAAAAAATGGTCAAATTTTATGCAAAAATTTCGATTTTTTAAATTTACTCAAAATAAATTCCGCTTCGTAATTCTATGAAACTTTGTTAACACTCCTATCATAGATTTTGATGTAATCTTACTTGAGCACGCCCTCTTTCAATTCTGAAACATTTTGCAAGTCGAAAAAATAATCAAATTTTATGCAAAAAATCGATTTTGTAACTTTACTCAAAATAAATTCCGCTTCATAATTCTATGAAAATCTGCTAACACTCCTATCATAGATTTTGATGTAATCTTATTTGAGCACGCCCTTTCTCAATTCTGAAACATTTTGCAAGTCGAAAAAATAATCAAATTTTATACAAAAAAAAAATCGATTTTTTCAATTTACTCAAAATAAATTCCGCTTCATAATTCTATGAAATCTGCTAACGCTCATATCATAGATTTTGATGCACGCCCTCTTTCAATTTTGAAACATTTTGCAAGTGGCAAAAAATGGTCAAATTTTATGCAAAAATTTCAATTCTTTAAATTTGCTCAAAATAAATTCCGCTTCATAATTCTATGAAAATCTGCTAACACTTATATCATAGATTTTGATGTAATCTCATTTAAGCACGCCCTCTTTCAATTCTGAAACATTTTGCAAGTCGAAAAAATAATCAAATTTTATGCAAAAAATCGATTTTTTAAATTTACTCAAAATAAATTCCGCTTCATAATTCTATGAAAATCTGCTAACACTTATATCATAGATTTTGATGTAATCTCATTGGAGCACACCCTCTCTCAATTCTGAAACATTATGCAAGTCGAAAAAATAATCAAATTTTATGCAAAAAAATCGATTTTTTAAATATACTCAAAATAAATTCCGCTTCATAATTCTATGAAAATCTGCTAACACTTCTATCATAGATTTTGATGTAATCTTATTTGAGCACGCCCTCTCTCAATTCCGAAATATTTTGCAAGTCGAAATTTTATGCAAAAACTTTTTAAATTTACTTAAAATAGATTTTTCACTTGTAGATAAGAAATAAGAAATATGATAATATCCTTGGTCTAAATAATTACACTCGAACATCCTTCGTTGCAATTATGAGATTCGACATTTTTTAATTCACCAAAAATATATTTAAAAAAAACAATTAAACAAATTTCAAACTTTCCAAATTCATTTAAAACTGATCGTGTTTTGACGATGTATAAAAAATTGCCAAGACTTCATCCTTAGATTTCGAAATAATCACATTTGTTTCAATGTGGAGGTCGGACGTCAAAAAAATGGCACTCCTTAAAGGACGCCTCCGGGGGTGAGGATTCTCATTGAAGAGGCGCCTACCCACTTCGATCTTCTATGAGTCCGTCATTCGGCCTCTGTGGTGTACCAGTAAGACGAGATTTCGATATTATTAAGTTATAAACCAACTGAGTAACCGTTGGGATAGTAAAACAATCAAGGCGACATCTACTGTCTAAAATGTTGCCTCAATTTTCCGATACATTGGGGGTAATTAATTCAACGTTTTAAGCAGTAGATGTCGCCTTAATGGTATTTCTATTTTAAATCGCCACCCCAAATTTCTCGAAACCTGAGCAACATGGCAAAAAATGTTTGAGATGAAAGTTGTAGGGTTCGGAGGGGGACATATGCTGGTGACCTTGAAAATGGCCTTGGCGTTAATTTGAAAGGTCAAACAAGGGTCAACTTTGATTTTTCAAACGGAACTTCCTCTTTTTTATTTTTCGAAATACAAAGCCACCCTTTATCTAAATAATTCTTATACATATGGTGGTTGAGCATCATATCTGAAGAAAATGTTCACATTATCATGCACGGATGATTAGCTTAAAGTTTCGCGTTATCTATTTTCTCTATTTGTTAGAAACTGGATTGTTGCAATTATCATGGTATGCAAAAGCATGTTCCAATTCTTTATTACAAACAATTGTCCGCAGTTCATTTTTTTATGGATCATTCGAATATGGAACAAATTTTACGTGCGTGTCAATCGATACAAAGTTGCCCGCGGCACGTTCGATGCGAATTTAATAGAAACCTTTTTTACCTACGCCTAGAACCAGAAAAATTGTAGGCCATAACAGTATTTTCTCGTTTTATTGGTACCCGTTCCCGGTGCCACGGCCGTCGTAAACTGCCGCGAAGCGATGCCATCTAACCGCCGTTCTTGAGATTAAGCTCATTAAGATGTGCTCGTTGCGCCGATGCTCTGAGAGCGCATCAATTTTTACTAGCCCATTTAAAAACCCAACTACCCATCTCGTATTAATATTCTAACCTTCGTGATTTACTCGGAAAACGCTAGGAATGGAAATTACGTGGTAATTATGAACGCTCCGCTGTTATTACCACTGCCGACCGTCCGGCCTCCTCATTATCACTCTAGTGACTAAATTTAAATCTTTGTTTGACCGAAACGTAACGTAAAGAGCTTGTAATTGATGTAATTTAAAAAATAAAAGCGGCTCCTCCATCCATTACAGTCTGCAACTGGTGTTTCAGGTAAGTTGCAGTTGTAATATAATTTTGGAGTAACCTTAACGGTCTTATAAAAAAAAAATCATCCGGTTTGTATTTATAGGTGAGTGCAAAAGGTACGTTTCATTGAACCAGCATTAAATATTCCACGGTGAGCTGATCGTCTTAAATAGTACTTCCAGAGCTCACACGAGGAGGACACTTGCTGTCTTCCTTTTGTCGCGAGTTCGTATAATTTATTTGCTGCCAAGTGCCCCAATAGACATATTTTTGCATACTATTCCTGGACTTGCTTTGAGTGGCGCTGTAAATCTACTGACCGGACTATTCCTAGATGTCTTTTACAACGCCAATGTATACCACCGCTCGTGTCTCATGAATTGAATCTGAGAAATCGTAAATTTCATTTAACTCACTTTTAATAAAAAACCAATGAACGCATAGCTTTATTGCATACAAAATTGAGTGATGTATCCAGAAATATTCCTAAATCTTTAATAGAATTCAATGACGGTTCGCGGGGTTTTTTTTTCTGGTACGGGCGAGGAATAAGAGGTGGTAATACAGATAGGTAGGGTCGGTTGCAGAGACCGCACCTATCTGTAACACCACCTCTTGTTCCTCTTATTATTAATAATTGTAGAGAATGCTAAAATGAACAACTTATAAAGAATAAGATTTTTTCGAAATCCCTTTAGTTTTTGAGTAAACTGAGTTTTTGAATGTGAAGTATAATTTTTTCATCTTTCATAATTTTGACGTTTTAAACGTCACTTTCATCCGCTCAATGTACATTTAAAATCTGATTTAAACAAACCATGAAAACGTAAATATAAATGGCTACAATACCATCAAGTCGGAGAAAGTAACATGATGGCCACATCACAATTTTAAATAATTATCGTAGATCATTGAAGTACACCTTCTTTTTCATCAGAGAAATTGATTGGCGTTAAAAAATTTCAGCTATCTTCAATAGTAAAAAAAATAGCGTGTCATTATGAACATTTTAGAAAATTTTCAAAAAAAAATCGATTTTTCAGACTTTGATCGGCCGTAGCGGCTAAACGAAAACTCCAAATTGAACGCGGTTTTCAAATCCGTGCTCCTCGTGTGCTATTTAGTCGGATTCAATTAAAATTGGCGATTTGAAATTTTTGACGAAAACCTGAAAAACCACCCAAGGGTCCCTCCTTCTTACTTTTTCTCAAAAATTGGCTTTGAAATAATTTCCTGAAGAAACCACCGGTTCGATTCCGGGTTTCTACACTTCGCTGGAAAGTCTTGACTGTTGTCATTTTGTTTAAACTTTTGATATGTCAATTGTTTTAGCGGTGTGTCAAACGTAAATTTTGAAATTTTGAAGCTAATTCCAGCGGCGTAGAATTTTTTACAATTTTTCTAATCGCTGAATGTATTTTTTTCTTTTCGGAATTAAAGTTTTGAGAGTTGTCATTTTATTTCCACTTGTGATTGTCGATTGTTTTAACGGTGTGTCAAACGTAGATTTTGAAGTTTTGAAGCTAATTCCAGCGACGTAGAATTTTTTACAATTTTTCTAATCGCTGCATGTATTTTTTTCTTTTCCGGAATTTAAGTTTTGAGGGTTGTCATTTTATTTCCACTTGTGATATGTCAATTGTTTTAGTGGTGTGTCAAAAGTGGGTTCATTGAGGACAGATTTTGAAGTTTTGAAGCTAATTCCAGCGGCGTAGAATTTTTTACAATTTTTCTAATCGCTGTATGTAATTTTTTCTTTTCCGGAATTTAAGTTTTGAGGGTTGTCATTTTATTTCCACTTGTGATATGTCAATTGTTTTAGTGGTGTGTCAAAAGTGGGTTCATTGAGGACAGATTTTGAAGTTTTGAAGCTAATTCCAGCGGCGTAGAATTTTTTACAATTTTTCTAATCGCTGTATGTAATTTTTTCTTTTCCGGAATTTAAGTTTTGAGGGTTGTCATTTTATTTCCACTTGTGATATGTCAATTGTTTTAGTGGTGTGTCAAAAGTGGATTCATTGAGGACAGATTTTGAAATTTTGAAGCTAATTCCAGCGGCGTAGAATTTTTAACAATTTTTCTAATCGCTGTATGTAATTTTTTCTTTTCCGGAATTTAAGTTTTGAGGGTTGTCATTTTATTTCCACTTGTGATATGTCAATTGTTTTAGTGGTGTGTCAAAAGTGGATTCATTGAGGACAGACTTCAAGACGCCTCGGGAAATGTACTTTCGCAATAACAAATGTCAATTTGAAGCCCGTGACTCGTCAACAAAAAAAAACTCGAAAATGGAAAAAATCGAAAAAATCAACTTTTTTAATAATTATCGTAGATCATTGAAGTACACCTTCTTTTTCATCAGAAGAAATTGATTGGCGTTAAAAAAAAAGAAGTGGTGATCTGATTTATGGCTCGAGAACAAACATGTTGCACTAATCAATAAATTGTTCTGCCTTCCAAGTAATTATTCTTCGGGTTACCCAGAGAAAAGAAGCAGAAAAGAGAAACAATTGTATGTTGGAGATTGGTATCAATCAAAAGAGTTGTACACTCTTGTATAGTGTATGTATTAACTTGTTTATTTTAAAACAGATTTTAGGTATCCGATGGATATTTACAAAATCCGAATTTGCGGAGAGTCTGGTGCGTAGATTTTATCACAATTCCGGCGACTAAATATAAGCTTTTTGGCAGCTCGGCCAGGGAACCATTTATTTATTATCGCGACACGGCGTGTTCCGGATACGAACCGCGGAAAAGTTCCGCGCACGCCAGAAAAACCGCGCACATTCTCTAATCGAATGACCCAATATCGGCTCCGTCACTTTTTGTCGCCACCGTTTGCAAAAGAGCAAAGCGACAGGTCGCCACCGCGATAGAGAAGCAGACCTTAACCCGGTAAACGCCGCAATTTATTAACTTTTTGCAGACGTCTCCAGTTAGATTTTTTTACTCCAAAGAAGTAAAACTATTATCTCTATCTCTACCTCTACCTCTATCTCTATCTCTATCTCTATCTCTATCTCTATCTCTATCTCTATCTCTATCTCTATCTCTATCTCTATATCTATCTCTATCTCTATCTCTATCTCTATCTCTATCTCTATCTCTATCTCTATCTCTATCTCTATCTCTATCTCTATCTCTATCTCTATCTCTATCTCTATCTCTATCTCTATCTCTATCTCTATCTCTATCTCTATCTCTATCTCTATCTCTATCTCTATCTCTATCTCTATCTCTATCTCTATCTCTATCTCTATCTCTATCTCTATCTCTATCTCTATCTCTATCTCTATCTCTCTATATCTCTATCTCTATCTATATCTCTATATCTATCTCTATATCTCTATATCTCTATATCTCTATATCTCTATATCTCTATATCTCTATATCTCTATATCTCTATATCTCTATATCTCTATATCTCTATATCTCTATATCTCTAAATCTCTATATCTCTATATCTCTATATCTCTATATCTCTATATCTCTCTCTTTCTCTCTATGTATAATAATTATATTAGTTTAGTTTTTGAACGCGACGTTAACCGTGAAAAGTAACAATCTCCACGTCTAATAATACGCGCCACTAACAAGTCGCCTGGCCGCAAGGAATTCGTCGAAAACCACCTATATATAGTCAGAAGAATAAACACGAACTAGAAGATGATGGATTTATGTAACTGGAAATAAACATTGTTCCCCAAGTTGGAGCACCGAGAGCTCGCCAGATGGTGCTGCCGCTCTACGACCTTCTCAACAAAATATTATAATTTCATTTCAAAATTACAAAGTTCATTTTATATAAATTTAAGAAGCAAATTCCAACAGATAGTAAATTTCTACATTTTTTTTTTTTAATCTTTCCCTCATTTCAAGTTTTGACTCAATTATTTTGGCGGGATATCAAAACTAGGTTATTTAGAAATGCGAATTGTTTCAGTAGAATGTCAAAAATAAGTTCATCCCAAAGGGATTTTTAAATTTTGAATCTAATTTCAACAGAAAATACCTTTTAACAAATTTTTGTAATAGCCAAATGTTCTACGACGAAGAATTAAAAAAAAAATAGATTTTATTCCCTTCCCAGGGTCCTGCATCTCACCTCCCGTCTTCTATAGCTCAGTTACTAATTAAGTTAGGATTTTCATATTTTGCAGAATAAATTTGCATCCTAGAATGTATTTCAGGAAAATATTTTTGATTATACAGGGTGTCCCAAAAAAGCGTGACGTCATGATGATATATTTTTTTAAATTACATCCTATGTATTTTATTGCTTATTTGGGTACCTTTTATGGTTGCCTACATACTCCTATAATTTTATTGGAATCGATTCAGAGATGTCGGCAAAAAAAATTAAAACTAAAAAAAATCAGTTTTGTACTATTATTTAAAAAAATGAATAAAAAAACTAAAAATAGTGCCTTGTTAATAAAATCATACAAGGTACTTATTAAATAAGATTTGATAGTCCCGTTAACCAAGTTTGATCGATCGATTCAGGGATATCAGCAAAAAAAAAACTGAAAAAAATCAGTTTTGCATTATTGGTTAAAAAAATAATAATAATAATGCCTTGTAAATAAAATCATACAAGGTACTTATTAAATAAGGTCTGATAGTCCCGTTAGCCAAGTTTGATCGATACGAATTATACAAGGTGTTCAAAATTTAGTGTCAAACATTTCAAACTTTAAAGCACTTTATTTCTCTTATTTTAAATTGGAGCCCCTGTATAGTTTTATGTCATTCCATGCAGAATTAAAAAACAAACATTTTTCCTAATAACAACCCTGTCCCAATTCCTAACGCATTAAAAGTTATTTGCAGAAAACTCGTTTTATCAACCATTTTACTAAATAAAAATCGAAGGTGGCTTTAAAAAACAATTTATTGACATTAAAATTTAACAAAGTGACAAGAGACTATTTTGACTTTAGTAATGTAAACGTTTGAAACATAGTTAGCTTAAGCTCTTTATACTCAAGAATAATATTTTGTCATGGAAAAAACTTATTAACTATTTTAATGGAATGTCAAAAATAAGTTCATTCTGGAAGGATTTTCAAATTTTAAAGCTATTTCAGGCAGAGATTACTCTTCAACAAATTTTGTAATAACAGAAAGCCATTTTCTTTTATTACAGTTAAAATTTTGGATGTTATTTAACATTAATAATTTAATATTTAATTCCTGGGGTGATATATCAGTTGTTTTCTAGGATGTCAAAATCTCGTTCAGTCTAAAAAGATTTAAAATTTTCATTTTATTTCTAAATTTACTTTCTTCAAAATTTCGAATTTAATCATTTATCTAGGGCTAAGTTTTAAGTATTGTCACATTTTTGACACCTGAAATGTCAATTGTTTTAGTGAGATGTTAAAAATATGTTCATTCTGGATGAATTTGAAAATTTTCAGATTGATTTTCTTCAATATTTCTAAGAATTATTTTACTAAGTATAAGTTTTAAGTGTTGTCACATTTTTGACACCTGAAATGTCCATTGTTTTAGTGGGATGTCAAAAATTTGTTCATTCTGGATAAATTTTAAAAATTTTAGATTGATTATTTTTAATAATTCTAACCGTGGAATTTAATTAATTGTCCCAGTCTAAGTTTTAAGTATTGTCACATTGTTGATACCTAAAATGTCAATTGTTTTAGTGGTATGTCAAAATATCAAAAATATGTTCATTCTAGATGAATTTTTAAATTTTATTTTATTTTTAGATTGATTTTCTTCAATATTTCGAATTTATTCAATTATCTAGGTCTAAGTTTTAAGTATTGTCGCATTTTTGACACCTGAAATGTCAATTGTTTTAGTGGGATGTCAAAAATATGTTCATTCTGGATGAATTTGAAAATTTTCAGATTGATTTTCTTCAATAGTTCTAAGAATTATTTTACCAAGTCTAAGTTTTAAGTGTTGTCACATTATTGACGCCTGAAATGTCAATTGTTTTAGTGGGATGTCAAAAATATGTTCATTCTGGATGAATTTGAAAATTTTCAGATTGATTTTCTTCAATAGTTCTAAGAATTATTTTACCAAGTCTAAGTTTTAAGTGTTGTCACATTATTGACACCTGAAATGTCAATTGTTTTACTGGGATGTCAAAAATTTGGTCATTCTGGATGAATTTGAAAATTTTCAGATTGATTTTCTTCAATAGTTCTAAGAATTATTTTACCAAGTCTAAGTTTTAAGTGTTGTCACATTATTGACGCCTGAAATGTTAATTGTTTTAGTGGGATGTCAAAAATATGTTCATTCTGGATGAATTTGAAAATTTTCAGATTGATTTTCTTCAATAGTTCTAAGAATTATTTTACCAAGTCTAAGTTTTAAGTGTTGTCACATTATTGACGCCTGAAATGTCAATTGTTTTAGTGGGATGTCAAAAATATGTTCATTCTGGATGAATTTGAAAATTTTCACATTGATTTTCTTCAATAGTTCTAAGAATTATTTTACCAAGTCTAAGTTTTAAGTGTTGTCACATTATTGACGCCTGAAATGTCAATTGTTTTAGTGGGATGTCAAAAATATGTTCATTCTGGATGAATTTGAAAATTTTCAGATTGATTTTGTTCAATAGTTCTAAGAATTATTTTACCAAGTCTAAGTTTTAAGTGTTGTCACATTATTGACGCCTGAAATGTCAATTGTTTTAGTGGGATGTCAAAAATATGTTCATTCTGGATGAATTTGAAAATTTTCAGATTGATTTTCTTCAATAGTTCTAAGAATTATTTTACCAAGTCTAAGTTTTAAGTGTTGTCACATTATTGACGCCTGAAATGTCAATTGTTTTAGTGGGATGTCAAAAATATGTTCATTCTGGATGAATTTGAAAATTTTCAGATTGATTTTCTTCAATAGTTCTAAGAATTATTTTACCAAGTCTAAGTTTTAAGTGTTGTCACATTATTGACGCCTGAAATGTTAATTGTTTTAGTGGGATGTCAAAAATATGTTCATTCTGGATGAATTTGAAAATTTTCAGATTGATTTTCTTCAATAGTTCTAAGAATTATTTTACCAAGTCTAAGTTTTAAGTGTTGTCACATTATTGACGCCTGAAATGTCAATTGTTTTAGTGGGATGTCAAAAATATGTTCATTCTGGATGAATTTGAAAATTTTCACATTGATTTTCTTCAATAGTTCTAAGAATTATTTTACCAAGTCTAAGTTTTAAGTGTTGTCACATTATTGACGCCTGAAATGTCAATTGTTTTAGTGGGATGTCAAAAATATGTTCATTCTGGATGAATTTGAAAATTTTCAGATTGATTTTCTTCAATAGTTCTAAGAATTATTTTACCAAGTCTAAGTTTTAAGTGTTGTCACATTATTGACGCCTGAAATGTCAATTGTTTTAGTGGGATGTCAAAAATATGTTCATTCTGGATGAATTTGAAAATTTTCAGATTGATTTTCTTCAATAGTTCTAAGAATTATTTTACCAAGTCTAAGTTTTAAGTGTTGTCACATTATTGACGCCTGAAATGTCAATTGTTTTAGTGGGATGTCAAAAATATGTTCATTCTGGATGAATTTGAAAATTTTCAGATTGATTTTCTTCAATAGTTCTAAGAATTATTTTACCAAGTCTAAGTTTTAAGTGTTGTCACATTATTGACGCCTGAAATGTTAATTGTTTTAGTGGGATGTCAAAAATTTGGTCATTCTGGATGGATTTGAAAATTTTCAGAATGATTATTTTCTATATTTTTAAGTGTGGACTTAAATTAATTGTCCCAGTCTAAGTTTTAAGTATTGTCACATTGTTGATACCTAAAATGTCAATTATTTTAGTGGAATGTCAAAATATCAAAAATATGTTCATTCTAGATGGATTTTTAAATTTGATTTGATTTTATTTTTAGATTGATTTTCTTCAACATTTCGAATTTAATCATTTATCTATGTAAAGTTTTAAGTGTTGTCACATTTTTGACACCTGAAATGTCAATTGTTTTAGTAAGATGTCAAAAATATGTTCATTCTGGATGAATTTGAAAATTTTCAGATTGATTTTCTTAATATTTCTGAGAACTATTTTACTAAATAAAGTCTAAGTTTTAAGTGTTGTCACATTGTTGACGCCTGAAATGTCCATTGTTTTAGTGGGATATCAAAAATTTATTCATTCTGGATGAATTTTAAAATTTTTAGATTGATTTTCTTCAATAATTCTAAGCGTGGAATTTAATTAATTGTCCAAGTCTAAGTTTTAAGTATTGTCACATGCATTGTTGATACCTAAAATGCCAAAATATCAAAAATATGTTCATTCTAGAAAGATTTTCAAATTTTATTTTATTTATAGATTAATTTTCTTCAATATTTCTAAGCGTTGAAATTAATTATTTTACTAAATCTAAATTTTAAGTGTTGTCACATTGTTAACACCTGAAATGTCAATTGTTTTAGTGAAATGTCAAAATCTCAAAAATATGTTAATTCTGGATCTATTTTCAAATTTTATTTTTAATTTAGATTGATTTTTTCCAATATTTCTAAGCATGGAATTTAATCATTTGTCTACGTCTAAGTTTTAAGTATTGCCTCATTGTTGACATGATGTCAATTGTTTTAGTGGGATGTCACAAATTGTTTCGTTCTGAATAGATTTTAAGATTGCATTTTATTTTTAGATTTATTTTCTTCAATATTTTCAACCGTAGAATTTAATTATTTGTCCAAGTCTAAGTTTTAAGTATTGTCACATTTTTGATACCTGAAATATCAATTGTTTTAATGGAATGTCAAAATATCAAAAATATCTTAATTCTGGATCGATTATCAAATTTTATTTTTAGTTTTAGATTGATTTTCTTCAATATTTCGAATTTAATCATTTATCTAGGTCTAAGTTTTAAGTGTTGTCATATTGTTTACTCCTAAAATGTCAATTGTTTTAGCAGGATGTCAAAAATATGTTCATTCTAGATGAATTTTAAAATTGTATTTTATTTATAGGTTGCTTTTTTCAATATTTCTAAGCATGGAATTTAAGTATTTTTGTCTAAGTCTAAGTTTTAAGTATGGTCACATTGTTGGCACCTGAAATGTCAATTGTTTTAGTGGGATGTCAAAAATAAGTTCATTCTGGATGGATTTTCAAATTGTATTTTTAATTTTCGGTTGATTTTCTTGAATATTTCTAACCATCAAATTTAATTATTTATCTACGTCTAAGTTCTATGTATTGTCACATTGCCGATACCCGAAATATCAATTGCTCTAGTGGAATGTCAAAATGTCAAACATATGTTCATTCTGGATGGATTTTTTAAATTTATTTTCATTTTCTCTAATTAAAATTTTTAAGCGTCAAATTGAGTCATTTGTCTACGTGTAAATTTTAGTGTTGACATATTGTTGTTTCAGAGGGATGTCAAATTTTTTTATATATATATTGGATGGATTTTGAAATTTTTTAAGGTAATTCCGACCAGTAGCAGTAGATTTTGATGGTAGAGATACTTATACAATATATCCCCCCCCCCACTCCTATTTCCTAGACCAAAGTAAATGGCGCAAAAGTGTTTGAAGAATTAATTTAAAATTCTTGCTGACCTTGAAACTATGAAACTAGAGGTAGTGCCATGGCTCCTTGGCTCTATATAACGAGCCGCCCCTGATTCCGACAGAGATTACTTTTGAACAAATTCTCCAATAGCCGATTGCAATTTTCTATTCTACAGTTCAAGTTTGAAATATTCTGATTTTGTCTCCAGCAATTGTTTTAGTGGGATGTTAAAAATAGGTTCATTTTGGACCGATCTTGAGATGTTCTAGAATTTTTTGAATCGCCGAATGCAATTTTCTCCACAATTCCAGTTTTGAAATTTACGATTATCATTTTGAATTTATGTTTCATATATCAATTGTTTAGTGAGGTATCCAAAATAAATTAACTCTGGATGGATTTTGAATTTACATGGCTAATTCTGGGAGATATTAATTTTCTAAAATTGAATGTAAAGTTCATTTAGAATTCAAGTTTTGTTGCAGCCATATTGTTTTAAACTAAAAAACTGCCGCATCTGGGCATCGGAAAAGCCTCACGTGATCGTCGAGAAGCCAATGCGTCCTCGGAGAGTGACAGTTTGGAGTGGTGGCATCATTGGCCCATTTTTCTTTAAAAATGCTGCTGGAAACGCTGAGCGCTACAGAGGGATGATAAACGATTTTTTGTGGCCGGAAATTGAAGACATGGACTTGAACAATTTATGGTTTCAGCAGGATGGCGCGCCATGCAACACAGCCCATGTCACAATCGATCTTTCGCTTATCAGTCGTTTCGTTATCAGTCGTCTCGGCGATGTCAATTGGCCACCTCGGAGCTGCGATATGACGCGCTAGACTTTTTTTTGACCGATATTATGCGAACAATCCATTAACGATCCAGGCCCTTAAGGCGAATATCGAGCAAGCCATTCGTGAGATAGAGACAGAAACAGTCAACAAGGTCTTGGAAAATTGGGTTGACAGGATGCGCTATTGCGAAGCCAGCCGAAGCAGCCACTTGAAAGAAATCGTGTTTCATAAATAATGGGAATGTTTATTCTTTCGATTAGTTTTTCATCATTTTTTTTTAATTTTTAAAAAGAAACCACTATTTGGCCCATCCTTTATAAGGACTATATCAGATAACCTACCTAAATAGTACAAGTATTGTATAACGGAGAATGTTTAAAACATTATTATCATCAAAGTGATTAAATTTAAAAATAAATACTTTTGATAAATGCACACAATATAGGACGAATTAATGCAGAAATTATACAACAAACAAACAGTTCGGTCATTGGAGCAGCAGACGGCAATATAGAGGACATGACCACGCCTATGACTTTGCAGTTTTATTCACCCAGCGGCAGTCCATAGATTTTCACAACAACAATTTTCGAATGAATGCTCGCTCTGCAAAAGGCAGATGTTCTCTCCGTTCGCATTGTACTTTTTATCCTTCGTCCTTAAATCTTTAATAATCGCATTCTAATTTTACATTCGCTATCGATGCAACATCTCCTGTCTGATTTATTACACGACCATCTTCAAACACCACGACAGTTCGGCTTCACATGTATATACAGGTTTTACCGCTTCAAACGAGATTATATCACACACACACACACTTTAAATTAATGACACGTGACTTATTACTAAATTGCGTTATTGTATTACAAAATTCTATAAATCACATCAATGATGGCTGACTTATTGTGACGTTACGGCGTCAAAATCTATGCGATCGTGATTTTTAAATTCGAGCTCGTGGACATGCATCCCGGGCCAAAAAAATGGTGATGTGGCCATCACGTTACTTTCTCCGACTTGATGGTATCATTTATATTTACGCTTTCATGGTTTATTTTCAATTTAAATCATATTTTAAATGTACATCGAGCGGATGAAACTGACGTTTAAAACGTCAAAATTATGAAAGATGGAAAAATTATACTTATACAGTTTACTCAAAAACTAAAGAGATTTCGAAAAAAACTTATTCTTCATAAATTGTTCATTATGGCATTCTCTACAATTAGTATTAACATAAATTTGCTGTAACTATTAGCGTTTTATAACTATATACCAAAAATGAAAAAAAAAAATAATAATTTTTTTCTCGAATATCAATGATAGGAAAAATATTTTCAAACCGAAGAAGTTCATTTTTTTGTTGTCTTCAATATTTGCTTAAATATTTTTGTGATATTTTTCATATTTAAGAAAATATTGGAAAAAAACAAAAAACAGTTCAGGTAAACACCCACTTCCGGTGTACGAAATTTTACCAAAAGCTTTTCAGTTCTTCGGATTATCAAATAAGACTTATGTTCAAAGTTTCATATCACTTGCTCATCAATTTTAAGTCTTCATGAATGTACACAGCCTACCCAGTTTTCAGTACACCTGAACCAGATTACGCACGGAAACTTAATAACACGTTTCGAGAACAGGTGTAGGAAGTCTCAAATAACTAAATCAGAAATTATGGCGTGCAACGCCTGCCTTTTTTTTGAAAAATTAATAAATTCATCACGCGCCAATTACACCCAACAAGGCGAAAACTTCGGAAAACCACTTACGATCCACGGCACCACCCATGGCGCTGACCGTCCGTCACCGAGACCCATCAGTTCGTGATATTAAATATTTCTCACACCCGGAATGTAATTTCCCTGCCATTAACGTGCATCACCCAATATATATTCGAAACTCGATTATCGATTAATAGAGAAACCTGTAATTGCCGCCAGCGCCGAATTATTAGCTGCCATTAAAAATCTGCCCTCTCTCTCTCTCTTACCTCTACGCGTAACTTATTTCGTTATGGTAATAATCGCCGCCTTCGTCCATCTCTACCTTTCTAAATTGTTACATTGTTAATGAGCACGAAATAAAATTTTTAATCCAAGACTGTTTATGAAAATGCGCGTTGAATTTTACCTGCCAAAGAATTGGAGCTGTAGAGATGTAATTTTCTTCAAAAAAAGTCTTTCAAAACAAGATCTATTTCGTTCGAATTAGAGACGGGTGAGTCGACTCAAAGATTCTAGAAGAGAGTCGCGTGGCTCCTATGCAAAATTGCAACTCAATTTTTTAACCCGCCAATGGTGACCTACTGGTCTGTGAGACCGGTTGTATCGAATAACTTTATTCTCCGTTATTGTTTTTTGTTGCAATTTCGAGAAGCTGTCGCATTGCAGAGCTTAAATTGATTAAATATCTTTGTTTCATTGTCAACGAGCATAAATTTAAAAAAAAATGGTTATGTGGCCATCATGTTACTTTCTCCGACTTGATGGTATCATTTATATTTACGCTTTCATGGTTTATTTTCAATTTGAATCATATTTTAAATGTACATCGAGCGGAGGAAACTGACGTTTAAAACGTCAAAATTATGAAAGATGGAAAAATTATACTTCAAATATAGAAACTCATTTTACTCAAAAACTAAGGGGATTTAGAAAAAAACTTATTCTTTGCAAGTTGTTGATTTTAGCATTCTCTACAATTATTATTAACATACATTTGCTGTAACTATTATAGTTTTATAATTATAAACCAAAAAATTAAAATATAATAATAATTTTTTTTCTCGAATAAAAATTATTTGACGAAAAATGTTTTCAGGCAAAAGATGTTCATTTCTTTGTTGTCTTTAAAGTTTGTTTAAATGTTTTTGTGATATTTTTCATATTTAAGAAAATATTGGCAAAAAACAAAAAACAGTTGAGGTAAACGCCCACTTCCGGTGTACGAAATGTTATCAAAAGCTTTTCAGTTCTTCAGATTATCAAATAAGACGGATGTTCAAAGTTTCATATCAATTGCTTTATTAGTTTTTAAGATACAGCGCGCACAGACACACACAAACACACAGACACCAATTTTTTTTTCCAAAAATTGTTGAAATGGCATCCAGGGACCCCAAAACGGATATTTTGTCGTATAAGTACGAGAAAGTATTGAGATAGTTTTTTTTACGGAAATATCCGTTTTGGGGTCCCTAGATGCCATTTCAACAATTTCTGGAAAAAAAAAAATTGTGTGTGTGTGTCCGTGCGCGCTGTATCTCAAAAACTAATAGACCAACTGAAATGAAACTTTGAACGTAAGTTTTATTTGATAATCCGAAGAACTGAAAAGCTTTTGGTAAAATTTCGCACACCGGAAGTGGGTGTTTACCTTAACTGTTTTTTTGTTTTTTGCCAATATTTTCTTAAATATGAAAAATATCACAAAAACATTTTAACAAATATTGAAGACAATAAAGCAATTCAATTATTTTGTTTGAAAACATTTTTCATAAAATCATTGTTATTCGAGAAAAAAGTTTATTATTTTATTTTCATTTTTGGTATACAATTATGATACGCTTATAGTTACAGCAAATTTATGTTAATAATAATTGTAGAGAATGCCAAAATGAACAATTTATGAAGAATAAGTTTTTTTCAAAATCTCTTTGGTTTTTGAGTAAACTGAGTTTTTTAATTTGAAGTACATTTTTCCATCTTTCATAATTTTGACGTTTTAAACGTCAGTTTTATTCGAGTCCACGAAACGTTCGATGCACACCTCAAATATGATTTAAATTGAAAATAAACCATGGAAGCATAAAAATAAATGATACCATCAAGTCGGAGAAAGTAACATGATGGCCACATCACCATTTTTTTTGTAATCCTTGCTTCGCTATTATTTTGTTTTTCCATTTGGAATGACGAAAAAGTGGGTCTCTGAATAATGTGCGTTATCCAAGTGTGCCGGAATTTAATGAGTTGAAGAAACACTGACCTAGAAGTATAAAAACAAAATACGTTCGGTTAAAAAATACACTAGCCTGCGTGATAATTAATTGGATGAACATAAGTAATCCCAATTAAATTATTTTTGCTTATCATTCCGTCTTGGTATCTCATCGGAAATAAGTAATTGTGGAGGTGTTCTGCACAATTCAAAAAATGTCACCAAAAAAGTGCCTGAATCCAAATGTATCACAAAGTAATGGGGCTTCCACCATCAACATTGTCAAAAAAATACAATTAACTCTTCGTTTAACGAAGGTATATGCATTTTTTTAAAAATCTTCCAACCTTAATCCCAGGTTTGGATGATTGGTAAGAATATTTCGTGTAAATTAAGAAGCGCTCAAGAGGCGGGATATTCCAGTGCGGCGATAAAATTGCTAATGGCTAGCGCAAAGTTGTCTAGTGCATGCGCTCGCCCCTGTGTTTCTGCGTTCTGTATGTCTGTATGTAGCTGCGCCGTTATATTTGGCTGACAGTGTCTGGGGACGAGGGGGGGGCAGAGGGGACGAGGCGGAGGCTCTCGCTCGTTAGGTCAGTGACCGCTGAAAGTGAAAAGAGAGGATATAGATATAGTGAGAGTGAGTGCCGGTTGTCGGTGGGTCTGCACACACACATACATACACAACACACAGGCACATACTCTGCACCGTCTCCCATCCATTCAACTACATCATAACCCGCCAATGGTTAACCCACTACCTCTACTTCTGCACAACAATCGATACATTCGCAACAATACCGCAACGTCCATTTACGCGCACACCCTAAAACTACACATTACCGTCCATTATACGGCGGATCCCTGGATAAACAAACTAATAATTCTGATCGGACCGTTTTATGTTGTGGTCGTTTCGTGCTCGTTTTACTTTTACTGGTTGTTGGTATATTCATTCCTTCATTGTTGCATTGTTGCTACAAAAAGGAAGTCTTCCAATAGTGTTATTTCATAGAATTTAAATTTAATTTAAGTTTAGTTTAGCTTTTAGGATTGTTTAGACATGATGTATTATTTTTGTAAAAAGGAGAATTTCGGAAATAAATTGATTATTATTATTTACACTATTTTTTTCCATAAAAAAAAGATATTATTACTAGCTGACCCGACAGACGTTGTCCTGTCTTAACTATGAATATTGAATTCGAATTGGTATAATTCATAAAAAGAAAATATTCAAAAACATAGTGTTTATTATTGTAATGCTCTATGATACACAACATTCTTCGTTTTATTTTCTGCCAACGTATTAAAATCGATACCATAATCATAAATTGAGCAAAGTAACTACTGCGCTGCGCCGTCGTCCTTTAAAATCAAGCAAGGTAACTGATGAAGGACGGCTCCGCTGCGCTGCGCTGTCGTCCGTGCATGGTCCATATATATTTATATATATTAAGGCAGATAACTGGAGACTGACGGCGTCCGTGTGTGGCCCATTAAAATTAAGCAAATAAACTGGTGCGTAGACCTTAAAAATTAAGCAAGGGTGACGAACGACGGCTCCGCTACACTGCGCCATCGACCGCGAATGGTCCATATATATTAAGGCAGATAACTGGTAACAGACGACGGCTCCGCTACGCTGCGCCGCCCTTAAAAATTAAACAAGGTAACTGGTGACGAACGACGGCTCCGCTGTGAAGCGCCGTCGTCCGTGTGTGCCCCATTGAAATTAAGCAAATAAAGTGGTGACGATAATGGCCGAAAACGGTTTAGGCTCTAATTTTTGAAATTCACGATCGCTTTAACGTGCAATTATTGCTTCAAAAATTCATAACTTTTTTAATAATCAACGGATTTGAACTAAATAACAAAATTATTAAAGCTTAAGAATATAAGAAGTGTATTGTTAATAATAAAAACATCTATCGCCAGTTGAAATATTTTTTTTCGAATTTTTGAAATTCATGATCGCTTTAACGTGCAATTATTGCTTCAAAAATTCATAACTTTTTTAATAATCAACGGATTTGAACTAAATAACAAAATTATTAAAGCTTAAGAATGTAAGAAGTGTATTGTTACTAATAAAAACATCTATCGCCAGTTGAAATATTTTTTTTCGAATTTTTGAAATTCATGATCGCTTTAACGTGCAATTATTGCTTCAAAAATTCATAACTTTTTTTAATAATCAACGGATTTAAACTAAATAACAAAATCATTAAAGTTAAAGACTGTAAGAAGTGTATTGTTACTAATAAAAACATGTATCGCGAGTTGAAATATTTTTTTAGAATTTTTGAAATTCATATCGCTTTAACTTGCAATTATTGCTTCAAAAATTCATTACCTTTTTAATAATCAACGGATTTGAACTAAATAACAAAATTATTAAAGTTAAAGAATGTAAGAAGTATATTGTTACTAATAAAAACATGTATCGGCAGTTGAAATATTTTTTTTAGAATTTTTAAAATTCATGATCGCTTTAACGTGCAATTATTGCTTCAAAAATTCATAACTTTTTTAATAATCAACGGATTTGAACTAAATAACAAAATTATTAAAGCTTAAGAATGTAAGAAGTGTATTGTTAATAATAAAAACATCTATCGCCAGTTGAAATATTTTTTTTCGAATTTTTGAAATTCATGATCGCTTTAACGTGCAATTATTGCTTCAAAAATTCATAACTTTTTTAATAATCAACGGATTTGAACTAAATAACAAAATTATTAAAGTTAAAGAATGTAAGAAGTATATTGTTACTAATAAAAACATCTATCGCCAGTTGAAATATTTTTTTAGAATTTTTGAAATTCATATCGCTTTAACTTGCAATTATTGCTTCAAAAATTCATTACCTTTTTAATAATCAACGGATTTGAACTAAATAACCAAATTATTAAAGTTAAAGAATGTAAGAAGTATATTGTTACTAATAAAAACATCTATCGCCAGTTGAAATATTTTTTTTCGAATTTTTGAAATTCATGATCGCTTTAACGTGCAATTATTGCTTCAAAAATTCATAACTTTTTTTAATAATCAACGGATTTAAACTAAATAACAAAATCATTAAAGCTAAAGACTGTAAGAAGTGTATTGTTACTAATAAAAACATGTATCGCGAGTTGAAATATTTTTTTAGAATTTTTGAAATTCATATCGCTTTAACTTGCAATTATTGCTTCAAAAATTCATTACTTTTTTAATAATCAACGGATTTGAACTAAATAACCAAATTATTAAAGTTAAAGAATGTAAGAAGTATATTGTTACTAATAAAAACATGTATCGGCAGTTGAAATATTTTTTTTAGAATTTTTAAAATTCATGATCGCTTTAACGTGCAATTTTTGCTTCAAAAATTCATAACTTTTTTAATAATCAACGGATTTGAACTAAATAACAAAATCATTAAAGCTAAAGAATGTAAGAAGTGTATTGTTACTAATAAAAACATGTATCGCGACTTGAAATATTTTTTTAGAATTTTTGAAATTCATAATCGCTTTAACTTGCAATTATTGCTTCAAAAATTCATAACTTTTTTAATAATCAACGGATTTGAACTAAATAACAAAATTATTAAAGCTAAAGAATGTAAGAAGTGTATTGTTACTAATAAGAACATGTATCGGCAGTTGAAATATTTTTTTTAGAATTTTTAAAATTCATGATCGCTTTAACGTGCAATTTTTGCTTCAAAAATTCATAACTTTTTTAATAATCAACGGATTTGAACTAAATAACAAAATTATTAAAGCTAAAGAATGTAAGAAGTGTATTGTTACTAATAAGAACATGTATCGGCAGTTGAAATATTTTTTTTAGAATTTTTAAAATTCATGATCGCTTTAACGTGCAATTTTTGCTTCAAAAATTCATAACTTTTTTAATAATCAACGGATTTGAACTAAATAACAAAATTATTAAAGTTAAAGAATGTAAGAAGTATATTGTTACTAATAAAAACATGTATCGGCAGTTGAAATATTTTTTTTAGAATTTTTAAAATTCATGATCGCTATAACGTGCAATTATTGCTTCAAAAATTCATAACTTTTTTAATAATCAACGGATTTGAACTAAATAACAAAATCATTAAAGTTAAAGAATGTAAGAAGTGTATTGTTACTAATAAAAACATGTATCGCGAGTTGAAATATTTTTTTAGAATTTTTGAAATTCATAATCGCTTTAACGTGCAATTATTGCTTCAAAAATTCATAACTTTTTTAATAATCAACGGATTTGAACTAAATAACAAAATTATTAAAGCTAAAGAATGTAAGAAGTGTATTGTTACTAATAAGAACATGTATCGCCAGTTGAAATATTTTTTTTAGAATTTTTAAAATTCACGATCGCTCTAACATGCAATTATTGCTTCAAAAATTCATAATTTTTTTTAATAATCAACGAATTTGAACTAAATGGCAAAATTATTAAAAAAATTCTCAACCGCGCACAGAATCTTCCGCAGAATATTTTAATTCGTAACACCACCGCGAGCGACATTCCAACCACCAAGAGATGGCGCGCGTATTATAAATCAATCGTTATCACCAATTTATGTATTTAAAGCCGACTTAATTGTTCATCGGATGCAAGTGTTGCAATTGAGCTCAGTGCAGCATTTGCTGTTAATATTTTGTTTATATTTTTTTTTATAATTTCAGCTACTTATTTATTTACATTTATCGATACGAATCTACAGGGTAAGCCCATTAAAACCCATTAATAACCGCTGGCGCAAACAATGGAAAATGAATAACTGATCGAGCGGTCGATTGCCGAGAGTAGAAAATTATTAAAGTACTAAAATCGCTATTAAAAAATAGGGGTTAGTGGTAGAAGGGTGAAAATTTAGGGTTGTATGTATTTTTTAATTCCGAATCATAAAAAAATAAAAATAAAAAATTTTATCCAAAAAATAAAAATAAAAAATTTGCGGTGGACCACCCCTATCATTTAGGGGTATTAAAAATAGTTTACGTCCTATTCTCAGACCTGCTCAATATACACACAAAATTTCATAAGAATCGGTCAAGCCGTTTAGAAGGAGTTTTGTTACAAACACTGTGACACGAAAATTTTATATATTAGATTAGTCCATACATAAAATCTTCCACTCTCTTTGTCTATACATTTTGAAGACTTACAATTACAGTCTGTTCGTTATTCCGTGATTAATTTACGGTCACATTTACGGCACGACAGAGGCTGTAATATTTTGCCTGATCAGCTCAGTCGCGTTCGTCGCATTTATTAATCGCTGCCTATTTTGCCACGGCGCATCGCTGAGTTTACGACAAATTTATCACGGTACAACGAACGGGCTGTAACTCTTCTCGCGTTATATAATATTTTTTACAATAATTAATTGTGGTTAAACCTTTTTTTCCAATTCAGTTTAAAGATTAAGAATTATGCTTAGAAAATCGGTTAACGGTCTAATTGAAATCATCAGCATATATTGATAATAACACATTGATTTCAATATTTTGCAGATTCTTCAAAAGGGATGCTCAGAAAAAGAAAAAATGGTGATGTGGCCATCATACTTTCTCCGACTTAATGGTATCATAGCCATTTATATATACTTTCTCGTACTTCGTAACGGAGAAAGTAAAAATCAAAAATTGCTTAATAAATTTTAATAAACTTAACAGGAAATATTCTGGACATATGCAGTTATAAAAAAAGAAAAACTCAAAAAGACGTTATCACTACTTTTTTCGGAATTTTTCATCAAAATCTCTGCTTTGGAAATGTAAACTTTGGACTGGATTTTCTTAATTTTCTCAAAAAACCCCTTGATGAATTTAATTTTAATACGAAAAATTTAAACGCCCAAATATTTCAGATTTAATTTAGCTTAAAGCATTTTTTAAGAAGTTTTATGATTTGTCACGCAATTGATAATTATACAGAATTAGAACGCGATTAGCCTAAGAAAGACTAGTTATTTTATTTATTATTATTATTCGGATGGATATTCTAATCAAGGCGATTGCATTACCTAATTAATCTTCAGGATTAGAAAATACACTTCAGACACAGTCACACACACACACACACACATGTCTTCTATATAATGTCGTGGATTAGCATACTGTAGTAATGAAAAGAAATTTATGGAAACAATAAATGTGTCAGAGGATTTGAGCGTGTGTGTGTGTGTGTGTGTGTGTGGATGTAGGGATTATGGCAGCATGGGAAATTTTTTACATTTTTAAGGTCAAACGATTTTCGGCCGTCTCTACTGTACACTCGTGCTCTCATGTGCTACGAAGGTTTTTGGCTTCTAATAATAAATCATTTAATGAGGATTATTTTTTACGTTATCTGTCCTTATCGCCACCCGAATGTTAATGAACTGTAAGCTCCATCAAGGCCGAAAATTATCTAAATCCATACAAAACTCGCAAATTGCAAATTGCTCAGCGAAAAAAAAAAACAGCAGGACCTTGTTATTTTCCGCACAAAATATTATCGTTTTATAGAGAATATCCACCCTTAACGTAAATTACATCATACAGGAAATGGGGTGTCGGGGGCCATTAACTCGTAAATCATGGCGTTTTCCCGTTATTACCCGTGGAGGAGTGCTGTAAATAAATGCCCCGCACCAATAAAATTACCATAATATGGGCCTCGGCACGTGAAAATTTAATTAGCTCGCGAAGGATATGAGCATGCGAATTCTGAAAACAATACCCCCGCTGGCGTATTTATAGAGTACTAGTATTCTAAAGAAAAATTTATGCAAATATGCTACGATTGACTTTAAAGGACATTAAGAATTTTTTAAATACGACTTTTGGGCAATTTCCCTGTGAAGGTTTAAGGCACCTTTGGTCAGAGTGGTGACTCATCATCTTATGAAATCTTAGAAGTGTGATTTATCATCTTAGGTAACCTCAGAATAGTGATTTATCATCTTAAGGAACCTCATAATGGTGATTTTTCTTCTTATGAAATCTCATAATGGTGATTTATCATCTTAGGGAAGCTAAGAATTGTCATTTATCATCGCAAGAATCTTCAGGATGGTGGTTTATCATCGTAGCGAACCTCATAATGGTGATTTATTATCGTAACGAACCTCAGAATAGCGATTTATCATCTTAGGGAACCTCAGAGTTTTCATTTATCATCGTAGGGAACTACAGAATTGTGATTTATCATCTTAGGGATCCTTAGAATCGTGATTTATCATCTTAGGAAATCTAAGAATTGTGATTTATCATCTTAGGTAACCCCATCATTGTGATTTATCATCTTAAGGAACCTCAGAATGGTGATTTTTCTTCTTATGAAACCTCAGAATAGTGATTTATCATCTTAGGAAAGCTGAGAATTGTTATTTATCATCGCAAGAATCTTCAGGATGGTGGTTTATCATCGTAGGGAACCTCAGAATGGTGATTTATTATCGTAACGAACCTCAGAAGAGCGATTTATCATCTTAGGAAACCTCAGACTTTTAATTTATCATCGTAGGAAATCTCAAAATTATGATTTATCATCTTAGGTAACCTCATAATTCTGATTTATCATCTTAAGGAACGTCAGAATGGTGATTTTTCTTCTTATGTAACCTCAAAATGGTGACTTATCATCTTAAGGAACCTCAGAATGGTGATTTATCATCTTAGGGAACCTAAAAATTGTGATTTATCATCGTAAGAAACTTCGGGATGGTGGTTTATCATCTTAGGAAACCTCAGAATGGTGATTTATTATCGTAACGAACCTCAGAAGAGCGATTTATTATCTTAGGGAACCTCAGAGTATTAATTTATCATCGTAAGGAACCACAGAATGGTGATTTATCATCTTAAGGAACCTCAGAATGGTGATTTTTCTTCTTGTGTAACCTCAGAATTGTGATTTATCATCTTAAGGAACCACAGAATGGTGATTTATCATATTAAGGAACTTCAGAAAGGTGATTTATCATCTTAAGGGACCTCAGAATGGTGATATATCATCTTAAGGAACCTTAGAATATTGATTTATCATCTTAAGGAACCTCAGAATGGTGATTTATCTTTTTCAGAAACCTTAGAATGGTGATTTATCATCTTGAAGAACCTCAGAAAGGCGATTTATTATCTTAAGGAACATTATAATGGCGATTTATCATCTTAAGGAACCTTGAAATTCCGATTTATCATCTTAGGGAACCTTAGAAGAGTTATTTATCATCTTGAGGAACCTCAGAATTGTGATTTATCTTTTTTGGAAACTTCAGAATGGTGATTTATCTTTTTCAGAAACCTCAGAATGGTGATTTATCATCTTAAGGAACCTTAGAATATTGATTTATCATCTTAAGGAACCTTAGAATATTGATTTATCTTTTTCAGAAACCTCAGAATGGTGATTTATGTTTTTCAGAAACCTCAGAATGGTGATTTATCATCTTGAGGAACCTCAGAATGGTGATTTATTATCTTAAGGTACCTCAGAATGGAGATTTATTATCTTAAGGAACCTTGGAATATTGATTTATCATCTTAAGGAACCTCAGAATAGTGATTTATCATCTTGAGGAACCTCAGAAAGGTGATTTATCATCTTAAGGAACATTAGAATGGCGATTTATCATGTTAAGGAACCTTGGAATTCTGATTTATCGTCTTAAGGAACCTTAGAATAGTTATTTATCATCTTGAGGAATCTCAGAATTGTGATTTATCTTTTTTGGAAACCTCAGAATGGTAATTTATTATCTTAAGGAACCTCAGAATGGTGATTTATCATCTTAAGGAACCTCAAAATGGTGATTTGTCACCTTAAGGAACCTAAGAATGGCGATTTATTATCTTAAGGAACCTTAGAATGGTGATTTATCACCTTAAGGAACCTAAGAATGGCGATTTATTATCTTAAGGAACCTTAGAATAGTTATTTATTATCTTGAGGAACCTCAGAATTGTGATTTATCTTTTTTTGGAAACCTCAGAATGGTAATTTATTATCTTAAGGAACCTCAGAATGGTGATTTATCATCTTAAGGAACCTCAGAATGGTGATTCATCATCTTAAGGAACCTTAGAATGGCGATTTTATTATCTTAAGGAACCTT
Source organism: Ocypus olens (assembly GCA_910593695.2). Classification (NCBI taxonomy): domain Eukaryota; kingdom Metazoa; phylum Arthropoda; class Insecta; order Coleoptera; family Staphylinidae; genus Ocypus; species Ocypus olens. The sequence goes on along the minus strand of OU343062.1, from coordinate 1,865,843 downwards.
AGAATAGTTATTTATCATCTTGAGGAATCTCAGAATTGTGATTTATCTTTTTTGGAAACCTCAGAATGGTAATTTATTATCTTAAGGAACCTCAGAATGGTGATTTATCACCTTAAGGAACCTAAGAATGGCGATTTTATTATCTTAAGGAACCTAAGAATGGCGATTTTATTATCTTAAGGAACCTTAGAATAGTTATTTATCATCTTGAGGAATCTCAGAATTGTGATTTATCACCTTAAGGAACCTAAGAATGGCGATTTATCATCTTAAGGAACCTTAGAATAGTTATTTATCATCTTGAGGAACCTCAGAATTGTGATTTATCTTTTTTGGAAACCTCAGAATGGTAATTTATTATCTTAAGGAACCTCAGAATGGTGATTTATCACCTTAAGGAACCTAAGAATGGCGATTTTATTATCTTAAGGAACCTTAGAATAGTTATTTATCATCTTGAGGAATCTCAGAATTGTGATTTATCTTTTTTGGAAACCTCAGAATGGTAATTTATTATCTTAAGGAACCTCAGAATGGTGATTTATCACCTTAAGGAACCTAAGAATGGCGATTTTATTATCTTAAGGAACCTTAGAATAGTTATTTATCATCTTGAGGAATCTCAGAATTGTGATTTATCACCTTAAGGAACCTAAGAATGGCGATTTATCATCTTAAGGAACCTTAGAATAGTTATTTATCATCTTGAGGAACCTCAGAATTGTGATTTATCTTTTTTGGAAACCTCAGAATGGTAATTTATTATCTTAAGGAACCTCAGAATGGTGATTTATCACCTTAAGGAACCTAAGAATGGCGATTTTATTATCTTAAGGAACCTTAGAATAGTTATTTATCATCTTGAGGAATCTCAGAATTGTGATTTATCTTTTTTGGAAACCTCAGAATGGTAATTTATTATCTTAAGGAACCTCAGAATGGTGATTTATCACCTTAAGGAACCTAAGAATGGCGATTTTATTATCTTAAGGAACCTTAGAATAGTTATTTATCATCTTGAGGAACCTCAGAATTGTGATTTATCTTTTTTGGAAACCTCAGAATGGTAATTTATCATCTTAAGGAACCTCAGAATGGTGATTCATCATCTTAAGGAACCTCAGAACAGTGATTTTTCTTCTTGTGTAACCTCAGCATTGTGACTTATCAATCTTATGGAACCTCAGAATGGAGGTTTGTCTTCTATTGGAAGCTTAGAATTGTGATTTATCATCTTAGGAAACCTCAGAACGGTGATGCATTGCACACTTCCATTTATTCACACATGGATATTTTACACGGTCGAATATTTTCAAGATTCAGCTGTTATCTCTAAAAGTTGACAAAAGCTGAATCTTGAACATATTGTACCCTGTAAAATATCTATGCATAAATAAAATTACATCAAAATTCTTTAACGGGTTTTCGGAAAAATTAGGAAAATTTGATTGATAGTGCACTTTTTTCATGAGCATAATATTTGGTGGAAAATTACGAAGAAACCAGTGATGACGTATTTTTAAATTTTTCATTTGTTTCGTTGGTATATATGTCTGGAATGCTGTGTGCAAATTACATCAAAATTCTTCAACGGGTTTTCGGAAAAAATTGGAAAATTTGATTGAAAGTGCACTTTTTTCATGAGCATAATATTTGGTGAAAAATTACGAAGAAACCAGTGATGACGTATTTTTAAATTTTTCATTTGTTTCGTAGCTTTATATGTCTGGAATGTTGTGTGCAAATTACATCAGAATTCTTTAACGGGTTTTCGGAAAAATTAGGAAAATTTGATTGAAAGTGCACTTTTTTCATGAGCAAATATTTGGTGGAAAATTATGAAGAAACCAGTGATGACGTATTTTTAAATTTTTCATTTGTTTCGTAGCTTTATATGTCTGGAATATTGTGTGCAAATTACATCAAAATTCCATAAAGGGATTTTGGAAAAATTGGGAAAATCTGATTGAAAGTGCACTTTTTTCATGAGCATAATATTTAGTGGAAAATTACGAAGAAACCAGTGATGACGTATTTTTAAATTTTTCATTTGTTTCGTAGCTTTATATGTCTGGAATGTTGTGTGCAAATTACAACAAAATTCCATAAAGCGTTTTCGGAAAAATTTGGAAAATTTGATTGAAAGTGCACTTTTTTCATGAGCATTTTGGTGGAAAATTACGAAGAAACCAGTGATGACGTGTTTTCAAATTTTTCATTTGTTTCGTAGCTTTATATGTCTGGAATGTTGTGTGCAAATTACATCAGAATTCTTTAACGGGTTTTCGGAAAAATTAGGAAAATTTGATTGAAAGTGCACTTTTTTCATGAGCAAATATTTGGTGGAAAATTATGAAGAAACCAGTGATGACGTATTTTTAAATTTTTCATTTGTTTCGTTGCTAAATATGTCTGGAATGCTGTGTGCAAATTTCATCAAAATTCTTTAACGGGTTTTCGGAAAAATTTGGAAAATTTGATTGAAAGTGCACTTTTTTCATGAGCATAATATTTGGTGGAAAATTACGAAGAAACCAGTGATGACGTATTTTTAAATTTTTCATTTGTTTCGTAGCTATATATGTCTGGAATGTTGTGTGCAAATTACATCAAAATTCTTTAACGGGATTTCGGAAAAATTAGGAAAATTTGATTGAAAGTGCACTTTATACATAATTCAAGGTTTATAAGTCGAGGAAATGCTTAATATATTTTTCTTCGAATCGAGTCAGTGGCGAAAATTACCTAAGTACGTAAGTGATGCAATGGTACCAAACCTTGGTAATTTCCATATGGGGAATTTTGAATTATTAAAAATGCGGGAAAGGTTAACCACTGCGACGGCTGCTCTCGGTCGTCACCAGTTAACAAGAATGAATAATAATAATAATAATAATAGGTTTATTCCCCAACAGAACAAAAAATATTCCAGTTACAGGGAAATTTTACAAATAACAAATAAGAAAATAAATAACTAAAAATTAAAAATGGAAGCATGATCAAAAATTTGAGATAATACTAGTGTTATTGAAATGCAATTTTTACAACCAATTATCCCTTTCAATCCAATTATTACGAAGAATTGGTCTTTGCGGTCAAAATTTAAAGATTTTTTTGATCACAAATTTTTGATCAAAAAAAAATTGTTACAATACTTTCAAATGATTGATTACTTTGTCTGATTCGTTGCACATGGTGATTTTTGTTTTATTGAACAAATAACTTTTGTTGGTCAAAATTAGACATTAAATAGTTTGTAGTCATTATTTTTTTTAAATCCAAAATTAATTATCAAAATCTGGATTCAAGTGATTAATTATGTTACCCAACACCCTTGATTAGATTTTTTTTTTCGAAAACTGGCGCAAACGTTGATTGGCACTGAAAGGGTAATTGTTTATCCGCTTCAATTACAAGTCAATCGGGCTCTGGTATTTCTTCGAGAAGATTGATTTAATGAAGTATTGCGAAAGCTCCGGTCGCGTACATGTGTGTGTGTGTGTGTGTGTGTGTGACGCGACTCCTTATTAAATATGAAAACGTACTTGTTCAACCTTAGATTACATTTTCTGGTCTGATAAGTCCGAGATTTCGCAACAACGTCTCTAACTAGATGGGCCTGGATAAAGGCTCTGGTGCAATAACGGCGCTAATGCGGTTCAAGTGGGCAGGAATGTTTTTGTTGTTAGAGTGCGCACACCATAAATATTAACCAGTTTATATGCACACGGCGTTTTTTCTTTTTTGCAATTACACGACAGGAAACTAATTGGGTAATTATTTTATCTGCATATCGGGTTACTGAGCTGCGTTTGACAAGGATGTGGGTGAATGTTCGTTTTGAACTCATTTTCAGCACGATAAATCCGAGACATTATTACAGTCTTTCAGAGAGGTCCAATTATAACATTAGTCACTGCGGTTTTGCGTCTGTAATTCATATTTTCATACTTTCATTAGCTCGCGCTGTGTTATGTGTGGTAGTCTCGCGAGGTAAAAGGTAAATAATTATAGAGTATTCGATTCGTTTATAAAACCAGAACTATAAATATAATGTTATTCTACACGTACAATCAAATTGTTTTTTTTTGTGCAGCTGCTACATAAGGAGTAAAATGTGCACCTCGTGATTATACAAATCCTACAAAGAATTATTGCTTTAAAATTTCCAAATTAGCATATTTTTGGTGAATCAAAAAAACGGTCGACGTACCCCGACTGTAATCAAAATGTCAGCAGAATTTGAGTGAATGAACGGCGCACCTCGCAGTTAAAAAATTCTAAAATACTTCATCGCTAGTTGAATTGGTCTAAAAAATTTCAAATCCTTCTAAAGGTAGGATATTTTAGGCATAATAAAAGACATTCGGTTATTTTATAGTAGTTTTTTTGTAATAGTTTGGAAAATGCAAATTTTTCTCTGTAGAAATTTACATAAAACAACAATAATAATATAATAGATATAGTGTAGGCGAAACAACCACTTATTTGCAGCACAGAGCCGTATCTAAACTTGCGGACCAACCCACTAAACAATGCTGAAATAATATAACTGCCCTTATATGGGACTTGGGATAGTTTTGTAACCGAGCAGGGTCATAACTTCTAAGCTGTGCATTAAACTCTTCCGGGCATCGACCTACTGACTCAAACAATTTAATTTCAAATGAGATCATATGCAGAATACACGCACAATAAATCAACGTATAAGATCTAAAGAGGCAAATATTCACCAATCAGATTTATCTCCTAACAGTTGTTAATTTTGACACTATGTACCATTTTATTATATAAATTTTATAGTTATAGAATTCAAAAATCACTATTTAATGAAACCAGGGTTCGGAAAATATCCGATATTTATATAAATATCAATATATCGGATATATATCAACTTCTTGATATTTATTTTTGGTCATTTATATGACTTATTAATTATATAATGCACATACTTTATTTATACTATATTTATTTATTGCAAACAAACACAGTTTCTTACAATATAGTAAAAAAATAACAATAACAAATTATTAAAATATTTGACATCAAATTGAAAATTTTTTGAAATAAGGACTTTTTTGCTCTTCACTATGTTTTCAGGAATAAATTGAAGGATTTTCAAAGTGAGTTTTTTTTTGCTTACACTTACTTTTTCATTTTTAACAGAGTCGTGAGTCACTTGAAAAATCGCCTCTTTCCGACAAAAAAGAGTCATTCCGCCCATCTCTAGTTTATATTAGAGCCAGTGGCGGCCCGTGGAACACGTTGATAGTACAGTCACTTATACATTATACCCCTCCCCCACCCCTCATTTTTTTGAAGAAAGACAGAACAATTTATCTTCCTAGTCCAAAGTAACTGAAGAAAACGTGTTTTAAGAATTAATTAAATATTCTTGCGGAGCTTGAAACTGCAGGTTGTGTGTGTCAAATATTAAAGTGGATTATCAAAATTACATTCATTCTAAATGCATTTTGAAATTTTGAAGCTTAGTTCGGCCGAAATTATTTTTTTACGATTTTTATAGGCACAGACTGCAATCTTTTCTCTGCTTTTCAACTTTTGAGGATTGCCATTTTGTTTCCAGCCACGATGTGTCAAATATTGAAGTGGTTTATCAAATTTAGATTCATTCTGGATGTATTCTGAAATTTTGAAGATTACTTTGATCGAAATGAATTTTTTACAATTTTTATAAGCGCAGACTGCAATTTTTTTCTCTGTTTTTCAACTTTTGATGGTTGCCATTTTGTTTCTAGCCACGATGTGTCAAATATTGAAGTAGATTATCAAAGTTAGGTTCATTCTGGATGCATTCTGAAATTTTGAAGATTACTTTAATCGAAATGATTTTTTTACAATTTTTATAAGCGCAGACTGCAATTTTTTTCTCTGTTTTTCAACTTTTGATGGTTGCCATTTTGTTTCCAGCCACAATATGTCAAATATTGAAGTAGATTATCAAAGTTAGATTCATTCTGGATGCATTTTGAAATTTTGAAGGTTACTTTGATCGAAATGAATTTTTTACAATTTTTATAAGCGCAGACTGCAATTTTTTTCTCTGTTTTTCAACTTTTGATGGTTGCCATTTTGTTTCCAGCCACGATGTGTCAAATATTGAAGTGGTTTATCAAATTTAGATTCATTCTGGATGTATTCTGAAATTTTGAAGATTACTTTGATCGAAATGAATTTTTTACAATTTTTATAAGCGCAGACTGCATTTTTTTTCAGTTTTTCAACTTTTGATGGTTGCCATTTTGTTTCCAGCCACGATGTGTCAAATATTGAAGTAGATTATCAAAGTTAGGTTCATTCTGGATGCATTTTGAAATTTTGAAGGTTACTTTGATCGAAATGAATTTTTTACAATTTTTATAAGCGCAGACTGCAATTTTTTCTCACCTTTTCAACTTTTGATGGTTGTCATTTTGTTATCAGCTATAATCAGTGGCGGTTCGTGGAACATGAAGATGGTAGATGGTTTAAAATTTTGGGCACTCTTGAGCACCAATAGCTCGACACACGATGCTCATTCCATCTGATTGGATGTAATATTTCTTTAAGTGAATTGCCATTGAAGAATTCATATGATCCAAAAAATATGTTTAAAGCTCCTAAACGAGCATCTCCTCCACTTCGTGTAAAAACTTTCGTCGTATCAGACAAACAATTTACCGCTAGAAACGCCGTCGTCGTCCGCCATCTACTCAAATATTAACACTGTCCTCTTTGTAATGACACATAACTTATGGTTAGTAGTTTACTTAAAGGCGAGCGCTTATTTAAATTAGGTATAGTTTGTGTCGAACAATGACGTTTCGGAGTTCCCACGTTCACATTCTTTCGCATACATTAAATCCTAATGCTCCGACCCGGCACTGAAATATATGTATATGGCCGCTTTATGGCGGCGAGGATGGTCTATACATGTCTTCATGGCTAACGGTACGAGTCGTCATATTTGGAAGATGACCGTCCGTGCACTCCCGGACTGATGCTCAAAATGCCATCGTATGGCGGAAAATGTCGCGAAATGTACTTTTGACCTTGGGCCTTTCCGCCGAATAGTTTTTGGGTTAGGTCATTATTATTAGTCGTAAGAATGGTATTTTTTTAGGCCAACGATCGCGACTAAATAATAAATATAATAAAATATTTTTTAGTGAAAAAAAAGTTTAGGGAGCCAAATGTTGCCAGCGATCAATTTTTTTTGCCCATTTGAGCCAGGCATAAGAAGCTTGCCTACAGTCAATCAGGTATCTGGTTTTGACATGATTACATTTTTTACATATTTTTCAAATAAACAAGGCTATCGGTCTTTCGGCCCTTATCTGTTGCTCGTTTGCCGCTTGGTGAATTAAATAAAGAAATTAATTGATGTGTATTTGATCAATATTTTTATCCTGCATTTTGTCTTTCTTTCAAAAATTATTAAGTAAAATACATTAATAGAAAAAGTTTTGCACACAAAATACAATTTTCGGGCTGTCCAATATTAAGCATTTGATGAACGAGCATCCTGTTTTGCAATTAGTCAAAATACTCGAGTCCGTTGTTTGATGTCGCACAAATCGCTTTCTCTTTCACATTCGAAAATAATGCGTCTCGTTACTATTCCCAATTTACAAAAAAAAAAAAATACGACACGCTGTGAGGTGATTTTTCAAGCTTTCATGCTTCATTAACTTCGTGGAAATATAATTGAACAGGGACGAGATTCACGAGGAACACTTTTGTGGTGATAAATTATGGAAACAAGGAAATGTTGAATATTTTAGAGAGTCGGTTGAGCAAGTGGTCTCCGACAAATGTGTAGAAATTAATCAATGCAACATAAAGAGATATGTTTAATGCTTAAAGCCATTACCAGCCATAACTTTGCGTTACATCTTGAATCAGGAAACTTAAAGAAAATACGCTCTGTCGATATTACGCATGGGATTTATTCAATGACTCTGGTTTCAACCTGCAAAAAAAATAAGCCTGAAAGCCATCGCCGGTTCCGTTCAAGAAACCTAAAAAATCTCAACATTTACAAGGCCATTATCGACTTGATGTAATTTGCACACAACATTCCAGATATATATATAGCTACGAAACAAATGAAAAATTTAAAAATACGTCATCACTGGTTTCTTCGTAATTTTCCACCAAAAATTATGCTCATGAAAAAAGTGCACTTTCAATCAAATTTTCCAAATTTTTCCAAAAACCCTTTAAAGAATTTTGATGTAATATGCACACAATATTCCAGACATATATAGCTACGAAACAAGTGAAAAATTTAAAAATACGTCATCACTGGTTTCATCGCAATTTTCCACTAAACATTATGCTCATGAAAAAAGTGCACTTTCAATCAATTTTTCCGAAAACCCTTTAAAGAATTTTGATGTAATTTGCACACAACATTCCAGACATATACAGCAACGAAACAAATGAAAAATTTAAAAATACGTCATCACTGGTTTCTTCGTAATTTTCCACCAAATATTATGCTCATGAAAAAAGTGCACTTTCAATCAATTTTTCCGAAAACCCTTTAAAGAATTTTGATGTAATTTGCACACAACATTCCAGACATATACAGCAACGAAACAAATGAAAAATTTAAAAATACGTCATCACTGGTTTCTTCGTAATTTTCCACCAAATATTATGCTCATGAAAAAAGTGCACTTTCAATCAATTTTTCCGAAAACCCTTTAAAGAATTTTGATGTAATTTGCACACAACATTCCAGACATATATAGCAACGAAACAAATGAAAAATTTTCCAAATTTTTCCAAAAACCCTTTAGAGAATTTTGATGTAATTTGCACACAACATTCCAGACATATACAGCAACGAAACAAATGAAAAATTTAAAAATACGCCATCACTGGTTTCTTCGTAATTTTCCACCAAATATTATGCTCATGAAAAAAGTGCACTTTCAATCAAATTTTCCAAATTTTTCCGAAAACCCTTTAAAGAATTTTGATGTAATATGCACACAATATTCCAGACATATATAGCTACGAAACAAGTGAAAAATTTAAAAATACGTCATCACTGGTTTCATCGCAATTTTCCACTAAACATTATGCTCATGAAAAAAGTGCACTTTCAATCAATTTTTCCGAAAACCCTTTAAAGAATTTTGATGTAATTTGCACACAACATTCCAGACATATACAGCAACGAAACAAATGAAAAATTTAAAAATACGTCATCACTGGTTTCTTCGTAATTTTCCACCAAATATTATGCTCATGAAAAAAGTGCACTTTCAATCAATTTTTCCGAAAACCCTTTAAAGAATTTTGATGTAATTTGCACACAACATTCCAGACATATACAGCAACGAAACAAATGAAAAATTTAAAAATACGTCATCACTGGTTTCTTCGTAATTTTCCACCAAATATTATGCTCATGAAAAAAGTGCACTTTCAATCAATTTTTCCGAAAACCCTTTAAAGAATTTTGATGTAATTTGCACACAACATTCCAGACATATATAGCAACGAAACAAATGAAAAATTTAAAAATACGTCATCACCAGTTTCTTCGTAATTTTCCACCAAATATTACGCTCATAAAAAATAAAAAAAGCGCACTTTCAATCAAATTTTCCAAATTTTTCCAAAAACCCTTTAGAGAATTTTGATGTAATTTGCACACAACATTCCAGACATATACAGCAACGAAACAAATGAAAAATTTAAAAATACGCCATCACTGGTTTCTTCGTAATTTTCCACCAAATATTATGCTCATGAAAAAAGTGCACTTTCAATCAAATTTTCCAAATTTTTCCGAAAACCCTTTAAAGAATTTTGATGTAATTTGCACACAACATTCCAGACATATATAGCAACGAAACAAGTGAAAAATTTAAAAATACGTCATCACTGGTTTCTTCGTAATTTCCACCAAAAATTATGCTCATGAAAAAAATGCACTTTCAATCAAATTTTCCAAATTTTTCCGAAAACCCTTTAAAGAATTTTGATGTAATTTGCATACAACATTCCAGACATATTTAGCTACGAAACAAATGAAAAATTCAAAAATACGTCATCACTGGTTTCTTCGTAATTTCCACCAAAAATTATGCTCATGAAAAAAATGCACTTTCAATCAAATTTTCCAAATTTTTCCGAAAACCCTTTAAAGAATTTTGAAGTAATTTGCATACAACATTCCAGACATATTTAGCTACGAAACAAATGAAAAATTCAAAAATACGTCATCACTGGTTTCTTCGTAATTTCCACCAAAAATTATGCTCATGAAAAAAATGCACTTTCAATCAAATTTTCCAAATTTTTCCGAAAACCCTTTAAAGAATTTTGAAGTAATTTGCATACAACATTCCAGACATATTTAGCTACGAAACAAATGAAAAATTCAAAAATACGTCATCACTGGTTTCTTCGTAATTTCCACCAAAAATTATGCTCATGAAAAAAATGCACTTTCAATCAAATTTTCCAAATTTTTCCGAAAACCCTTTAAAGAATTTTGAAGTAATTTGCATACAACATTCCAGACATATTTAGCTACGAAACAAATGAAAAATTCAAAAATACGTCATCACTGGTTTCTTCGTAATTTCCACCAAAAATTATGCTCATGAAAAAAATGCACTTTCAATCAAATTTTCCAAATTTTTCCGAAAACCCTTTAAAGAATTTTGATGAAATTTGCACACAACATTCCAGACATATATAGCTACGAAACAAATGAAAAATTAAAAAATACGTCATCACTGGTTTCTTCGTAATTTCCACCAAAAATTATGCTCATGAAAAAAGTGCACTTTCAATCAAATTTTCCAAATTTTTCCAAAAACGCTTTAAAGAATTTTGATGTAATTTGCACACAATATTCCAGACATATATAGCTACGAAACAAGTGAAAAATTTAAAAATACGTCATCACTGGTTTCATCGCAATTTTACACCAAACATTATGCTCATGAAAAAAGTGCACTTTCAATCAAATTTTCCAAATTTTTCCGAAAACCCTTTAAAGAATTTTGATATAATTTGCACACAACATTCCAGACATATATACCAACGAAACAAATGAAAAATTTAAAAATACGTCATCACTGGTTTCTTCGCAATTTTCCACCAAAAATTATGCTCATGATAAAAGTGCACATTCAATCAAATTTTCCAAATTTTTCCGAAAACCCTTTAAAGAATTTTGATGAAATTTGCATACAACATTCCAGATATATATACCAACGAAACAAATGAAAAATTTAAAAATACGTCATCACTGGTTTCTTCGCAATTTTCCACCAAAAATTATGCTCATGAAAAAGTGCACTTTCAATCAAATTTTCCAAATTTTTCCGAAAACCCTTTAAAGAATTTTGATGTAATTTGCACACAACATTCCAGACATATATAGCAACGAAACAAGTGAAAAATTTAAAAATACGTCATCACCAGTTTCTTCGCAATTTTCCACCAAACATTATGCTCATGAAAAAAGTGCACTTTTAATCAAATTTTCCAAATTTTTCCGAAAACCCTTTAAAGAATTTTGAACAAATTTGCACACAACATTCCAGACATAAATAGCAACGAAACAAATGAAAAATTTAAAAATACGCCATCACTGGTTTCTTCGCAATTTTCCACCAAAAATTATGCTCATGAAAAAAGTGCACTTTCAATCAAATTTTCCAAATTTTTCCGAAAACCCTTTATGGAATTTTGATGAAATTTACACACAACATTCCAGACATATATAGCTACGAAACAAATGAAAAATTTAAAAATACGCCATCACTGGTTTCTTCGTAATTTTCCACCAAATATTATGCTCATGAAAAAAGTGCACTTTCAATCAAATTTTCCAAATTTTTTCAAAAACCCTTTAAAGAATTTTGATGTAATTTGCACACAACATTCCAGACATATATAGCAACGAAACAAATGAAAAATTTAAAAATACGTCATCACTAGTTTCTTCGTAATTTTCCACCAAATATTATGCTCATGAAAAAAGTGCACTTTCAATCAAATTTTCCAAATTTTTCCGAAAACCCTTTAAAGAATTTTGATGAAATTTCCACACAACATTCCAGACATATATAGCTACGAAACAAATGAAAAATTTAAAATTACGTCATCACTAGTTTTTTCGTAATTTTCCACCAAATATTATGCTCATGAAAAAGTGCACTTTCAATCAAATTTTCCAAATTTTTCCGAAAACCCTTTAAAGAATTTTGATGTAATTTGCACACAACATTCCTGACATATTTAGCAACGAAACAAATGAAAGATTTAAAAATACGTCATCACTGGTTTCTTCGTAATTTTCCACCAAATATTATGCTCATGAAAAAAATGCACTTTCAATCAAATTTTCCAAATTTTTCCAAAATCCCTTCACGGAATTTTGATGAAATTTGCACACAACATTCCAGACATATATAGCTACGAAACAAATGAAAGATTTAAAAATACGTCATCACTGGTTTCTTCGTAATTTTCCACCAAATATTATGCTCATGAAAAAGTGCACTTTCAATCAAATTTTCCAAATTTTTCCAAAAACCCTTCACGGAATTTTGATGAAATTTGCACACAACATTCCAGACATATTTAGCTACGAAACAAATGAAAAATTTAAAAATACGCCATCACTGGTTTCTTCGTAATTTTCCACCAAAAATTATGCTCATGAAAAAAGCGCACTTTCAATCAAATTTTCCAAATTTTTCCAAAAACCCTTTAGAGAATTTTGATGTAATTTGCACACAACATTCCAGACATAAATAGCAACGAAACAAATGAAAAATTTAAAAATACGCCATCACTGGTTTCTTCGCAATTTTCCACCAAATATTATGCTCATGAAAAAAGCGCACTTTCAATCAAATTTTCCCAATTTTTCCAAAAACCCTTTAAAGAATTTTGATGTAATTTGCACACAACATTTCAGACATAAATAGCAACGAAACAAATGAAAAATTTAAAAATACGTCATCACAGGTTTCTTCGTAATTTTTCACCAAAAATTATGCTCATGAAAAAGTTAAATTTGATCATTTTTAAAACCAATTTAGAAGGACGCGACAGTTTATCGGGATAACACGATAAATCCTCGCTTATCTTCTCATTTAAACGTTAAACGCTGGCCCGCACAATACAATTCGAAAAGTGTCTGGATAGATTGCGGCCTGCGCACGTAGCCAATTCAAGTTTTGAACGGCCGTTTAGCTTTAGAACACCAGCGTGATGAAGATTGAATGGTGAGTGGCGCGGCTAAAAATTCGCACTCATTTAGAAACTATTAATTTTAATAAAATCTTATTTAGCGAAATCAATTTCGCGAGTGGCAACGAGTCGCGCTCGTAAACAACTACGCCGACCTATTTTTTTTTTAAACAATTTTAACAACCTCTAATTAGGAACGAAAATACATTCTACGCCAATTATCCATCTCTGCACTCGCGTTCTGTTTATTTGTGAATACGGAATGGTACATATTTTATTTTCGGCCGAAATATTTTCGAAAAAGTGGGGCGCCATTTGCAATGCAAAATTTTTGCGCGTGTTATACTTTTAACGCAAATGATGCTAGTTAACAGAAAATAAAACGAATGCACTATATTTGCTGTAAACAACGCATCATTTACGTTTGTTCTTTCGAGAGAAATGAAGACGATATTTCGAAAATTTTGATAAAAAAAAGATATACGCAGGATTTTAAGCATGGATTTATTCGAAGTCCATCCATTTTTCATAGGGTGTATTATTTCGAAAACAGGACATATAGTAGAATCAATGTTTTTATATTTTTTTAACTGCACGGCGCTATTCGCTGATTCAAAATGCTAAACGTGCATTCTCGTGCGATTATTTTAAAAACTAGCGAAAGGGTGTTTGCAGATTTTAGTTCATACATGTAGTAGAATCTATTTTGAGTAATTTTGGAAATTTTCCAGTTTGTGGCAATTGTTTTTATATTTTTTTAACCGCACGGCGCAATTCGCCGATTCAAAATGCTAAAAGTGCATTCTCGTGCGATTATTTTAAAAACTAGTGAAGGGGTGTTTCCAGATTTTAGTTCATACATGTAGTAGAATCCATTTTGAGTAATTTTGGAAATTTTTCAGTTTGTGGCAATTGTTTTTATATTTTTTTAACCGCACGGCGCAATTCGCTGATTCAAAATGCTAAAAGTGCATTCTCGTGCGATTATTTTAAAAACTAGCGAAAGGGTGTTTGCAGATTTTAGTTCATACATGTAGTAGAATCTATTTTGAGTAATTTTGGAAATTTTCCAGTTTGTGGCAATTGTTTTTATATTTTTTTAACCGCACGGCGCAATTCGCCGATTCAAAATGCTAAAAGTGCATTCTCGTGCGATTATTTTAAAAACTAGTGAAGGGGTGTTTCCAGATTTTAGTTCATACATGTAGTAGAATCCATTTTGAGTAATTTTGGAAATTTTTCAGTTTGTGGCAATTGTTTTTATATTTTTTTAACCGCACGGCGCAATTCGCTGATTCAAAATGCTAAAAGTGCATTCTCGTGCGATTATTTTAAAAACTAGCGAAAGGGTGTTTGCAGATTTTAGTTCATACATGTAGTAGAATCTATTTTGAGTAATTTTGGAAATTTTCCAGTTTGTGGCAATTGTTTTTATATTTTTTTAACCGCACGGCGCAATTCGCTGATTCAAAATGCTAAACGTGCATTCTCGTGCGATTATTTTAAAAACTAGTGAAGGGGTGTTTGCAGATTTTAGTTCATACATGTAGTAGAATCTATTTTGAGTAATTTTTGAAATTTTCCAGTTTGTAGCAATTGTTTTTATATTTTTTTAACCGCACGGCGCAATTCGCCGATTCAAAATGCTAAAAGTGCATTCTCGTGCGATTATTTTAAAAACGAGTGAAGGGGTGTTTGTAGATTTTAGTTCATACATGTAGTAGAATCTATTTTGAGTAATTTTGGAATTTTTTCAGTTGCGACTAAACCCAATGTACAGCTGACATTGGTATTCAAAAATAAATCATCCCAGCAAAAATATGTTCATGGAAATTTTCTGGTCGTTTACATGCGCCGTTAAAAATAGTCGGTCGGCATGATTTGTAACTAGTGCCGCAATAATTACGGCCACACGTATGAATCTAAATACTTCTTGGATCCCATATTTCATCCCGCGCACTCCTTCGCGCCTGCCTCTGCTATATAATTAAATTAAATTAACATATTAATATCGAGTTGGACCCATTTATCTAACGAGGAACTAAGTGCATTAGTCTTGCTCGGTGACATTCTAACAATATTAGCATTGCTTCTATTAACAATAATGTAGAAGCGTACGCTTAGTTACATTTGTTGCTTTAAAAAAGAAATTATTCTTTTGGGCTGCCCTGCAGTGGGTAAGAGCGAGCGTCTGCCTGCTGCATCGCGAGTCGAGTGGATTCGATTCCCCGCCCGGGCGGAATGGAAATATTCGCTCGAGTCGGTGATCGTTGTAATCGTTTTACATTATTCATGTGTTCATTTCCTTTCGAAGTTATTCAAGTAAAATATCGTTAGTGGCTAATCACTTACGCTAATAAAAAAATAGTTACTCGTAGTCAGATAATGACTGTCTCTTATCTCAAACTATAGTCACGGTGTAAACCGAAACAGAAATATACATTTGCATATTATATATAAGATGTACCATCGCGTAGTAAACGCCTTCAGCATTAAATACTTCAAAATAGAGAAGTTTGTTCACGAGATGAAAAAGTTTACATTCGGATTAATTTATTGTTAGAAGATTTCTGTTCTTTCATTTTTACAAACAAAGTGCGTAAATTACGGTCGACGCAGGATACTATGGCCTCTTGAATATCCGCCTGAAAAGGTGTTGTATTTCAGAGGTTATAAGATAACCCGTGTGCTATTCTTGGTCTCTTTACACACTTTTATAGTTTCCTTCGCTTTAATAAAATTGGGTGCATGTTTCGTTACAGAATTTCACTTCCTATTGCTTGACCTCATTTCGTTTTATGGTATACCGGGGAATGGAAAATATCGAAATAAAATATCTTTAAGCGCACAAACTTGATTTTAGTGTAGTTTTATTACAAATATTTCTATTTACCTAATTGACTTTTTGTTGCATTTTCATTGCGAAGAAATCTAGATAGTGATGAGATTACCAAGAATATCGAAACCTCAGAGAGATGGTCAGCGATAAAACTAAAGTAGGTACATGAATAATACATGAAGGAAAAAATTCGTAGTCTCCAAAAAATTAATTATAACATTCCCATCGATATCAAAGTATGGATTTGTATAAAACACTGGCACCTACCTTTAAATACATCCAATGTAAAACTTGCACAAGCAATTAATCCGCAAACTACTCACAGGCTGCCAGAGTAGAGTGGGTGATTAAATTGGAACGTACCTGCAAAACAAAAAGAGAGAAACAATTAAGCCTCGAAAAACCTGATCTCTCTTGCGTTCGTCTTTTTATTTGATTAATTGAATACCCTCCCAGAATTAATTCCGCAAACTATTATAATTTCATTCGCCATCGGACGCAATTAACCATCGGGATGGTCCTTCGAAAAATTACAAAATTCCATCGCGCTGTCACGGTTACGTTTATCCATTAAAACTTGAATGAAGTGATGGATTCGGCAGAATGTAGTAATTTCTGTAAATAAGTCTTATCTTATGAAAGGGGGAAATGTAATAAAAAAAAAAATCCAGAAATTGTTGAAATGGCATCCCCAA
Organism: Ocypus olens; assembly: GCA_910593695.2. Lineage (NCBI taxonomy): Eukaryota > Metazoa > Arthropoda > Insecta > Coleoptera > Staphylinidae > Ocypus > Ocypus olens. The sequence continues at coordinate 1,849,073 of OU343062.1, read as the reverse complement.
AACGGATATTTTCGTAAAAAATTAAAAAAAAAAAAATCACGATCACAATACTTTCTCGTACTTCGTAACGGAGAAAGTAATAAAATTTTGATTTGGAAGAAACGGTTCAGTTCAGTCATTTCTGCTCTTCCACTTCACCGTTAAACTTTAAAAGAAAAATTCCGCCAAAAAAATTAAAAAATTAGTCGTAAACATCAATAAAAATCTGAAATGTAGGACAAAGAAATTTAAAAAAGTTGACCAAAACGTAGGGCCTGAAAATGCGGAAATATTAAAAATTGTAACAAACTAATAAAAAAATATCGGTCAAAATAAAGAATTATTCATTTATATGCGAGAATTTTCGAGTTTTGTTCGTTGAAAATGATTTTCCTTTCGCCTGAATTTTCAAGTTATTTGGTATGTATTTTTATTTTTGGATCAGGATTTTTGATTTTTTGGCCAATATCTTCAGCTATTCCAAATTTTGTTTTTTTGCCAAAATATTCGATTTGTTTGTTGAAATTTTGGATATTTTAATCAAGGCTGAGTTTTCGACGTTTTGTCTAAATTTAGGCCAAAAGGTCGAAAATAGAATATGCAAACCCAGAAATTCAAAATTTCAACAAACGAATCGAATATTTTGGCCAAGAAATTAAAAAAAAAAATGGAACGAAACAGCCAATCGGCCAATAATCAAAAATCCTGTGCAAAAGATTTAAGAAAAATCCACAATGTTGGTCAAAAAGTCGAAAATTTAGATAAAACATAGAAAACTCGGGGCTAAAGATAATAAACGCAGACTAAACGAAAAATCAAAAATGTGGACCAAGAAATCGAAAATTTTAACAATTACATTGAAAAGTTAGGTCAAAATAATGAAAAATTTAGGTCAAAAGATTTAAAACAAAACGAATCTATAATGTTGGCCAGAAAATCGAAAATTTAGACAGTACATCGAAAAAGATAATAAATGCAGACTAAAAAATCGAAAATTTTAACAAACAAAACTCGAAAATACCGGAAAAAATAAAAATAAAATCTCGCACATAAATCAATAATTCAGGTTATGGATATTTTAACAAAAATCAAATCAAAAATTTGGAACTAGGATTAAAAATTCGGCCCGAAAAATCAAACATTTTAACAATTAAATCGAAAATTCAGGTCAAAATAAAGAATATTTGAAGCAAAGCATAAAAAAATGTCAAAATTAAAAATTCTGTTCGAAGAATCAAAAATACGGACCAATAAGATGAAAATTTTAACAATTAAATCGAAAATTCAGGTCAAAATAAAGAATATTTGGAGCAAAGCATAAAAAAATTGACAAAAAAAATCTAAAAATTAAAAATACGGACCAATAAAATGAAAATTTTAACAATTAAATTGAAAATTCAGGTCAAAATACAGAATATTTGGAGCAAAGCATAAAAAAATTTGACTAAAAAAAAAATCTCAAAATTAAAAATTCTGTTCGAAAAATCAAAAATACGGACCAATAAAATGAAAATTTAAACAATTAAATCGAAAATTTATGTCAAAATAAAGAATATTTAGGATAACAGATCAAAAAAATAGACCCTAAAGAATTGAAAATACAGGTCAAAAATCTAAAAATAATTTTTATTATTATTTATATTTATTTTTAATTTAAATCATATTTTAAATGTACATCAAGCGTTTTGTGTCAAATTTTTGATAAAATATAAATTCTAAGTCAGTTTATTAAAAAACTGAAGAGTTTCGAAATAAACTTATTCTTTATAAGTTTTTTATTTTTAAATTCTCTACAATTATTGTTAATATAAATTTGCTGTAACTATTATCGTTTCATAATTATAAAAAAAAATGAAAAAAAAAAACTTTTTCTCGAATAACAATGATTTTATGAAAAATATTTTCAAACAAAAGGTGTTCATTTCTTTGTTGTCTTTAATATTTGCTTAAATGTTTTGTGATATTTTTCATATTTAACAAAATATTGGCAAAAAACAAAAAACAGTTAAGGTAAACACCCACTTCCGGTGTACGAAATTTTACCAAAAGCTTTTCAGTTCTTCAGATTATCAAGTAAGACTTATGGTTAAAGTTTCATATCAATTCCTTTATTAGTTTTTGAGATACAGCGCGCACACACAGATACACACACACAGACACACAGGACACACACAGACACACAGGACAGACACACAGGACACACACAGACACACAGGACAGACACACAGGACACACACAGGCACACACAGACATACAGACACACACACAGACACACACACACACACACACACACACACACACAGACACAGACACACACAGACACACACACAGACACAGACACATACAGAAATACACACAGACACACACACACAAACACACAGGACACACACAGGCACACACAGACATACAGACACACACACAGACACACAGAGACACAAAAAACAATTTTCCAGAAATTGTTGAAATGGCATCTAGAGACCATAAAACGGATATTTCCGTTAAAAAAAATTTTTTGAAAAAAAATTACGATCACAATACTTTCTCGTACTTCGTAACGGATAAAGTAAAAAAAATCTAAAAATTATTGAAATGGCATCTAGAGATCCCAGATCCCAAAGCGGATATTTTTGTAAAAAAAAATTTTTAAAAATTTTCACGATCACAAGACTTTCTCGTACTTCGTAATGGAGAAAGTAAAAAAAAAATCTAGAAATTGTTGAAATGGCATCTAGAGATCCCAAAGCGGATATTTCCGTTAAGAAAAAGTTAAAAAAAATTTCACGATCACAAAACTTTCTCGTACTTCGTAATGGAGAAAGTAAAAAAAAACACTTTAACGTGTGAAATATTACTTTTCGGCCCTACGAAGTAATTCACTAATATTAAGCTGGCTACTCACCACGACAAGTAACTTGATTAGGCAATTTTTATAAATTTATTCTGAAACTGAGTCAAATGCATTTTTATCAATTTTAATCAGTGCAAAACGATTTAATGACTCTGTCAAAAAAAATCCAAAGACTAGGAGATTAACTGCAAGATTTTGAGATTATCTTCATCCTGAAATTTTTTATTGCATTCTTAAATATGATTTGATAATCATCTAGAATAAGGCTAAAAGATTTCCGGTCAATTGCTTGTTTTGGTCATTTGTAAAAGGGTCTCAAGAAAGATATGCTCTCTCTCTCTTCCTCTCTCTCTCTCTCTCTCTCTCTCTCTCTCTCTCTCTCTCTGTCAACTAGAATTTTAGCCAAAAAAATTTTGTTAACCGAATTGGTACACTTCGTCCTCCAGTCAATTGCTTGTTGTGGTCATTTGTAAAAGGGTCTCAAGAAAGGTATGGTCTCTCTCTCTCTCTCTTTTTTCTCTCTCTCTCTCACTATCTCTCTATCTCTCTCTCTCTCTTTCTCAACTAGAATTTTAGCCGAAAATGTTTTGTTAATCGAATCGGTACACTTCGTCCCGTCCGGCCTGCATACACTAGGTTTCGTATAAACCGGATTTTTTTTTTTGTAAAGGGGATCGGTATTATCTTCATGAAACAATTTTATTGATTTCACTCACACCAGAAACTGGAAATTTCGGCTGTTCAACCTTGACTGCTTCAATTAGCTAATAGCCGTGTTTACAACTGTTAACTCTATTGTCATAGTATAACATAATCTGTGTAACCTAGATACGAGCCGGCACGCGTTGTGTGTGTACGTTTTGGGTATTTAATGTGTTCGTCGTGTCCAGCCAAGGTAATGGCATACGTGCCATGTCACCGGCCCTAACTACCATCGAGCATTTATGACTTCGTGCTGGACCCGCACATAAATTATGGGCCACGGTTCCGTGTCTTCGCCGTGAATTCATTAAAATTTTAAACGGAAGGACGTTGTAGGTAGCTGCAAAAGCTAAGAGAGAGAATTCTTTCGGTGCGTGTTCCAAAGGTTTTGGCCTAGTTTCCAGATGAGGCGTGTTATTATCCAAAGAAAAAAAAATGTGCTAAATTATTGTTTTGAGAAGTTTTCGTTCGTGGAATCGTAGGTAGGTGTTTTGCTGAAATATATTTTTTAATGAGAAAGAATCTAAAGTCCAATAATATTGTTCGATAGTGTTAGTAGCAACTTATAAGAATTTTAAATGAAAATAATGGATGGATGTTTTTCCAGTATTTTCGATTTTTTTTTGGTCTAAATTTTTTATGTTCTGCTCCAAATATTCTTTATTTTGACTTAAATTTTCGATTTAATTGTAAAAATTTTTGATTTTTGGTCCGCATTTTTGATTTTTGGTTTAGTTTGCATTTATTATCTTTAGCCCCGAGTTATCGATGTTTTGTCTAAATTTTCAACTTTTCGACCAACATTGTGGATTTTTTTTATCTTTTGCCCTAAATTTTTATTTTTTTATTTGTCAGTAAAATTTTTCCTTTCCTTGGTTTACCATTTTTATTTTTAGGTCAGAATTTTAGGTTTTTGGTCTATTTTTTATCTTATATTTTAGATTTTTAAACTTTGATTATTGATTTTCACGAATTCAAAAATTCACGATTTTTGTTAGTTTTTGCCATTATTTGCCACGTGGTGCGTGGTCGACCCCGCGTTAAATCAAAGAGTGAAAAATGAAAAATATTACAAATTACTTTTAACAAACATTAAAGAACATCTCTTGTCGATCAAGAATATTAATCTATGTTAATCTAGAATAGTATAGAAATGCTTTAATTATTTCCATCAGCATAATTCTGTCGATATTTATAAATTAATTGATGTCCTAATACACATCGCGAGTGATTGAGGTTTAACGAAATCGTTAGGTAAGACCTGACAAGAAATCGATATGTCGCGACCCACACCCAAAAAATGCGCGGAAAAAGCGCGGTGAAAGTTCCACAGTCTAGACCGCAGTAATTTTTTAATCGCCCCGAGCTTTCAGCTCCGAACAAAGACATAATTTCGGACGATGATGAAAAAGAGCGTTCACTTCCTAATGAACCCATCCGCAGCAGCGCTGATTACTCCCCCGCACTCTAATCAACCTTCGCGACCAGATATTTTGAGCTGATGTGTACAGGGTGTCTACGCTAAACCGTTCGCTCCATACGCCGGGCGTGCCGCTCCAAATGCAGGGCGCGCCGCTCCACGCGCCTTCTGGATTTTTTACGTAATTATCCGATTCCCGCATTGTTAAATTAAATTATTTCCCTCCTTAGATTATCCTTGAAAATGTTTATCTTTACTTGATAGCACGAATCGAATTATACGCGATTTCGATGGTGAATGAACCTCAGTTACGCAATACCAGCGAACGCACTAAATTAATTCCAATTCCACGCACAATAAAAGCGTAATAAAGAGGAATGCCTGAGAGGATTAATTTATTTCTGGACCTCAAATTGGACGTCAGCGGCGGTGCGGTATCAATTCGAAACCAAGGACTGCACTGGCCGCTGTTTTAATTTTAATTAACGCCGATTAAAATGGTATCACGCAATTTTTCACCATTTCCTAGTTCGCCTATATTGGCCTTAAGTTTCACTAAAAAAAAGCGATATGGCCATCATATTACTTTCTCCGATTTTATAGTATAATTTATATTTATAGATTCATTAATTATTTTCAATTTAAATCATATTTTAATTTGAGCGTTTCACATGATCGGATGATACAGTCGTTTGAAACGTCAAAATTATGAAAGGTAAAAATGACAAATTAAAAAAATTCTAAAAAAAATCCTGAAAAAGATTTCAAAAAATAGTCTTGATTAAAAAGTCTTAAAAATCTAAATAAATAAAAAGTCTTAAAAATCTAAATAAATAAAAAGTTTTGAAAATAGTCAATAGCCAAAATTATCTGAAAAAGTTCTGATAAAAAGTCCTTAAAAAGGTCTAAAATATGTCATGAAAAAAAAAATGCAAAAAATGTCGTGAAGAAAATTCTGAAAAATTTGTTCTAAAAAAATCCCGAAAATAAGTCATCAATACAGGATTCTTAAGATAATCCCAAAAACGTCCCGAAAAAAAATTTCAAAAAAAAAATGTCCTGAAATATAATTTGCGTGATACGTTCTTTGACATTCAACCTTACAGGCAAGCGACGGCAGTGAACGTATTGAGACATCGGAAAAAACGAAAATCCACTTTCAGTTTATCGTATTATTAAATTTCAGTAAGAAATCTATTTTTGGTTTTTAATTTTTAAGATAGAGTGCATAGATACACAAAGATACAATAAATCTATTATTATATTATTATTATAATTAAAGCCAGAGACATAGTAATTTTTCAAAAATGGTCGAAACCTCAAAAATAATATTTCTGTTGAAATTTTGACATCGAAAAATATCACGAGAACACTACTTTGTTAAAAATATTATACTACTAAATATTTGGTTAATATTAGAAATGATAATTTTTTATATTCTTAATATGTTCATTATGTGAGGAGTGACGAAGAATCATTAACACGACAAAAAGAATTTTATCTCGGAATAATGTAAACAAAGATTACTAGGTAGGAGAGAGTACATAGAGATTAGGTGAGGCAAATAGCGTCTCGGTGATTGTTGTAATACCACAATTGACCGTTAACTGTATTAGAAGATGCTGTTTCATGCTACCAAGAAAATAGAAGAGAACGAGCAACTTCAAAATCACAATAAACTGTGTTCTCGTGTGATTATCTTTAAATCTAGTGATGATACATTGACGTATTTTGATTGTACACGAAGCGGAATTAATTTTGAGTTAATCTAAAAAGTTTCAAGCCCGTGGCATTTGTTTTTCTATTTTTTTTTATTCATAAGAGAACGAGCAACTTCAAAATCACAATAAACTGTGTTCTCGTGTGATTATCTCTAAATCTAGTGATGATACATTGACGTATTTTGATTGTATCACGAAGCAGAATTAATTTTGAGTTAATCTAAAAAAATTTCAAGCCCGTGGCATTTGTTTTTCTATTTATTTTTTAATTCATAAGAGAACGAGCAACTTCAAAATCACAATAAACTGTGTTCTCGTGTGATTATCTCTAAATCTAGTGATGATACACTGACGTATTTTGATTGTATCACGAAGCAGAATTAATTTTGAGTTAATCTAAAAAAATTTCAAGCCCGTGGCATTTGTTTTTCTATTTTTTTTTTAATTCATAAGAGAACGAGCAACTTCAAAATCACAATAAACTGTGTTCTCGTGTGATTATCTCTAAATCTAGTGATGATACACTGACGTATTTTGATTGTATCACGAAGCTGAATTAATTTTGAGTTAATCTAAAAAGTTTCAAGCCCGTGGCGTTTGTTTTTCTATTTTTTTTTTAATTCATAAGAGAACGAGCAACTTCAAAATCACAATAAACTGTGTTCTCGTGTGATTATCTCTAAATCTAGTGATGATACACTGACGTATTTTGATTGTATCACGAAGCTGAATTAATTTTGAGTTAATCTAAAAAGTTTCAAGCCCGTGGCGTTTGTTTTTCTATTTTTTTTTTAATTCATAAGAGAACGAGCAACTTCAAAATCACAATAAACTGTGTTCTCGTGTGATTATCTCTAAATCTAGTGATGATACATTGACGTATTTTGATTGTATCACGAAGCTGAATTAATTTTGAGTTAATCTACAAAGTTTCAAGCCCGTGGCATTTGTTTTTCTATTTTTTTTTTTTATTCATAAGAGAACGAGCAACTTCAAAATCACAATAAACTGTGTTCCCGTGTGATTATCTCTAAATCTAGTGATGATAAACAAATGAACGCATTGTTGTGTTAATATGCCTAACATTAACATCGTGGTAGGCGCGGATCAAACAAAATGTTCGAAGCCATAAATCGGTTAATCGCCAATAAATCGTGCGTGTCCATCCTTCCGAGAGATGTCTCTCGACAAGGCGACGATTTATTTTGTTTATCTTTTATGGGTAATATAAATATAATGTAAATATAGGTCGGAACGTGATGCGGTTTACGGCTATTTCTGGTTAGCGTCAAATTGCGCAATCCATCGACGGATTAAATAGGAACACCACGGCACAATCTCGGATTCCGCAAACAGACACACACCGTTCTATCTTGGGCTAGGTTAGTGTACATCATTTCATTTGTCAAAACATAAATACTTTTAGAAATAAACTACATCAATATTACGTCATATTTTCAAGGTTTCAAAATTTGACCAAAATTGTTTGCAAATTTTCATGTTTTTAACGTTTTGAAAACATGAAATAAACAATTTTTTACTTTCTCCGTTACGAAATACGAAAAAGTATTGTGATCGTGATTTTTTTTCAAATTTTTTTTTACGGAAATATCCGTTTTAGGGTCCCTAGATACCATTTCAACAATTTCTGGAAAAAAAAAATGAGTGTCTGTGTGTGTGTCTGTGTGTGCGCCCGTGTGTCTGCATGTGTATCTGTCTGTGCGCGCTGTATCTCAAAAACTAATAAAGCAATTGATATGAAACTTTGAACATCCGTCTTATTTGATCATCTGAAGAACTAAAAAGCTTTTGGTAAAATTTCGTACACCGGAAGTGGGCGTTTACCTTAACCGTTTTTTGTTTTTTGCCAATATTTTCTTAAGTATGAAAAATATCGCAAAAACATTTAAACAAAAATTGAAGACAACAAAGAAATGAACATCTTTTGCTTGAAAACATTTCTCATAAAATCATTTTTATTCGAGAAAAAAAATTATTATTTTTTTTTTATTCTTGGTTTATAATTATAAAACGATAATAGTTACAGCAAATTTATGTTAATAATAACTGTAGAGAATGCCAAAATGAACAACTTATAAAGAATAAGTTTTTTTCGAAATCCCTTTAGTTTTTGAGTAAACTGAATAAGAATAATTTTTCCATCTTTCATAATTTTGACGTTTTAAACGTCAGTTTCATCCGCTCGATGTACATTTAAAATATGATTTAAATTGAAAATACGCGTAAATATAATCATGTCGGAGAAAGTAACATGATGGCCATATCACCATTTTTCTTCAAACAACCGTTATAAAACAATGATGACTCGGATGGCGGCCATTGTATATGCGGAATTGACTTTTTAACCCGGTTTTAGAATCGCGCTCGATTTACAAGTTATAAATTTTCATGCCGCTTGGAAACTTAATAAACAATAAAAGCTGCTTATAAAAGGCTAATAAATATTCAGCGTGCTCTCTTATTAAGGAGCCTCCTGGAGTATAAGCGTGTAGACATGTCAGATGATGATGCTAATATCTGACACACTTGCGCTACCGGGTCAATGCACTTTATCTCTTTACTTATTTACTCGCTTATCAGACCATTATTATAATATTTAGAGCTCCGCACACGAAGCCTCATAATATTACGCCGCTCGTAATAACAACAAACATTCGGGCTGTTTCTCTGCAGATAAGCGCGCGCGCGCTCTTTGCTAATTGGCGTTCTTTAATTAGACATCTGGAGAGATGGCGCGGATGATGGGGAGATTGCGACAGCGCGCGCGTTCGGGGTTTCTAAAAAGGCGCCAAAAGTAGAAAGTCGCGCGCGACTGGACGTGAATTTTCGAGAAAAATTAAGTAATCTTTCCGCCGGTGCGGCCATAAATCAGCGGCCATTTTGGGATGTGTGGAAAAATAACGAGGAGACGACGGTTAAATTTGAGCAGCCAGGAAATTCCTGCGTTCGATTTTTATCGCGGAATATTGCGCGTTGGTGTAAATAAGGTCTTTAGCCTTGTATTCAGTGAAATAACTAATTTACTAAAGTCGTAATCGTTTTTCGGAAGCGTCCGAAATGTGATTTTTTAGAAAAGTGGCTGAGGGATTGCAACCGCAGGTCGCACCCCAATTTCTTATAGTAACCTTTGTGTCCTAATGCATTGGGGATTTTTTTGAACCTAGTCCCGGTTTTCCAGCTCAAAAATACAGGGAGGAGATAGTTTTGGCGTGAACCTCTGCATCGTCAAAAATCGATTTTCAAAAAATCACCCTGTATCAATTGGGTAACTTAATAATCGCGGATTTCGCGGGCCCCTAGAAGACGTTTGCGGCTTTCGGAAAAAAAAAAAATTGGAAAAAAAATTTTTTAGGGGTTGGCAACCCTTTTTTTGAGGGGTTGAGAACCGTTTTTTGAAGGGGTGGTTGGAGGGGGTTGAAATTTTCATAGCTTGTTCTTGAATTATTTGTGATTTTTCATGAAAATTTCTCAACCCTCTACCTATTACAGTTTTTGAGAGCTCGCACTTTGGTGGGGCTCTTGCGTTTAGGAGAATGTAGTAATTTTAAATGGTTGCATACATTTGTTTTTTTTTCACATATGGTATTGCGTCTATCGCTCTATATCTTGCTCGAATTTAGTTAATGTTTCTCGCAGATTTTATGTCCTTTTTTTTGTATGTGGGTTAATGTGGCATTCGTTACTATCATCAAATTGCAGGCATGTGCGGCCAGTGGCAATTTATACGGCCCATTCATCACCAGATAAAAGCTTTTCTCGTAAATTTTAAAGGTCAAACGTCGTCGTATGAAATTCGAAGAGAGATGCAAAAAAAAATTAGGCGTGATGTAATGCAACACATATTATAAACTAATTCGATGGGTAACTGTAACGCGCATTTCGGAGCATCTATCTTGAACGGATTTTCGAGAAAACTGGGAATAATTGGGCTTTATTATTATAAAAAAATCAAGGGATGTTAAATATTTATATTTAAAGATAATCAAAATCAAATTTGAATTTCCCTCCTATTAGTTGATAGTTGTGACCACTATTGGATTTTAATTTGAATTTCCCGCTCCAATAAATGACGTTGAGCAATACGTTTGAGTTGTAATTTGAATTTCCCACTTTTAAATTCTACAAGATTGAAATTTTTCGCCTAGAAATTGATGGTTGGCACCACTGTTACCGGTTTAATTTAAATTTCCAGCTCCAGAAAATGACAGTGGGCAACATTTGCGTTTTAATTTGAATGTTCCGCAACTATATTCACCCAGATTTAAATTTTCTGCCCATAAGTTCATAGTTGGCACCACTGTTTTGTTTTAATTGGAATTTTCCTCTCCAGAAAATTACAGTGGGCAACACTTTTGAATTTTAATTTTAATTCCCCACTTTTAAATTCTATAAGATTTTAATATTTCGCCTAGAAATTGATAGTTGGCACCACTGCTGGGGTTTACTTTGAATTTCCCGCTCCAGAAAATGACAGTGGGTAACATTTGCGTTTTAGTTTGAATTTTCCACAACAATATTTTCCCAGATTTAAATTTTCTGCCCATAAGTTGATAGTTGGCACCACTGGTGTGCTTTAATCTGAATTTCCCTCTCCAGAAAATTACAGTGGGCAACACTTTTGAGTTTTAATTTAAATTTCCCACTTTAAAATTGTTGATTTTTTGCCTAGAAATTGATTGTTGGCACCACTGTTGCGGTTTAATTTGAATTTCCCGCTCCAGAAAATGACAGCGGATAACATTTGCGTTTTAATTTGAATGTTCCGCAACAATATTCACCCAGATTTAAATTTTCTGCCTAGAAGTTGATAGTTGGCACCACTGGTGTGTTTTAATTTGAATTTTCCGCTGAGTTTTAATTTGAATTTCCCACTTTAAAATTTTGCATTATTTGAATTTCCCGCCTATTAGTTGATAGAAGAGACCACTGTTGGATTTTAATTTGAATTTCCCGCTCCAATAAATAACATTGGGCAACCCTTTTGAGTTTTAATTTGAATTTCCCACTTTTAAATTATCTTAGATTTGAATTTTCCGCCTATAAATTATTGATTGGCACCACTGTTGGGGTAAATTTGATTTTCCCTCTTCAGCAAATGATACTGGACAACGATTTTGAGTTTTAATTGGAATTTCCCACTTTTAAATTATCTTAGATTTGAATTTACCGCCACAATATTTTCCCATATTTTAATGTCTTGTCATAAAACTCCTTCAGATTTAAATTTCCCGCACCAACAATTGACAGTTGGCAACATTTTAGAGTTTTAATTTGATTTCTCCATTTTTAAATTCCCTCCGATTTCAATTTTCAGCCAGATTAAATTTCCTGCCTAAAAATGGATAGTTGGTAGCACTGTGGGTTTAAATTTTGATTTCCCGCTCCAACATTTGACAGTATGCGACACTTTTCAGTAATTTCAAACTTTGAATTCCTCCCAGATTTGAGTTTTCCGCCATAATAGTTTCCCAGATTTAAATTTCTTGTTATAAAACTCCTTCAGATTTAAATTTCCCGCTCCAACAATTGACAGTTGGCAACACTTTTAATTTCCCGCTTTTAAATTCTTTCAGAGTTTCCGCCATAATATTTTCCCATATTTAAATTTCTTGCCATAAAACTCCTTCAGATTCAAATTTGCCGCTCCAACAATTGACAGTTGGTAACACTTTTGAGTTTTAATTTTAATTCTCTCAGATCTAAATATTCCGCCACAATATTCTGCCAGATTTAATTTTCCTGCCTAGAAATTAATAGTTGGTACCACTGTAGGATTTAAATTTGGATTTCACGCTCTAACATTTGACAGTACGCGACATTTTCAGTAATTTCAAACTTTCAATTCCTCCCAGATTTGAATTGTCCACCATAATATTTTCCCAGATTTAAATTTCTTGTCATGAAACTCCTTCAGATTTAAATTTGCCGCTCCAACAATTGACAGTTGGCAACCCTTTTAAGTTTTAATTTCCCACTTTCAAATTGTTCCAGATTTTCCACTATATTTTCCCATATTTAAATTTCTTGTTATAAAACTCCTTCAGATTTAAATTTCCCGCTCCAACAATTTACAGTTGGTAACACTTTTGAGTTTTAATTTTAATTCTCTTAGATTTGAATATTCCGCCACAATATTCTCCCAGATTTAATTTTCCTGCCTAGAAATTTATAGTTGGTACCACTGTTGGATTTAAATTTGGATTTCCCGCTCTAACATTTGACAGTAATTTCAAACTTTCAATTCCTCCCAGATTTGAATTGTCCGCCATAATATTTTACCAGATGTAAAATTCTTGTTATAAAACTTTTGAAGACTTAAATTTCCAGCTCCAACAAATGACAGCGGGCAACACTTTGAGTTTTAATTTTAATTTCCACTTTCAAATTTTTCCAGATTTTTCGCCATAATATTTTCCCATATTTAAATTTCTTGTCATGAAACTACCTTAGATTTAAATTTCCCGCTCCAACAATTTACAGTTGGCAACACTTTTGAGTTTTAATTCAATTGACAGTTGGCAACACTTTTAAGTTTTAATTTTAATTTCCCACTTTCAAATTCTTCCAGATTTTCCGCCATAATATTTTCCCATATTTAAATATCTTGTCATGAAACTCCTTCAGATTTAAATTTCCCGCTCCAACAATTTACAGTTGGCAACACTTTTGAGTTTTAATTTTAATTCTCTCAGATTTGAATATTTCGCCACAATATTCTCCCAGATTTATATTTCCTGCCTAGAAATTGATAGTTGGTACCGCTGTTGGGTTTAAATTTTGATTTCCCGCTCTAACGTTTGACAGTAGGCGACACTAATTTCCAACTTTTAATTCCTCCCAGATTTGATTTGTGCGCCATATTTAAATTTTTTCGTTATAAAACTTCTATAGATTTAATTTTCTTCTTTTAAATTCAAGATTAAAATTTCCCGACTAAAAATTGAGATTTGGCACTACTGTTGGGTTTTATTTGAATTTCCCGCTCCAAGAAATTACAGAGGTAAAACTTTCAAGTTTAAATTTGAATATCGCACTCTAAAATTTTTCTAGATTTGAATTTTTCGGTACAATATTTTTCTAGATTCAAATTTCCCACCTAGAAATTGATAGTTGGCACTACCGTTGGGTTTTATTTGAATTTCCCGCTCCAACAAATCGCAGTGGGTTAAAATTTTAAGTTTAAATTTGAATTTCGCACTTTAAAATGTTTCTAGATTTGAATTTTCCGGTAAAATATTTTTCTAGATTTAAATTTCTAACCTAGAAATTGATAGTTGGCACTACTGTTGGGTTTTATTTGAATTTCCCGCTCCAACAAATTACAGTGGTAAAACTTTCAAGTTTAAATTTGAATTTCCCACTTTTAAATTTTTCTACATTTGAATTTGCCGCTACAAAATTCTTCAAGATTTAAATTTCCCGCCTAGAAATTGAGAGTTGGCACTACTGTTGTGTTTTATTCGAATTTCCCGCTCCAACAAATCGCAGTGGGCTAAAATTTTAAGTTTAAATTTGAATTTCGCACTCTCAAATTTTTTCTAGATTTGAATTTTCCGGTACAATATTTTTCTAGATTTAAATTTACCGCCTAGAAATTGAGAGTTGGCACTACTGTTGTGTTTTAATTTGAATTTGTCGCTTTAATAAATGACAGTGGGCAACCTGTCCCTGATTTAAATTTACCGCCTAGAAATTGAGAGTTGGCACTACTATTGGGTTTAATTTGAATTTCCCGCTCCAACAAATTACAGTGGTAAAACTTTTAAGTTTAAATTTGCATTTCCCACTTTTAAGTTCTTCTACATTTGAATTTTTCCGCTACAACATTCTTCAAGATTTAAATTTACCGCCTTGAAATTGCAGCTGGCACCTCTACTGGATTCTAATTTAAGTTTCACGTTCCAACAATTGACAAAATTTTCTCAGATTTAAATTTCTCGTCATAAAACTTTTTCATAAGAACTTTTTTAATTTCTCGCATTATCGCTGTGCACGTGTTTCTGAAGAAGTTTCTAAATCTCAATTTCACCTTCAAAAAAAAAAAACTTGAAATTTCATTAAATAAATTTTAAATCCCTTGCAGAATGTATCACCATCCACAAGTGTTTTAATAACCATACCTAAGGACGTAAAACTTTACAAGAACTTTCTAAATCCCTTGCACTATTGCTGTATACATGTTTTCTAAGAAGTTTCTTAATCATAGAAGACAAGTTGAGAACTTTTTAAATCCCGTGCTTACCGCAGTACACACATTTCATAAAAAACTTTCTAAAGCCCATGCACTGTAATTACGTTACCTAAAGACGTGAAAGTTTATATGAAAAAAAAAACTTTCTAAATCCATTGCATTACCGCCGCACGACTGTTTCCTAAGAAGTTTCTAAATCCCTTGCAACTTAGCCTGAAGAACTTTCAGAATCGAATGTACCTGTACTATATCCGACGTCTAAATTGAAACGAGAATTCCCATTCATACGGTTAATGAAGATTTTATATAAACATATATTATGATTGAATGGTCGACTGTGAACGATAATTTCACGCTTAAAGTGAGTTTGCAAAACACAATTAGCCGCCAGTGCGGATCCGTTTTATGGTCGCGCGGAACGAGCGAGCAAATATTTTGCGCCATTTAATCGCAATTAGTTTTTAATAGTTGATTTCATTATAAAACTAAATGTCGCATTTTATGATTATTTAGGCCATTAAAACGGTACGAAAAAGTCTTAATGAAAACAAAACAGTGCTATTTGGCCTAATGATTTTTTTGTGTTTTATTTGCTAAAATATCCTGATTAAACGTGGGATGCTGAACATTCTCTCGTACAAAACAAAAATATGTCATAAATTAATTTATCGACAATCAAAAATCGATTGATTCTAAAATTAAAATATTTAAATACTCATGGATTTATAAAAACTATAAAAAGAAAATGAATGAAACCCAATTTTAACAATGGGGTTCGATCCTTCGACCTTCCGACTACGAATCGGAGGTTTTATCGATGCGCCAAAAGGTCGGTATATGTTTGTTAACGCAAACGATTAAATAACAAATTAAAAAAACATTTTTTCTCGAAAACGGCTGAATTACTTACACCTGTTACACTCCTAGTTATGACCTACACGTGTGCCAAAGATGGACGAAATCGGTGAGTCACACATCTGATCCTCCCCTTGTTAGTAAGACTTAATTTTGCTTGCAGAGTTTGAATATTCAAATATTCAGGCTATATTTCGTCTTTATTATATTTAAGATATTGAAGGTTGAAGGTAAATACAGGGCTTTTATTTTAACACTGAACATATCATTATTCACGCCTATGTTCAATCGTAAAATAATCACATCAACGCATTTACAGGTAAGCAACCATACTTACTCAGTTTTATTTAATTATCAAAATTGTGGGAACAGCACTCGAGGCGTAATTAATCGATTGTTTATTTTGGGACTGCACACCCTTCTACTCATCCCCAAGCGAACTTAAAGCGTGCGCTGGTTTACGTAAACTAAACCAACACTTGTTTATTTCAAAATATCAAAATTACATTCTTTACGGTAGAAATAATCCAAAAAATATAGAAATAATGACTAAATTAGTTAAATAATTAATAACGGATTTCGTTTGCGGTCGCATAAATCTCGAGTAATTGATTTATAAATAAAGTAATAAATTTCAATAATTATACGTTATAACAAAGCATTAAATCGCCGTTTAAATAATGCGGTGATTGTATAATGTAATTATGAATAATTATGTGCGGCCTCTAATGAGATATTCGCGAAAGCGCGCATTAATTTTCAAATTCAAAATAGAGCGATAATTTCTGTGGGAATTCGTAATTAACAACTATTACGCGGACAAAACGATTTTACGCGTACCGTTGTTTTATGTTTTTGAATAAAGCAAGTTTAAACGCTGTAAATAATGAGTTATATGTTTCATGTCTTAAGTAGCTGTTACTACTTAATTCCACCAGGTTTGAATTTCCCGCCCTTAAAATAATCCCGAAGAAAGTAACTGTTGTCATTTAAATTTCCCACCCTTAAAATCCCCCCAAAGAAAGTAGCTGTTATCATTTGAATTTCCCGCCCTTAAAATCCTCCAAAGAAAGTAGCTATTATCATTTGAATTTCCCGCCCTTAAAATCCTCCCGAAGAAAGTAGCTTTTATCATTTGAATTTCCCGCCCTTAAAATCCACCCAAAGAAAGTAGCGGTTATCATTTGAACTTCCCGCCCTTAAAATGATCCCGAAGAAAGTAGCTGTTATCATTTGAATTTCCCGCCCTTAAAATCCCCTCAAAAAAAGTAGTGGTTATCATTTGAATTTCCCGCTCTTAAAATCCCCCCACAGAAAGTAGCCGTTGTTATTTGAATTCCTCAGATTTGAATTTCCCGCCTCTAATTTAAAGTTAAGGCACAGCAGCGTTGCCATTCCGGAGTGAAATCGGATGAAATTTCCGCAAATCGGGCAACACCGCAGAACTACCAACTCCGCTGTTACCATTGAATTGCCCCAGATTTGAATTTCCCGCCCTGAAAATTTCTCCCTAAGTAATTACCCACAAATTAATTTCTCGCCTCTAACTTGAACTTAAAATTTCCGGAAATTTTATATAAAAAAAAATTTAATCTCAAAGTTAAAACATTTTTACCGAATCAGGCACTTGATTTTATTTCGCAATTTTTAGTTCAGACATCATTTTTTTTTTATAAGAAATCAAAATGCACAAAATTCATCAAAATTACGAAGTTGAATTCAACTTTCAATACATTCTGTCACTGGTTGATTTATAAAAATTAAACGAACGTTATCCATAAACTATTTTGGTCTTCGCAAAAATATATTCCGTTTTATAATGACTATCCCATCCATAGATCTCCATTCTGATCGATTAAATCACTTCTGCTCGATTAATATAAACGGAACAAGTAAGTTCAATACCAAATCAATTATAATTGATTACCAAATTCTTACTATGGATTGGTAAGGCTGTTACTTGGTGAAATTCCATAATATATGTGGTAAGTAAAACACGTGTGTTGCGAATTTTCACAAATTTTTACTTTCTCCGTTACGAAGTACGAGAAAGTATTGTGATCGTGATTTTTTTTTCAAAAAATTTTTTTACGGAAATATCCGTTTTGGGGTCCCTAGATGCCATTTCAACAATTTCTGGAAAAAAAAAATTGTGTCTGTGTGTGTGTGTGTGTGTGTGTGTGTGTCTGTCTGTCTGTCTGTCTGTCTGTCTGTATGTTTGTATGCTGTCACATACACACAATGTTTTTTCCAGAAATTGTTAAAATGGCATCTAGAGACCCCAAACGGATATTTCCGTAAAAAAAATGAAAAATTTTTCACGGTCACAATACTTTCTCGTAGTTCGTAACAGAGGAAGTAACAAGTCCTGAACAAAAAAGTCCTGATAAAAATTCTTTATAAAAAGTCCACGTATATAGTCCTGAAAGAGAGTCTTAAAAATAGAGTGCCGACAAAAGAAATGTCTTGAAATAAGGTCCTAAAAAAAGACTTGAAAAATATTTTGAAGAAAAGCCCGAAAAAAAAATTCCAGAAAAGACTTAAATAAAAATCTCGAGAAAAGTTCTCAAAAAGGCCTGAAAAAAAGTATCGAAAAAAGCCTTACAAAAGTCCTGAAAAAGTCTTGAAAAGTCCTGAAAATACAGTACTGAGAAAAGTCCTTGAAAATAAAATCATGAAAAAGAGATCTAAAAAAAATCTTGAAAAAGCAGTTAAAAAAAAAAACTCCAAAAAGTACTCAAAATGTCCTAAAAAAAGTTCTGAAAGGTCTAAAAAAATCTTCTAAAAAATCCGGAAAAAGACCTAAAAAAAGTCCCAAAAAGAAGTTCTACAGAAGGGCCTGAAAAAATCTCGAAAAATATCACGAAAATAGTCCTGAAAATTAATCTAAAAAAAAAGTTCTAAAAAGGACTGAAAAAAGCCTTACAAAAGTCCTGAAAATACAGTCTTGAAAGTAAAGTACTGAGAAAAGTGTTAAAAATGGCCTTGAAAATAAAACCTGAAAAAGAGACCTAAAGAAAGTCCTGAAAAAGCAGTTATGAAAAAAGAATTTAAAAAAAAATTCCAAAAAGTACTCAAAATGTCATGAAACGAGTTCTGAAAGGCCTAAAAAAAATCTTTAAAAAAATCTTCTGAGAAGTCCTTAGTTTTAGTTGTTTAGTTGTTTAGTTGTTTGTTGATGCTTGACAATAATGTCTTACATAAGTCACCATACACAATGTAAATATACAGTAATGTACTTAGCAATTATAAATACAAAATTACAAAAAAAACATAATACAGATGCAGAATATAATATTAAATACAATAATGCCTAAAATGTCTTGAAAAAGACCTAAAAAGGTCCCGAAAAGAAGTTCTAAAGAAGGGCCTGAAAAAATCCCGTAAAACGTCGCGAAAACAGTCCTATAAAATATTTGAAAAAAGTTCCAAAAAGAGTCTTAAAAAAGTTCTGGAAAAACGGCCCGAAAAAAATGTACTGTAAAAAGGCCTTAAAACAGTTCTGGACAAAAGTTTCGAAAACAGTCCTGCAAAAGAATAAAAAAAATAAAGCCTTGAAAAGTCCAGAAAAAAAAGCCCTAAAGAAGGAAGTCTTGTAAAAAGGAGCCGAAAAAGAAAGTCCTAAAAAAATTACTGAAAAAAGTTCTGAAAACAATGTCCCGATAAAAATGTCCTGATCTTTGACCCTGAAAAATCCTGAAAAATGAATTCCAGACAAAAGAATCCTGAGAAAAGGATCCCGAAAAAAAATCCCTATAAAGGACTTTATAGAGATTATAATGATTATTTTTCGACCTCCTCTAACGTGTTTTGCTAAAACCTATATTTTCTCTTATTAACTAATTTAACTGTAATACCGTCAGTGGCGGCGTATTTTACAAAATTATTAAGAAGAATATGTTTTGAATAAATTTGAAAAGTTTTGAGTGTGCGGCAATTGTTTTTCTATTTTTTCTTCTCAGTTTAAAACATGTCGACTGCAGAAGAACCAAACGTTGTGTTCTCGGTCGATTATCTCGAAATTTTGTTACGGAGTATTTTGAGCATTTTGCAAAATTATTAAGAACAATATGTTTTCAGTGAATTTGAAAAGTTTTGAGTGTGTGGTAATTGTTTTTATATATTTTTTTAAGGAGTAAAACAGCGCAACTTCAGAATGGTGATAAGCTCTGTTCTGGGGGCCATTTATTCGAAATCTGGTGAAGGGGTAAATGAGGTTTTGTGTATGATTATGAAGAATGATGTGTTTTGAGTAATATTAGAGAGTTTCATGTTTGTGGCAATTGTTTTTATATTTTTTTTAAGGAGGAAAACAGCGCAACTACAGAATGGTGATAAGCTCTGTTCTCGGGGCATTTATTCGAAATCTGGTGATGGGGTAATTGAGGTTTTGTGCATGATTATGAAGAATGATGTGTTTTGAGTAATATTAGAGAGTTTCATGTTTGTGGCAATTGTTTTTATATTTTTTTTAAGGAGTAAAACAGCGCAACTTCAGAATGGTGATAAGCTCTGTTCTGGGGGCCATTTATTCGAAATCTGGTGAAGGGGTAAATGAGGTTTTGTGTATGATTATGAAGAATGATGTGTTTTGAGTAATATTAGAGAGTTTCATGTTTGTGGCAATTGTTTTTATATTTTTTTTAAGGAGGAAAACAGCGCAACTACAGAATGGTGATAAGCTCTGTTCTCGGGGCATTTATTCGAAATCTGGTGATGGGGTAATTGAGGTTTTGTGCATGATTATGAAGAATGATGTGTTTTGAGTAATATTAGAGAGTTTCATGTTTGTGGCAATTGTTTTTATATTTTTTTTAAGGAGTAAAACAGCGCAACTTCAGAATGGTGATAAGCTCTGTTCTGGGGGCCATTTATTCGAAATCTGGTGATGGGGTATATGAGGTTTTGTTCATGATTATGAAGAATGATGTGTTTTGAGTAATATTAGAGAGTTTCATGTTTGTGGCAATTGTTTTTATATTTTTTTTAAGGAGTAAAACAGCGCAACTTCAGAATGGTGATAAGCTCTGTTCTGGGGGCCATTTATTCGAAATCTGGTGATGGGGTATATGAGGTTTTGTTCATGATTATGAAGAATGATGTGTTTTGAGTAATATTAGAGAGTTTCATGTTTGTGGCAATTGTTTTTATATTTTTTTTAAGGAGGAAAACAGCGCAACTACAGAATGGTGATAAGCTCTGTTCTCGGGGCATTTATTCGAAATCTGGTGATGGGGTAATTGAGGTTTTGTGCATGATTATGAAGAATGATGTGTTTTGAGTAATATTAGAGAGTTTCATGTTTGTGGCAATTGTTTTTATATTTTTTTTAAGGAGTAAAACAGCGCAACTTCAGAATGGTGATAAGCTCTGTTCTGGGGGCCATTTATTCGAAATCTGGTGATGGGGTATATGAGGTTTTGTTCATGATTATGAAGAATGATGTGTTTTGAGTAATATTAGAGAGTTTCATGTTTGTGGCAATTGTTTTTATATTTTTTTTAAGGAGTAAAACAGCGCAACTTCAGAATGGTGATAAGCTCTGTTCTGGGGGCCATTTATTCGAAATCTGGTGATGGGGTATATGAGGTTTTGTTCATGATTATGAAGAATGATGTGTTTTGAGTAATATTAGAGAGTTTCATGTTCGTGGCAATTGTTTTTATTTTTTTTTTTTAAGGAGAAAAACAGCGCAACTTCAGAATGGTGATAAGCTCTGTTCTCGGGTCATTTATTCGAAATCTGGTGATGGGGTAAATGAGGTTTTGTGCACGATTATGAAGAATGATGTGTTTTGAGTAATATTAGAGAGTTTCATGTATGTGGCAATTGTTTTTATATTTTTTTTAAGGAGAAAAAGAGCGCAACTTCAGAATGGTGATAAGCTCTGTTCTCGAGCCATTTATTCGAAATCTGGTGATGGGGTAAATGAGGTTTTGTTCATGATTATGAAGAATGATGTGTTTTGAGTAATATTAGAGAGTTTCATGTATGTGGCAATTGTTTATATATTTTTTTTAAGGAGAAAAACAGCGCAACTTCAGAATGATGATAAGCTCTGTTCTTGGGCCATTTATTCGAAATCTGGTGATGGGGTAAATGAGGTTGAAGAATGATGTGTTTCGAGTAATATTAGACTATATGGCAATTGTTTTTTTTTTATATTTTTTAACGCAACTTCAGAATACAATACATATATGTATTCGAGCGTGTAAGTTTTGGTGCAATCGCCAAACCAAACATCTAATAATATTGACAATACGCGAAACTAATCTCTTATTGACATTCTCAGTGTTTTTTTTTCCTGTTTAAGTATAAATACATAAAGGCGACTTTGCACAACCGCGTGACCTACATTATTATGCGCGATGGCCGAGCTGCAGTTTAAATTTTGGGGCAACGGTACGGTGCCATTATTATTTCACCTCGCCAATGCAACCGACATAATATTTCGCAAGGAAATAATTAATTCAGAAACTGTAAAAAAGTGCAATCGAGACAACGACGCGTGGAATAATCATTTCGTAGAAATTATAATAATATTTAATTGAAATCTGCGGAATAGAAATATATCGAACTTCACTACGGGTAAAGGTTGTGACTTCGTCGTATTGAAAGTTTTTTGTTTTGTTTAAGCCTTAAAATAAAAAAAAAATACAATAATGCAGCCCTAGAATCCAAAATATTTACTATAGTTCCACCACCCAAAATTAGGCTTTAATTATTTCTGCCAGGTTCGTTGTTAGATTTTATTGATTAAAACATCAAAATGGACATAATGTTTTTTTTTTAATTAACGCAAAACTTCAAAGATACACATTTTCCAAATCCTACGCCTACAAAATCATAATTTTAATTTTTCTAAGCTGCACACTGCCAAATCAATTGTTTGATTTCAATGGTTCAAAATGTAGCGAATTATTTGATATTAGTCAAGAACGGATGAATATATTATCTTGTAAAATTTGTGCATAATTTTAAAGTTTTACACCGATAAAATCATGGTTTACATTTCTCAAAATTGCACCACTGCTAAATTTATTCTTAGATTTTATTGTTGCAAAAGTCAATCCGTAACTAATTTGATATAATTCAAGAAGATATTAATAATTAAGTTATTGCAAAAGTTTAAAATTACTAGCACTACGCCTCCAAAATTATGATTTCAATTTTTTAAACTCGCACAACTGCCGAACTCATTGTTCGATTTTGATGATTTGAACGTCAAAATGTAACCAATTTGATTCAGTGAATAGCGGAATAATAAATTTTCTCATAAAATTAATGCAAAATTACGTCCTGTGCCTCGTAAATTTTAAACTGCCAAATTCGTTCTTACTCTTTAATGACGCACTAGACGACATATTTCGACGACTTTATCCAAAAATGGCTTCGCGAATTTCACATTGATTTGTAATTTTGACAGATAAATCTTATTGAAAATTATTCTAAACAAAAAGCTGCTGTTTTGATGAGCAGAATTGAACTTTTTTTAGAAATTGCTCTGTGAATTCTACATGTATTTCGACAGATGCATGAAAAATTTACAGTTGGCTCTCGAAAAGCGTGACTTTACAATTACCTAAAGAACATCATCTGTACGTTACGGTAACAAAAAAGGCTACGCCAAGAGACAAATTTTGGTGATCAAAAATTAAGTTCTTCTGAGAATTCGACATCTATGTTTGGATAAGGTGTTTTCACAACTGCCTAAAGAAAATGATCGTAACTTCGTAGATGGTTGCACTAGAAGATAAATTCTGATAGAACAAGAATTTTTTTAATTCTGCTAAGCCCACACATTTATTTTATTATTATTAATTGTTATTGCCTTTATAATATATTCTAAATTTATATATAAATATGTTAAACTGTTGTGCAATAAAATTATTATTATTATTATTATTTTTGGCCGATACAACTAAGTCACCATATTTCGAGGTCACCTTTTGAATACATGGGTAAATATGTGTTTTTCGCAAATTCGCAAAACTGGAACCGATTTGAATAGACGAGCATAAATTTCGCACGAGCGCTGACCCAAAAAATTTCCTCCCGAAAATATTCGCAGTCGCGATAACCTAATCATGCCATCGTTATAAACGCCTCGCATATTCCCAAACACTTTTTGCATGTTTAAACGTTTCGGCAGGTTAATAATCTCGCATTTACCTTGAACAAAATGTATACGATTACCGCCGGGAATATTGCGAAGAAATGTACGAAATTTTCATAACTCATCATAACTCAACCAGATCTGAAGACGCGGTGTTTGCGCCCGTTCATCTCTATCGTAGTTTGCTGATAGCGAGAGGTTCTAAAAGAATCGCTTTTAAAAATTTATGGTTGGTTTATTAAACTTTGCTTTGGAATGCGAGACGTATTGTTTAATGTTAGATAATAATAAGTGTTTATCAGTTTTCTTTTGTGTGTGTATTTTTGGTTAGTGCGCGTTATTGTTATTTCACTTTAATTCATATATACTGGTGGAAAAAAATATGAAACACTTAAAATTTGTGAAATTTCGACCATTTTCAAACCGCCATAACTCGGCGTTGAATGAATCTTTGAGGGCGAACAACTTTGAAGTGTCTTCTTTAAAGTCATGCATGCGAACTTAAGCGTAACCCCTTCCGCCCCCCTCTAGCAATGTTTTTTCAGGAAACCATGTCCAACTTTGACGATGTGTACGAGTGTGTCAAGTTGGCACCCCAATGAAGAGTTCTGATAGTTCTGAATAGAGTTCACAATTTCTTTTGATGTATCTAGAAGTACTTTCCAACTTTGAAAATTTTTATCTCTGAAAATTCAAAAGAACTCTTTTTTAAAAGTATCAGGAACTATAGTACCAACCCAAACACATCTTAAAACTAGTTCAGAACTATTCGATAACAATGTTGGGGTGCGGTGTCAAGTTAGTACCCCGTTTTTAAAAAAATTCCCAATTTTACAGAACTCTTTTTAAAAGTTGATAGTACTTCTAGATGCATCAAAAGGAATTAAGAACTCTATTCAGAACTATCGGAACTCTTCATTGGGGTGCCAACTTGACACACTCGATGTGTACTAGAGTGGTTCTTATTTTAGAAGTATATGAAAATCAACGGGACAACCCGGAAACTTGTTCGTATAGATTAATAACCGTAAATTTTAAGCCATATCGAACATAGAGCCCTAGCCCTCTAAGATTTGAAAAAGTCGGTTTATTCCCTTTTTTTTTCATTTTGGTCCACCCTAATATTAAACGGTCCACCTTAATGGCCAAATTATATATTATGTCGATAGAGGACGTTAATGTGAATCCAAAACGTGTCTATTTGTTGAAATTGGACTAAAAGTTATTAATGTTTTACGAAACTACAAGCCATAGATCTAAAATATCGGCCGGAAAATCAAAAATCCTGGACTAAAAGTAAAAAATACAGACCGAAAACTTGAGAATTCAAGTAAAGGAAAATTAATTTGCTATTTTCACCCCCAAATAATTCTTACGCTCAAAGTAAATTTCTACCCAGAAACTAGGAAATAATAGCCCGAAAATAAAAAATAAAAGCACCCAACAAAATCAATCATTCAAATTAAAAAATCTAAAAAAATATGAAGAAAATCATAAATTTAGACCAAAGTCGAAAACTCGGGACTAAAAATCAAAAACGCAGATTAACAAAATTGAACAAAATTTCGGCCAAAATAAGGAAAAATTTATACCGCAAAGTCGAAAATGCAAGTAAAAAATCTAAAATAGAGGCCAAAAAATGAAAAATAAAAAATTGTGGCCAAAAATCAAACATTTTGACTCGGGCCTAAAAATAAAAAATGGAGACAAAAACAAATCGAAATTTTCTGCCAAAATAGAGGAAATGCATGACAGAAGATCTTGAATTTAGGCTACAAAATCGAAAATATAGGTCAAAAATCAGAAATATATACTAAAAAATCCACAAACGGGACCAAAAAACAAACATTTTGACCAAAACTCGAAAACTCGAGTTTTTAAAAATAAAAAATGTAGACAAAATAATCAATCATTCAGGTTGCAAATTCAAACTATAGGGCAAAAAATAAGAAATTCGAGCCTATAAATAAAAAATACGGACCAGAAAATTGAAAATTTAGGCCAAAATAAAGAATATTTCGACTGAGTGATCACAAAAGACCAAAAAAATTAGTAAAAATCGAAAAAACAGGCCAAAGATCTTAAATATGAGCCAAAAAATAATAAATAAAAAACGGTGACCAAAAAATTGAAAATTCAAGTAAAAGAAAAACAATTGTTCTTATATATTTTTATATTAATTGAATTAATATAATTTTTCATAATTTCGCGCTCTGTTCAAAAAATTGTATCACACTATTTGATCAAGGTGTGTGTCCAGCTTTTTCCAAAATCTTCATGTCGAATGAATTTTGAGTTTTTTTAGGAAAGTTTCAAATCGGTTTTTATATTTATTTCAAGCCACCAAAATTATAACAATTTTTTGCGATTTTTCGCAGTGATTACATGAAATTATCACAAAATCAGGTGATGGTGTATAAGCAGTTTTCCGCATAATAATAATCTCAAATGATTTTTGAGTGATTTCGGAAAATTTTAAGTTTTTGTTTGACAATTCTTTTTGTATATTCTTGAGAGCATTAAAATGATTAAAATTTTTCATAAGTTCGCGTGCTGTTCAAGTAAAAAAATTGGTTTTGATATTTATCCAGATTTTTCCAAAATCATAATTTCGAATAAATTTTGAGTTATTTTGGAAGGTTTTAAATCGTTGGCAGTTGTTTTTATATTTATTTCAAGCCACCAAAATTATAACAATCTTTTTCCGATAATTCGCACTGATTACAAGAAATTATCACAAAATCTGGTGATGGTGTGTAAGTATTTGTTTACGTAATAATAATCTCTAATGATTTTTGAGTAATTTAAAAAAATTTTGAGTCCACAACAATTGTTTTTGTATTTTTTTGAGAGCATTAAAATTATTACAATTTTCATAATTTCGCGCGCTGTATCACAAAATTTGGTTCAGGTGTGTATCCAGATTTTCCCAAAATCGTAATTTCGAATGATTTTTGAGTAATTTTGGAAAGTTTCGAATTGATGGCAATTGTTTTTGTATTTATTTAAAGCCACTAAAATTATAACAAATTTTCACAATTTTTCGTGATAGCTGATTACATAAAATCTGCTGATTTTTCACATAATAATAATAATTTCGAATGATTTCTAAGTAATTTTAGAAAATTTTAAGTCGACAATTGTTTTTATATTTGTTTGAGAGTATTAAAATAATTACAATTTTCCATAATTTCGTGCGCTGTTCAAATAAAAGTACACAAAATTTGGTTTTGGTGTGTATCCAGATTAATCCGAAATCATAATTTCGAATGTATTTTGAGTTATTTTAGAAAGTTTCAAATCGATGGCAATTATTTTTGTATTTATTTGAAACCATTAAAATTACTACAATTATTCATAGTTTCGCGCGCTATTGAAATAAAATGTATGTAAAATTTGACGTTGGTATGGACCTTTTCAGGAAAACATAATCTCGATTGAATTTTGAGTAATTTTGGAAATAGAACCATAACCACAAGCATTGCATTTATCAGTGAAGGGAATCTCATCTGCTTTAGACAAGTGTAAAATAAGTGACAGAAATTCCGCGCATCTTCTAATTACCGTCGATGAGGGATTAGGTCACAAAACATCGAAATATACAAGTGTGACATAACTGAAACATTCACAACTCTGTCAATTTTAGTCAGATTTTAAGAAATAAAAATTTGAATTCGTATTAACATCCTCTGTCGACACAGTATATATTTGACCATTAGGGTGGACCGTTTAATATTAGGGGGGCTAAAATAAAAAAAAAGGGGAAAAAAATGATTTTTTTCAAATTTTAGACGCCCAGGGCTCGATTAAGCTCAAAATTTATAGTTATTAGTTTTTTATTTATACGAACAAGTTTCCGGGTTGTCCCGTTGATTTTCACATACTTCGAAATTCCCCCATATATGCTATAACCACTCTAATGTGTACGGAGTTGGAAAAAAATTGTCGACTCCATCCACCATAAAGGCATTAAAATTTGATCGATTCCCTCTGCAGGACTCAAAGAACGAAGTACCTACGACGATTTGGCATCATTTGATTTTTCGACGAAATGATTTCAATTGACGTTTTCACGAATGAAATTTTCTTTGCGTGTTCTTTGAGGTATGCACGAAAATTATTGTTTGCGCGAAATGATGAATATCCTTTTTGTACCTTTTGCAAACACCCACAACTTGGTGCCAAATCGTCGTCGGAACTTCGTTCTTTGACTCCTGCATAGAGAATTGATCAAATTTTAATGCCTTTATAGAGGATCGTGTCGAAAAAAAATTTCGAATTCCGTAGACATCGTCAAAGTTGGACATGATTTCCAGAAAAAAAACTTTTTTTTCACAAGGGCGCTAGAAGGGGCCGAAAGGGGTAACGCTTAAGTTCGCATTCATGACTTTAAAGAAGACACTTCAAAGTTTTTCGCCCTCAAAGATTCATCAAATATGGCGAGTTATGACGGTTTGAAAATGGTCGAAACTTCACGAATTTTAAGTGTTTCATTTTTGCTCCACCAGCGTATTTCTTGAAGTTGTTGTCACTTGTTGCAGAAGCATTAACCCATTTTTGCCCACTGTTCCATTAGTGGAACATCTATATTTTCAAAGAATTGCACGTGCACCAGCGTTCTGCGTCGTTTGTATACGATGAATGTATGATTGGTAAGACCACTGTGCACTAAAGGAAAACGCACGATTGCCATTTGAATATTTTGTGTTAAGAAACTGCACAGAGAATAAAAAAAAAATCGTTGAGCAAAAACGGGTTAAGGCCGTTCGACCCGTTCGAAAAATGAAGCTTCATTCGATATAACTACGAGAAATATAATTTTTTATTCGTGAGTGGCGAAACCCAATTTTGTACAGTGTATGAATACGGTCGGTATATTAGACGTTCGGCCTCATC
Source organism: Ocypus olens (assembly GCA_910593695.2). Classification (NCBI taxonomy): domain Eukaryota; kingdom Metazoa; phylum Arthropoda; class Insecta; order Coleoptera; family Staphylinidae; genus Ocypus; species Ocypus olens. The sequence continues at coordinate 1,820,324 of OU343062.1, read as the reverse complement.
ACTCCGAAATTTACTGTAAGCGGTCTTCTTTCAAATTAATTGCTCGCAAATCTGCCCTCCACTTATAACGCAAGTGATGTCAAATACCTTAAACTTGGTGCCTTTCGTGATCAAATGTATTGAGTCAAGGCCGAAACCATAGCAATAACGATAATTACCAATTGCAAAAAATAGAATACTATCGCGATATTAATTCGTCTCTATTGGTCCTTGAACGAAATTGACACTGCGTGCGAATTTTATTCCCTCAGTTTGATCAACATAAATTACTCGAAATTGGGACAACGTTTAATATTTGGACCACCGAATTTTGAGCAATTATAAATTAACTGCACCACAACATCGGCGCTAAATGAAGACCTTAAAGAATCGCGGTGTCCTGCAGTTTCTTACCGAGTTGTTTTAAATCTGTTGCAGAATTCTTTTTCTTCTTTTTTACTTTCTCCGTTACGAAGTACGAGAAAGTATTGTGATCGTGATTTCTTTTTCAAAATTTTTTTTTACGGAAATATCCGTTTTGGGGTCCCTAGATGCCATTTCAACAATTTCTGGATTTTTTTTTTGTGTCTGTGTGTGTGTGCGCGCGCTGTATCTGAAAAACTAATAGAGCAATTGATATAATGATGAAACGATAACAGTTACAGCAAATTTGAGTGAATAATAATTGCAGAGAATACCAAAATAAACAACTTCTAAAGAATAAGTTTTTTTCGAAATCTCGTTAGTTTTTGAGTAAACCGAGTTTTTGAATTTGAAGTATAATTTTTCCATGTTTCATAATTTTGACGTTTTAAACGTCAGTTTCATCCGCTCGATGTACATTTAAAATACGATTTCAATAAACCATGAAAACGTAAATATAGTAAATATAGGCTATGATACCATGAAGTCGGAGAAAGTAACATGATGATCACATCAACATGACGTTTTGCTCATTAAAAAAAAATAGGTACGCGGTTAGCGAAAATCCAAGTTCAAGGTTTACATGCGCCGGCAAAATCTCCGTGTAACAACAATTAATGATAGAAGGCAGCAGCAAGAAAAGTTTGTCGAATGAAAAAAAAATCGTAATTACGTTCTCAGAATGAAGGATGATAAATGGGCGCCGCCGCCTGCTTTTAATTTCGATTTCATGATACATCCAGCGGTAACAGACGGCAAAAGTTAATTCTATTTATTTTCGGGACCATTGCACTTCTTCGGTAAACCTAGGCGTAATGAGCTTCGAGTTTATTGCACCTGACGTTTTTGCTGCTATCGGTAATAATTGCGAGAACACGTAATTGGTTATATTTGCGTGTTTGTTGGGCATTTTTCCTAACTATGTATCAATCACAAGATCCTTTGGCTGTGCAGGATTGCAAGAGTGTATAGTTTGATCAACGGATCTTTGCGTGCACGTCATAGATAACAGAACCTAGTTTCGACTAATTTTTAGATGTTTTGCCTATATTTTCGATTTTTTTTTGATCTAAAATTTGATCATTTGGCCTAAATATTCTTTATTTTCTACATTTTCAATTTAATTCTTAAAATTTTCGACTTGTTAGTCCGCATTTTTGATTTTTCGGACCGAATTTTTAATTTTAGTTACAAATTTTTGATTTCTTAAACGTTTTAACCTGAATTATTGACGCGAGATTTTTTTCTAGTTTCGTTTGCTGAAATTTTTGATTTTTTGGTCAACATTTTTTATTATTATTTATTATTATTATCATTTTATTTTGTTTGTTTGTTAATTTTTTTGTACTCTTGGACCACCATTTTTACTTTTAGGCCCGAATTTTTTGTCCTATGTTTTAGATTATTTAACTTGAATGATTGATTTTATTGTTCAATTTTTTGTCTATTATTTTCAAATTTCTGGTTAGAAACTTATTTTTGGAGGCTGAAAGTGGTAAATTATTTTGCTTCTACCTAAATTTTCAATTTTTTTATCCTTAGATCCGGATTCTTGATTCTTTGGCTCATATTTTAGATTACCGTATTCTCCATTTTCTTAAATTATTGGCCCAAATATTCTTTATTTTGACCAAAATTTTCGATTTTTGTTGTCTTCATTATTTATCTTTACGCCTTTTGGCCGAAATTTTCTTTATTTTGACTTCAATTTTTGATTTGTTTGTTGAAATTTTCGATTTGTTTGTTGAAAATTTTAATTTTTTTGGTCCACCACTTGGATTTTTGGGTCTTAATTTTTTATTGTTTGTCACATATTCTAGATTTTTTTAACTAGAATTAATAATTAATAATTAATAAAGACGAAAGTAGCCTGAATATATGAATATTCACCCTGTTCGTAATTCATAATAATAATAATAATAAAATGCTTTATTTTCTGTACGACAATTAATACAATTATTATTATTATTAGTCTTATTAGGACTACAAACAAATAACTTATTGAAACAACTACTTCCCTGGCTAGTGCCAGTGTTTAATATTATTTTCGAATTTCTCGTCGGAACTTATTTTAAGCTAAAAAGTATTATTTCTAGTAGTAGTATTTTATTAAATGTAATGAAAATACATATATAAATATCCTACACAGTATTACATAGACCAGGATTTTTTATTTTTTGCCGATATTTTAATCTTCGGCTGTTTTGTTCCAATTTTTTTCATTTTTTTTGGTTAAAATATTCGATTCGTTTCTGAAATTTTGGATTTCTTGGTTTGCATTTTTTTATTTTTGACCTGAGTTTTCAATCTTTTGGCCTAAATTTAGACAAATTATCGAAAACTCGGGCCAGAAGGTGAAAAATGCAGACTAAAATATACAAAATTTCAACAAACAAATCGAATATTTTGGCCAAAAAAATCAAAATAGCTGAAGATCTAAAATGTCAGCCAAAAATATCAAAAATCCTGGTCTAAAAATAAAAATGTATGCCAAAAAACTTGAAAATACAGGCAAAAGAAAAATAATTTTCAACGAACTTCTCGCATGTAAATCAATAATTCTTTATTTTGGCCTACATTTTTGATTAGTCAGTTACAATTTTCAATATTTCCGCATTTTCACGCCCGGTGTTTTGGTTAAATTTTTTCATTTTTTTTGTCCTACATTTTAGATTTGTTAACTTGAATGATGATTTTTACGCGGATTTTTTTTATTTTTTTTGTGTAAGTTTTTGATTTCTGACCTTTGTTTTAGATTTTCCAACCAAAGATTTTGAAATTTTTACCTGTATTTTCAAGGGTTTCTGTTTTAATTTCAGGTTATTTATTGAATTTTATGTTGTTTGGTTTCGTGGGTTTTAATTTAAATATGGGGTTTATTTTTAGATATTTATCTGGAAAATATAGCCTGCGGGATGTTTAAGGAATTATTTAACATTTCAATATTTGTAGGAATTCAGGTTTTTTTGCATCAAACAATTAAATGTGTAATTTAGGTTTTTCGTCTGATCTAAATTTATTTGCCAAGTATAATACTAGACTTCTTCCATCATTCGTTCAAGGCAGCGGTGGCTCGTGGTCTGTAGAGGAGGCTATGATAGAGATGCCTCTCTTGCTGTACTACTTTCTCTTATAGAGGAAAAAAATATGTCGCTGCTGTTTTGGTAAAATTTTCTTCCGCAGCCTTCTCGCCGAACATCCACGAGCCGCCGCTAGTTTAAGAGTTATCCGAGAAAAACAAACAATTGAAAAAGGGGAGGGGGAGTATATTGAATAAGCGGCTCCACCATCAACATGTTCCACGAGCCGCCACTGCTTTGGAGGATCGTACCTGATCGTCACCAAGTTTCGGATTCAGAGAAACTTTTAACTTTAAATTAGCTTTATATGGATATAACATTAAACATTTATGAAAAAAAAATATATTAATGATTAAATTAAACTAATATTTTTGTTGTTGAATTTTTATTAACCTCTTCACGCCCAGGTCGTCACATGTGGCGACAAACAAAAAAATTAAAACAAAAATATTTTACAAAAAAAAATACACCGTTAGCGCCATCTATGGAATAGTTTTTTCATATTTCTTTGCATAAATGAGTAAATTTGTGACAGTGGAATAATATCTTGTAGAAAAAGAGAAAAGTATTTTTCAGGATTATCCTATAGCCCAATCAAAGCTACATGGGCACAATGTTTAATTAATAATAATTTATTGTTTTAATTCGATTATTTCGATTAAAGCCCAATCGAATCTCTTTTAAAATATATGCCCGATGAGGTAAACAACACCGATGCATTATGCATGTATATAAATCGTGTTGCAAAATTCAGGTGAACACACATTTTCATTGATACCGAAATGTTGCACTTCGTTTATGAATTAATTATCCGGCCGTTGCACTCAAGTACTTGCATATTATTTAGTTGTACACATATTTATGGTTGCGATTGTGGATGATATATATCTTCGCTGACTTAATGCTCCGGAATTCCACTTTTAACGGCGAGAGAGAACGCGCGTATTCGTTGCGCAATTATGCGCACTATTTCGATGTACGGATTGAGGAACTTGAACAACGAATGCGCGAGTGGAGTAGGTGCCCAAATCTAAAACTGATGTCTTCAATAATGAATATTAGTAATCCGTTTTTATTTATGTTTTACATGCCCTACTTACAAATTAAATTAAAAGTTCAAATTGAAGTCCTAATTTTAAGGCAACTTTTCGTCTTTATCGAATATAAAAATCTTTACATCTTTCATTTTAAGAATACGAGATGTTATTATTGTCTATATTCCTAATGGGCCGACGACGATATTATCTCTTGTATCCTCACAAAATAATCTTTTTGTTGCATCAACCGTTTCCTTTTTGGAAGATCGCGTGGTCGTCGAAGCGAGAGAAAAAAAAACGCATTTTCAGCTAGACAGAACTCAAACGTCAATAATAAAGAAAGGAAACAATCGGCATTATGGGATCTATAATTGGTGGCGCAGCCTTGAATTTCTGCAAAATAATGCTGATCGTGTCGAACTACCTGTGTACTAATTCCCGCACTGTTGGGATAGGTCAGGATGCGAATTGTTGTGCAGTTTGCAATTCTTGACATTGAATAATTTATTTACAGACAATAATAATACGAATTGCAAAAAGTGCTGTTGTGCAATGAATCGATTGTCGTTTATAATTTTGTTTGAAAGGAGTATCTTCTGGTTCAAAACACCTCTTTTTTCTGTATTCATCCATCCATCACCTTATCTTCATCTCTAGTGGTTGAAAATTTAAATTAATTAAATTTAATAAAACGAAATATAGCCGAAATATGTTAACATTCAACCTGTTCGTAACTCAGTGGAAAATTAAGTCTTAGTCTTTACACTTAATTTTGCAGAGTTACGAACATCTGCAATGCAAAATTAAGTGTTAGTCTTTAGACTTAATTTTGGAATTTTACGAACAGGTTGGCTATATTTCATTTTAATAAATTTATTTAATGCCTCTGCAACAAGTGAGGTTGCCTCAAATTTATATATTAAATGAATTAATTCATATTAACCCAGATATGCCCACAGTTCCATTTTAAAGTTCCTCTTAAAATTATATCTAGAATATCGTTAGCGCCATCTATCAGTATTTTTTTATTCCAATAAATACGTTCAGTGATTATTCATTAACATTTGACAGGAAGCGAAACATAACCTCTGATTTAGAGAAACATATCATTTACTTCGTCTTAATTTAAATCTCGGGCAAATGTGGGTTAACACGTTCACCGCAGCAGCGATTTTTCTGTGACTTCATAATAAGCGGTACGGGTCATATAAACCCCGTACAATTTTTTTTTTAATTGCGTTATTCCAAAACGTACCGCAAATTAATATTAATATGCGATTTTTTTTTATTTTTGGGCTCAAACAATAAATTTTCGGGCTTATATTATTCTGAAAATTTGGATTTTAGGGATTAAATTATTTTAAAAATGTTGTACTTTAGGGCTCATATAATGGATATTAGGGCTTACATTATTGTAAATTTTTTGGATTTTAGGGCTCAAACAATGGATTTTAAGAAGTGAATTATTTTATTTATTTTTTATTTTAAGGCTTAAATTATTAGACATTTTTTAGATTTGAGGGCTCATACAGTGGATCTAGGCATTCAATTATTGTGGAAATGTTGGATTTTAGGACTCAAACAATGGATTTTAAGAAGTGAATTATTTTTTATTTTTTTATTTTAAGGCTTAAATTATTATAAAATTTTTGTATTTGAGGGCTCATACAGTGAATTTTAGGGATTCAGTGATTGTAAAAATATTTAATTTTGGGACTCAAGCAATGAATTTTAAGAAGTGAATGATTGTATTTCTTTTTATTTCAAGGCTTAAATTATTATCAAATTTTTGGTTTTGAGGGCTCATACAGTGGATTTTAGGGATTCAATTATTGTGGAAATGTTGGATTTTAGGGCTCAAGCAATGGATTTTAAGAAGTAAATTATTTTATTTCTTTTTATTTCAAGGCTTAAATTATTATAAAAATGTTGGATTTGAGGGCTCATACCGTGGATTTTAGGGATTCAATTATTATAAAAATGTTGTATTTTAGGGCTCAAGCAATGGATTTTAAGAAGTGAATTATTTTATTTCTTTTTATTTCAAGGCTTAAATTATTATAAAATTTTTGGATCTGAGGGCTCATACAGTGGATTTTAGGGATTCAATTATTGTGAAAATGTTGGATTTTAGGGCTCAGGCAATGGATTTTAAGAAGTGAATTATTTTATTTATTTTTTATTTTAAGGCTTAAATTATTATAAAATTTTTGAATTCGAGGGCTCATACAGTGGATTTTAGGGATTCAATTATTGTAAAAATGTTGGATTTTAGGGCTCAAACAATGGATTTTAAGAAGTGAATTATTTTATTTCTTTTTATTTTAAGGCTTAAATTATTATAAAAATTTTGGATTTAAGGGTTCATACAGTGGATTTTAGGGATTCAATTATTGTAAAAATGTTGGATTTTAGGGCTCAAACAATGGATTTTAAGAAGTGAATTATTTTATTTCTTTTTATTTTAAGGCTTAAATTATTATAAAATTTTTGGATTTAAGGGTTCATACAGTGGATTTTAGGGATTCAATTATTGTAAAAATGTTGGATTTTAGGGCTCAAACAATGGATTTTAAGAAGTGAATTATTTTATTTATTTTTTATTTTAAGGCTTAAATTATTATAATTTTTTGTTATTTGAGAATTCATACAGTGGATTTTAGGAATTCAATTATTGTAAAAATGTTGGATTTCAGGGCTCAGGCAATGGATTTTAAGAAGTGAATTATTGTATTTTTGTATATTTTAAGGCTTAAACTATTATTGTAATACTAATTACAATTATTACAATTACAATTATTAGATACTAATGCCTCTTGTAAGTGTTTAAACACTAAATGTTTCATTTTATTTTTGCTCTAAACTTAAGAATATCCATCATTATATATTATGACGTATGTAAAACATATACAGGGTGTTTCAGAGCTCTGGTAATCTGCTTATTTTACAAAATTTCGAAAAATGTTTTATACAAAAGTTGTGCAGAGTAGTGAGCAGCACGCCCTAAAAATATTTAAATTTATACAGGGTGTCTCATAACAAAGTTACAGACCAAACTTATGTTTTTTTTTTAATGGAGCACCCTGTATATTTTAGCATTTTTGGATTCCTCGTTACTTGGAGATTAAAATGACCTAGGTTGTGGGGGTTTAAACCGTGCCGTTTTCGTGTTATTCAGTTGTTTATACAAAAATTTGAACAAAATTGTTAAAGTACTGCCCTGAAACTAATAAAGATAATTCATTCTAATTTAGTGGTAAAGTTTAGATGAACTTTAGTCTTCAAAATTACTCTGTCAACCAAAACATTGGAGATTGGTACCTAGATTTTAAAACTGATAATAAAAACATGCAAATCACCAACGAATTTTGAAATATTACAGTAACCATCAACTTCAGATATACGAAACCTTATATGTAATGAAAGCTTACTGAATGAACTTTCAAATTATGAAATAATATATAGGGTGTGCCATTTGAAAAAAAAATAGAAATTTTGCAGTTTGCGAATGGCTATCACCCTGTATAATACGCTGAGTTATGTTTTGATTGATATAGTAATTTTAAAGACTAAAGTTCAACCAAACTTTACCACTAAATTAGAATGAATTATCTTCATTAGTTTCAGGGGAGCACTCTAACAATTTTGTTCATTTTTTTGTATAAACAACTGAATAACACGAAAACGACGCGGTTTCAACCCCCACAACCTAGGTAATTTTAATCTCCAAGTAACGAGGAATCCAAAAATGCTAAAATATACAGGGTGTTCCATTTAAAAGAACATAAGTTTGGTCTGTAACTTTGTTATGAGACACCCTGTATAAATTTAAATATTTTCAGGGCGTGCAGCTCACTATTCTGCACAACTTTTGTATAAAACATTTTTCGAAATTTTGACAAATAAGCACGTGATTGACCGTTCCCAGAGCTCTGAAACACCCTGTATATGTTAATGTATTAAGAAAATAATTGAATTGAATTGAATATTATAAACATTTTGGATTCAATTTCGAAATTAAGGTCGAATTTTAGAATTTGAGGTCTAAATTTTGTTATTTGAACTTTTGTTATTATTAGTGTCTAATCAGGATTGATTTTTTGTTTTACTTTAGAGCCAAAATCTCGGATATTTATTTTAAAATTTTGTGGAAAATTTCGGATTTCCTTTAACCTCGCCGTTTAGTGCCAAAAACTAATAGTTAGTAATAGTGACTTTTTAAATTATTTTACAAGAAAATGAACACCTTCTTGACTGATATTATCAAATTGGCTACGTTTGTTAGTATTTGTAAATTGAATAAAATTTGTTTAAAAAACTTTAACAATATGAACAATGTAATTGGCGCAGTCGTAAGGATTATATTAGAATAAGATTTTAAGTTCAATCTTTGAAGGCAATTTTCTAAGCGTAAGCTGTTTTGTGCACAGAAGATAAATTAGCGTTTATTAAAGTCTCAATGTTTTTCTACTTTGGTTTAACAATCGACCTTTTGTTATATCAAAAATAGTTTAATAATGAGATTTTTTATTTTACAGTTTTGCTCATTATTAAACTATTTGTGGTAACATTTTAGTTGTTGTGATTGGCAGTACTTAAACGTGACATATGTCGACATTAAAATGTAAAATTGCCGTTAATTCATGGGATAATTGGAACCGTCCAATGCGTTACACACTGAATATGTTCGAATGCATATTGGAGAGTTTGCCACCAGTACCACTAAAGTTAAAGAAAACGGAGGTCATATTGTTCACTTTTTATCCGCGTGGAAAATGTAGGAACTCGGTGACAATGGCCGGACGCATGAATTCACTTGGGTCTCGGTGACGACGTTTAGGCAACACAACATACACAGAGGAAAGCTTGTAATTTATTATATGTATTATCACTTTGTTTGCAAAACGAATATCACGGAAGAAACGGCGAGAGTATAATGCATGTTTCATTCGCGGCGAAAAAGAGCCGCTTGAGTCGGTGTGGATTTTTAATTAGCGTCGATCGATGCCTGACACGAGGAACGAGAAACAAATGTAAACATAACCTTAAATTTCGATTATCATTATTTTATAAGCTTAAATTGGTTACAACTTGCGCGGAAATAGTTTGTTTATCGCACCCTTGGCAACCTCCCTTATTTCTGGAGGTAGGTAATATTCTTGATTTAATATGTTTTAAAATTAACTATTGAAATCGCCGTAGAAATACGTATGTCAAATATTAAATTCGTTCGAAAGGATCAAATGTTTTTAGTGCTGCCACATGTTAAAAGATAAAACTCACTAGGTTTGAGTATAAATTTTATTTTAGAAATAATTCCTTAACTAAAACCAAAGTAGAAAAAATAGTATATTATACTTGTTTAATAAGAGGGTATATTGTGGGGCACTCGTTACATTGCAATCCCACTTGTGCCACAATATACCCTCTTATTAAACTTGTATAATAATGTACTATTTGCTGTATTCGTTCATATACATTGTGTATATGCACGTGTGCGTGTATGTATGTTTTTTTAATTTTTATATTTATTTTTTAAATATTGTTGTAATATTAGTTTTAATTTTTAATTTATAATTTTCTGTAAAAATTGGTTTATCCGTAAATATATATATTAATATTATTATTATTTTAATTTTCAAAAACTTTTATTGCTTTGAACTCGCAACAATTGTTTCGCCACACGGTGGCTTCTTCAGGCGCAGAAATGGTCATTTATTATCATATTTTACTTAACTCTTTAAAAAGCGTTGTTGTGCAGGTTAGCAACAGTAGTTTTTCCTATTGCTACTTCAACGAATATCCATTTCAGTGCTGCCATTCGCGAAATGAAAGCGGTTCGTAATGAGAGTGTACATAAATCTATATAAAAACCACGTGACATTTGAAATTGTAATTCGTTCTTTAAGAACGAGCAATTTATTGTGGGCGGTCGGAAAGGTGCTTGAACCGTACAATTTCACCACCTTTACAAGTTTCAAGATTGTTTACTTCACGGTCCGTTACTATATGGGTTTCGCGTTTTTTTTTTCTCCTTTTGCGCAACGCGCGCCCTTTTTCCACTCGCCCAAGTTGCGCAGAAGTTTTCTCGTTTTGGAACAAGTAGCGTTATTATTTGTTTTCTCCGCGCGTCTCCCGTGAAGCTAATTGCGAACTTTCTTTCCTTTCCCCTAGTTGAAATTTATGGCGCCCTAGCTTTTATTTATTGCCTTTTGCGGACGGCGCGACGCCAGGTGATAATTTCGAGTTTAATCCGAGGCGGCCATTAGCACCGCTTAAATTCGGGCCCGAGACGGTCTTAATTGTTTTTTATGCGCCCTCCTGTACTCCTGACCCCCGGGCAATTGCAAATGATATTTTTATTATTTCGCCGCTGCCCGGGAGTTAACAGAGCGTTAAATATGTTAAGGTTTTGTTACTGCGATCATAAATTAAAATTGTTTTCAAAACTGAGATCGAGACTCGATTTGCACGCTTGCAGTACCACGCGGCCTCTAAATGCTCTCCAATACAGATCGGCTTAATTGATTGCGGTAATTAGTCGCCGCCGTTGTGGTCATTTCTGGAAAGGAAAGGTACGTGTTTGATGGGGATTATCCGTACACTTTATCGGTGTATAGATATTTTTTTAAAGCCTTCTAGGTATATTGCATATAACATAATTATACGGAATCGAGAACTAGATACGCTAATGTGCTGTTGTGTTGCGGTTCGTTCAGGTTGAATGAAGAGAGATTAAAAATTTGAATTGGAAGCGGGAGCCGCGAAGGTCCGACTCCCGGCCTCGGGGTTGTAGGTTCGAATCCCGTACGGACTTTCGTACTTCGTAACAGACAAAATTAGTTTTTTTTAAGATACAGCACGATAGTCAGACATAACACGCACACGGACAAAAAAAAATATATTTAAGTTACAAAATCAGTTGTGGTGAAGGCATCAACATCCACTACGATTCAGTGTGTCGTTTCAGCAATTTTCAGCAGAACAAGAGATATATATATATATTTTGCAGTCAATGGTATAACGCGCACGCAGAATATATTCACCTTCAGATTTGTTTATTGAGCTGTTTGTTTTCGACATCCAGTAACCAAGTTGGGGACCATTACCGATATGATTAGGTACTTCCTTATCGTCGAGATGGTGGGAATTGTCTCGTTGTCTACGACGGAGGGACTATTTCGGGATACCTAATTATTATGACTCGCGACAAAATTATGTTACAATCCGGAGAGTCTGTTAAGAGTTTTCTAACTTTCATTTCACATTTATATACGTTTTTTTTATCATTGTACACTTTTTCCTGGAAGTCACAATAGTACATTATAATACCTATATATATTATATAAATCTGGAAAAATTTAAAAGTGGGAAATTCAAATTAAAACACAAAAGTGTTGCCAACTCTCATTTGTTAAGTGGAAAATTTAAATCTGAAGGAATTTTATGAGGAGAAAATTCAAATCTCGAAAAATTTAAAAGTGGGAAATTCAAATTATTAACCAAAAGTGTTACCCATTGTCACTTTTTGAGCAATAAATTCACATTAGAATGCAAATGTGGTGCCAACTATAAATTACTTGGCGTGAAATTTAAATTTGGGACAATATTGTGGCGGAAAATTCCAATCTGAGAGAATTTAAGAGTGAAAAACTCAAATTAAAACTCAAAAGTGTTGCACACTGTCATTTTCTGGAGCGGGAAATTCAAATTATCCTTGATAAATCTAAATTATAGTAAATTTAAAGCAAATATTAAAGAAATTTTTGTAGTGAAATTGCGAACTACTTTTTTTGACTTAGGCATGAGCCATTAATTCACGACCAGGTTATTATAATAATAATAATAATACATTTATTAACGGGACATCGCCCTTGAAAAATACAAAATAACTAAAATATACATTTCTATGAAGTAATGTAATCTTAATCTAAAAATATACAACATTATTTGGCTATATGCACCAGGTCGAGTGTGAACAAGTAAGACTTAAAAGCTACTAAGTTTTTAGAATATAAATTAAATCCCTTAAACACTTGTAGTTTATTGACTAATTTCGATGCTCTTGTAAGTGGTTCATGAAGTCCATAGTTGGTACGGTGATGTGGAATATTAAATGCAGCCACACTACGCGTAGTTGGTCCGACAGTTCTAATATTAAAAGACAGGCCTGATATCAATTCCGAACACGAAATAAAGTTATTAACAATTTTAAAGATAAACACTAAGTCACCCACGTGACGCCTAAAGACTAATGATTGCATCTTAAGAGATACTGTTAAATTCGTATAGCTCAATGATTCTATTGGAATATGCATTCTGTAAGCAACAATTCTTAAGAATTTATTTTGAACTTTGTCCAAATACTTAATTAGATATTCTTGATGTGGCGTCCAAACCATAGTAGCATATTCAAGTCTCGATCTTACCAATGAGCAGTACAATATTTTAATTGATTCCACAGACAAATCTTTCCCTGTTCTAGATACATACCCGAGTAATTTTAAACATGTATTGACGGTTTTATTAATGTGGAGTTTAAACGTTAGCCTAGTATCAAATGTTACTCCTAAATCATCAATCTCCGACACTCTCTGTACCACCTTAGAATCCAACTTGTATTGCCATGAATTTGTTTGCCGTTTACGCGAAAAAGAGATGATTTTGCATTTTTTAATATTCAAATATAACTTATTATCGTAACACCAGTCGGTAAGACGATTTAAATCAGTTTGAATCATTGAATAGTCGTGATAATCGTTTACCACAGAAAATAACTTTAAATCGTCGGCATACATTAACATCTTACAATGTTGAAAACAATTTGCAATGTCATTTATAAATAGCAAGAACAAAATTGGTCCTATGTGTGACCCCTGGGGTACACCAGAAGTCACCTTTATTATCTTGGAGAGGTTATTGTTGATGCGAACTTGCTGTGTTCTATTAGTGATAAAACTAATTATCCATTCAATTACAGATTCATTTAATTCTAAATTTCGCAATTTGTATATTAAAACAGAATGAGAGACCCGGTCAAAGGCCTTCTCAAAGTCGGTATATATGGCGTCAACTTGACCTTGATTTTCAATGACTAGTAATAGGTATCGTTGAAAGAGAATTAAGTTAGAAGTCGTTGATCTTCCACTAAAAAACCCATGCTGTTCTTCTGCAATTATATTCTTACATATCCAAATCAACTGTTTTGAATGAATTTTATCTAATAATTTCGGTATAGCTGATTGAATACAAACGCCTCTATAATTCGTTACATCAGTACGGTCACCATTTTTATGAATTGGCGTTACAAAACTGTTTTTCCAGCAGTCAGGAACACAGCACTCGATAATAGATTTTTGAAATAAATATGTAATGGGGTATGTAAGAGTAAAAATGCAATTCTTCAAAAATACATTAGGCAATTCATCTGGGCCACAAGACGATGTGGGATCTAAGTCTTCAATTTCTTTAAAAACAGTTGCAAAATCAACTTTGAAAGTTAATGACGAGTCAACAAGAGAATTAAAATCGGATGTGGTAGGACTATGTATATTATCACAGTAAACAGTAGAAAAGTGATCTGCAAAGAGATCAGCGCATTGCTGTGCGTTAATACTGACTTTTTCATTTAAGTGCATTTCTGCTGGAAAACCATTTTTCTGTTTCAAAACATTAGCAAACTTCCAAAATTCTTTAGGCTTGTGTTTTAAGTTTAGCTCCACTCTGTTAATGTATTGCTTATATAACTCATTACTGAGTTGTTTACATTTTGCCCGAAGTTCTTGAAAGCAAATGAAGTGTGCCTGTTCATTAGATTGTTTATAAAGTTTGTGCGCTTGTTTCTTTTGGTTGACTGAGTTTATTAATTGCGCGTTGAACCATTTTGGAAATTTATTTTCATGTATGATTTTCATTGGAACGTAAGACGCTACGGCTGCTTGAATGATATCATAAAACGCATTTACAGCTTCAGCTATACACGAACACGTAGATATTAAGTTATACCAGTCAAATGATGCGATAAAATTATTAATAGCAAAATAGTCCGCATTGTTAAAATCATATCGCACAATATTATTTATGTATTTCAATTTGGGATGAGTAAATAAACAAATAAACAAATTAATAATGACAGACGTATACACAACAACAACCATGGACCCGAGCGAATACTTCTCGATCCCCGAAAAATCTTTCGGCCGGGCTGGGATTCGAACCCACACGGCACGGCACGGCACGGCACAAGCGCTCGCCTGTACGCACGCTACTTCAATAATAGAAAAGTGTTAGCCACTGTCATTTGACATTTATTGAAGCGAGAAATTTAAATTAAACCCTAACAGTGGTACCAACTATCAATTTCTAGGCGAAAAATCCAAATATTGTAGAATTTAAAAGTGGTGAATTGAAATTTGAACTCAAAAGTGTAATTTTTTTGAAGCGGGAAATTCAACAAAGGTGGCCACTATCAATTTTTAGGCGAGTATTCAAATGTCGGAAAATATTGTGGCGGAATATTTAAATCGGAGCAAATTTAAATGTGGGAAATCCAAATTATAACTCAAAAAAGTTTTGCCCACTGTCATTTTCTGAAGCGGAAAATTCAAATTATATTTGATAAATCTAAATTATAACAAATTTTAAGCAAACGTTAAAGAAGTTTTAATCCAGAATGCATTTTATATTCTATTTGTAGTGAAATTGCGGACTACTTCAATAATAGAAAGTAACCACCAAACCACCATGGATGTGCAAATGTTTTATTTATATGCGATCTATGTATTGTAGTTAGTAATTAGCACGTAGTTATAATTTTAAGTGTATCACGTGTCTAATAGGTAACTCTGACAAACACAAATTTGTATTTGAAACAAAACAGTGGTGCTGTCAATTTAAAGGCGGGAAATTTAAAACTGGAAGAATACAAATTCAATAAAACGAAATATTTCATGCTTTCTGCAACAAGTACGGTTGTTTCTAATTTATTTACTACAAGAATATGATGGCAGGAAATTCAATTCTGGAATTCTGGTAGAATTTAAATGTGCTGCATTCAAGTTAAAACTGAAAAGTGTTAACAGTCCGGAAATTAAAAAAACCAAAAAGGCAACTAAAAATCCCAAATTTTAGAAGTGTACCAACCGTGTATAGTACTATTTGTCAAAGCCCCAGCTTTCGGCGCAAAATTTGTTTGTATGTTTTCGAAAGTGAAGCTGGCGTTTCAGTGAATCGTGAGGTGCAACGCGACTTTTTTGCTAGAAGTTGATGCTTTGGATGTGGACCTATATTTCCAACAAGACGACGCTACGTGCCATATGTGGCGAAACAATTTTTTGAGCGTGAAATTTCTCGAAATGCAGACTAGATCATGCGATTTTTTTTTTCAGGTTATGTCAAAGATAAGTTCGACGCCAATGGTCCAGAAAATTTTAATGTAGACATCGAATGGCGGCCTGGATCGTACGATTTTATTCCGCTATACTTTTTCCTTTCAGGCTGTGTCTAACGTCGATGCGAATGATCCAAAAACTATTGAAGCGCTTAAAAATAATATAATTTAAAAACAATGTTTTGAGTATATTGTAATAACGGTTGACTTGTGAAAGACTTTTATGTAGTTGTTGTCACCAATAAATATTCGATTATATTGTATTCTATTGAAGCTGTTATTTGTGAAATTATTTGTACGAAAATTTTAAATTTAAAAAAATGATATTGCAGTTGTTTCATATTTACGAGAATTGGCGAGACTGTAATAAATATGAGAATATGCATCGGGCGGAATTCAATTAAAGCCTCGCAATTAAATCATATCCCAATGATTTCACCCCAAAGCGAGATATTTGTTTCGAGCCAATTTAGTCGTGAAACTTGCGATTGGATTTCATGGGAGCGTGGAATTCGAATGGCGCCCTCGCCCTTACAGACGTCACGCTCTAATTAATTAAATTAGCATTCGCGGCCGGTCGTTACCTCCCCCCGAACGACGCTCATCAAACATTCATAAAAAGGAAATGTAATTTTTTCCCATTATAAATTCATGGACATGGAAACTTTGCAGATACCAATTATATTGCGTTGGGTTCGTTATCTAACAAATATTTTTCGTAATTTGTAAACAAATATTATACCTAACGTAACCCCAATATCATTCCAAAAATTAAACATCCAGATACCACCATATTTCAATTCATTTCATCTTTTCATCACATTAATCATAACTGACAGAGACGTACAGACTGAAAGACCTCCGGTCGATAGCCAATTAAGAATTGCGGAAAACCATAAATTTTTATATGTATGTATATATATTTGTATCAATTCTTAAATAAAGATGTTTGTATATATATATATATATTATACCTAAACCCAAATGATACTGCCTCAAATTATGAAAATTTTGTAAAAGGTACAGGGTGGTCAACTAAGGAATTCCGATTTAAAAGAGAAATAAAACAAAAACTATCAAGTCAATTATAATTTTTTTTTTTACAAATAATGTTCAGCTCTTTGGAAATTCATTTCTTAAAAATTACGCTGTCCAAATGTCCACCGTTTTTCTGCTGGCACTCTTCGAGTCGAACCCCGACATTTAGAAAAACACGTCGCAAAGTTTCTGGACCGATGGCTTCAATTTCCTGGCGGATATTTTCCTTCAACGCAATTAGAGTGCGGGGATTGTTGCGGTAGACTACACTTTTGAGGTATCCCCATAAGTAAAAGTCGCAAGGTGTCAAGTCCGGGCTTCTGGGGGGCCATGGATGGTCTCCACGCCGAGAAATCAATTTTTCAGGAAAAAGCGCCTGAATAACAGGTAAAGACCGATTTGAAGTGTGACAAGTGGCCCCGTCTTGCTGAAACCAAGTGTCCCGATTGTATCCATCAAAGTCTTGAAGGGCTGGTTCAAAAAAATTGTTCAACATGTCCACATAACGATCAGAATTCACTGTTACTGCTCGGCCGCGTCCGTCTTCGAAAAAGTACGGGCCTATAATGCCTTGTGCGTGTATTGCACACCAAACTGTGACCTTCAGACTATGCAATTGAGTTTCATGTTGCTGTTTGGGGTTTTCTGAAGACCAATACCGGCAATTCTGTTTGTTTACATAGCCGTTCAGATGAAAATGGGCTTCATCAGAGAAAAAAATGTTGTCGTACGCTTGAAATCGGTTCACCATTTCATTGACGTAATCAAGGCGTTGTTGATGGTCCCCTGGCTTTAACTCCTGCACTAATTGGATCTTGTAGGGGTGCATGTGTAAATCTTTATGAAGAATGTTTATCAATGACGATCTCTTCACATTTAGAGTGGCCGCGCGCCGGCGTGTCGAGAGGCCCGGTTGGTTGCGAACAGATGCTCTCACTCGCTCTACGTTTGCATCGTTTCTCACAGACCGTCGACGGTTTATCACTCGCTGGGGCAATGTCGAACCTGTTTCTTCGAATGTTCTGACCCATTTCCGAATGAGTTGAGCACTCGGACATTGGTTAAGATTGTGCAAAGCATAATGTGCACGAAAACGACGACGCACAATAATGCAAGAATTTTGATTTTGGTAATAAGCGCGCACACAGAACGAACGCTCCTCACCCGTCCAGCGAACCATGGCGACTGAATTTCCATGAGCCCCTCCTTCGTTTAAGACCAACCCCACTTCTCTATTCCTATTCAAAACAATTTTAGAGCGCTTGTAAATCGAAATTCCTTAGTTGACCACCCTGTACATATTATTTCCTGGAGGCTGAAAGACTTCGGTCGATGGCCATTTGTAGCTCTTATGAGTTTCAATAAACTGTATTTATTATTTATTATTATTTCCTGGTGTAGTGATTGTAGTAATTTTAGGCATTTTACCAAAGAAAAGTCAAAACACATAACGCAGGTCACGATTGTCAACAGGTGAACATTAAATATTGCTTCCCCATCAGAACACCTACAGACCGGTTTCGACCTTTCAGGTATCATCAGTACAGTTAGGAGCTGATGGAGAAACGGAAATTACTATTGGAATATAAATATTCCAAACACCGTTAAAGGTAGAAACACCGGCGCTTCTACTTTTAATTGTCAAAAGGCTTTGTATATTATAAAAAAAAAAAACATTCTTTATCTTTTTTTGATAATCATCTGAAGGTCATACGAATTATACCAATTGCTGATTAAAACATCACATAGATTTCTTCTGTTAAGGTCTTATCCAATTATTTTTCTTTGATCTGATTCTGTAACTAGAATTGTACAAATCTGTTACGGGAAATAAACGCTTGAGACTATGTCAACATTTGCACAACATTAGAAGATTCCATTGAACCGTTTAATTTCTGGGACGAACCGGAAGGGCGAGGATGCGCTGTCGGGGAAAGGTTATCGACTCCGAAACTTGTCCGCAAGGGATTATCGCGGGTCATTCTTGATCTGGACTATTCACCCTACAGTGGAGAACGGGGTCTTCGACCGCTTCCACGGGGCGAATCGCAGACGGACGTTGCTCTCTCGAAGGGCGAACCGAAATAATGGAAACCCTGAGAAACCTGAAAACCCGATCGAATACAATCCAATCGTTAGGAAAATTCGGTATTTTAAAAACTTTCTTATTATATCGTAAATTCATTAAAATTTCCTAGCAAGCTAAAATCGCACAAATTAAAAATGCAATCAAGAATTAACGTAATTTTGGTATTTCGAAAGAACAATTGATAAATCACAGCTGGAAACAAAATGGCAACACTCAAAACTCGAAAACGGAGAAATCGAAAATTTCATTAGGTAATTAGAAAAATCGTAGAAAATTTATTCGTGAAGGAATTTGCTAAAAAAAATCAAAATCAATCCAGAATTAACATAATTTTGTTATTCCGAAAGAACAACCAAATCACAGCTGGAAACAAAATGGCAACACTCAAAACTCAAAAACGGAGAAATCGAAAATTTCATTGGGTAATTAGAAAAATCGTAGAAAATTTATTCGTGAAGGAATTTGCTAAAAAAAATCAAAATCAATCCAGAATTAACATAATTTTGTTATTCCGAAAGAACAACTGACAAATCACAGCTGGAAACAAAATGGCAACACTCAAAACTCGAAAACGGAGAAGTCGAAAATTTCATTAGGTAATTAGAAAAATCGTAGAAAATTTATTCGTGAAGGAATTTGCTAAAAAAAATCAAAATTAATCCAGAATTATCCTAATTTTGGTATTCCGAAAGAACAATTGACAAATCACAAGTAAAAAAAAAAAAAATTAAATGCAAAAACTTTCGTTTTTAATTTTTCTCATTCGCAAATTTGTTCCTCGATACAAATTCGGGCTATATATAATTGGTTGAATTATAGGATAGGGCCCACCCACCACCCTCCGTTACAACTTCAACATAACCAAAAAACTGTCTGATTGAATGGAATTTCTTGGTCGATTTTTCGATTTTGGAAGTTAAAGAATTACAAAGACAGAGTTTGTGGTTGAAGTCAAAGTTAATACCAAGGGTGGTGGGTGGGCCCTATTTTACCCTCCAAAGAGTAGAACACGAACGAGGGTTTTACAAGTAAAGAAAAAAAATAATGAAATGCAAAAACTTTCATTTTTAATTTTTCTCATTCGCAAATTTTTTCCTCGATACAAATTCGGGCTATATATAATCGGTTAGATTGTAGGATAGGGCCCACCCACCGTCCTCCGTATCAACTTTAGAACAACCAACAAAACTGCGCGATTTATTGGAATTTCTTTGTAATTTTTTCGATTTTGGAAATTAAAGAATTACAAAGACAGAGTTTGTGGTTGAAGTTTAAGGTAATACTGAGGTTGGTGGGTGGGCTCTATCCTACGCTCCAAAGAGTATAACACGAAAGTGGATTTTACAGGTAGAAAATAATTAATGAAATGAAAAATTTTTAATTTTTAATTTTTCTTATTTACAAATTTGTTCCTCAGTAGAAATTTGAGTTATATACAATTGGTTAGATTGTAGGATAGGGCCCACCCACCACCCTACGTATCAACTTTAACATAACCAAAAAACTGTCTGATTGAATGGAATTTCTTGGTCGATTTTTCGATTTTGGAAGTTAAAGAATTACAAAAACAGAGTTTGTGGTTAAAGTTAAAGTTAACACGAAGGGTGGTGGGTGGGCCCTATTTTACCCTCCAAAGAGTAGAACACGAACGAGGGTTTTACAAGTAGAAAATAATTAATGAAATGAAAAAAAATATTTTTTTAATTTTTCTTATTTACAAATTTGTGCCTCAGTAGAAATTCGGGCTATATACAATTGGTTAGACTGTAGGATAGGGCCCACCCACCGCCCTGCGTATTAACTTTAACACCACCAACAAAACTGCGCGATTTATTGGAATTTCTTTGTCAAGTTTTCGATTTTGTAAATTAAATAATTACAAAGACAGAGTTTGTGGTTGAAGTTAAAGGTAATACTGAGGTTGGTGGGTGGGCTTTAACCTACGCTACTAAGAGTATAACACGAAAGTGGATTTTACAGGTAGAAAATAATTATAGAAATGCAAAAATTTTAATTTTTAACTTTTCTTATTTGCAAATACAAATTCAGGCTATATACAATTGGTTGGATTGTAAGATAGGGCCCACCCACCAACCTCAGTGTCAAAACCCCAGTTGTGCAACATGTCAAAACACCGGTTAGATACGTTTTAGTAGCTACTAACTACACTATGCACACGGCTGATTAATTCCGCAAAAATCTTCACCAAAATACTCGCCGCGGGCGAAATGGAATTTGAAATAAATTCCGCTCGTGTATAACAACGGTAATATATTCAGAATATGGGACTTATTAATGCCAGCAGGTCTGTCCTCTGACGCTTCATTAATTAGTATTCCGACTGCCGAAACGGTACCGATCGCCCGATCGCCCGGTCGACGGACGTCTTCGATCCTCGCGCGGTCTTCAAAAAATCAAAATTAACAGCCACTTTCGTATTACTATTTTTAATCGATTTTGGCCAAAATTAATGAAAAAAAAACCGAAACACTAATATGAGGAAAAAGTCAAAATTAAAAACCATTTTCGAGTTACCATTTTCAATCAATTTTGGCCAAAATGAATGAAAAAAAAACCGAAACACTAATATGAGGAAAAAATCAAAATTAACAGCCATTTTCGTATTGCCATTTTTAATCATTTTTGGCTAAAATTATTGAAAAAAAAAAACAGAAACACCAATATGAAGCGCGCTCTCGATTCCGCCGAACCGCACGAAGTTGATTGGCCGCGTGCCGCCGATAAAGAGATAAATAAACGTTGACAAAACACACACACACAACACTCAAACACATACACACCTCGATAAGCGCATTGGAATTTCGACAAAAACACCAGTACGCCAGAAACTAAAACGATTAGTCTACAATTATTGTGAAGCAAAGCGCAGTTAAAGGAAAGTCTACTGCACCAAAATACTGTCCTATTTTTGGCCTGAAGAATCAAACCTTAACGCTGAATATCAAACCTCATCTAGACTTTTGCTGGCTGTGTAAATTTGCATCAATGCCAAAAAATAAAATTGCAAAAAATTAAAAAGTTCAATTTAATTTATCGACTGCCACAACCTTGAACAGAATTCTAGAATTATTTTTGGTCTCTGTTCAGTGTTATGCGAATGAACCAGACGCGCCTGATAACAGACTTTGGCATCAACAGGACGGAGCACCTTCCCATTTCGCACTTACTTCGATGGCATCTTTTAATTGATAGAACGACGTGGAGTTGTTAATTAACCCAAAAAAAGTGTTCACGCCTTTTTCGTGAATATTAAACCGGCGTAGGCGTGTTTGTGTTATCCGGTGATGCACTGACCCCAAAAAAAAGGATCGATCAAAAAGATAAAAACAACAAAAGAATTTTTCGTGGATTCTAAACCACTGGGTTCGGACGATATATATCATCGGATATATATCATAGATATTTATGAAACACACAATACCAAAAAATTCCCCCGTTTCTCAAATTTTTCCAGTTGCAGCAATATGAATAGTAAGCATGTGCTCTAATCAGGGGCGGCTCGTTATACAGAGCCAAAGAGTCATGGCACCTCTAGTTTCAACATTTTTAAATTCATTCTTAAAACACTTTTTCACCAGTTACTTTGGTCTAGGAAGATAAATCGTTCTTTCTTTGTTCAAAAAATAAGGAGGGCCGGGAGGTCTATATTGTATAAGTGGTTCTACCATCTTCATGTTCCACGAACCGCCACTGATTATAGCTGATAACAAAATGACAACCATCAAAAGTTGAAAAGGTGAGAAAAAATTGCAGTCTGCGCTTATAAAAATTGTAAAAAATTCATTTCGGCCAAAGTAACCTTCAAAATTTCAAAATGCATCCAGAATGAATCTAACTTTGATAATCCACTTCAATATGTGACACATCGTGGCTGGAAACAAAATGGCAACCATCAAAAGTTGAAAAACAGAGAAAAAAATTGCAGTCTGCGCTTATAAAAATTGTAAAAAATTCATTTCGATCAAAGTAATCTTCAAAATTTCAGAATACATCCAGAATGAATCTAAATTTAATAATCCACTTCAATATTTGACACATCGTGGCTGGAAACAAAATGGCAACCATCAAAAGTTGAAAAACAGAAAAAAATTGCAGTCTGCGCTTATAAAAATTGTAAAAAATTAATTTCGATCAAAGTAATCTTAAAAATTTCAGAATGCATCCAGAATGAACCTAACTTTGATAATCCACTTCAATATTTGACACATCGTGGCTGGAAACAAAATGGCAACCATCAAAAGTTGATAAGCAGAGAAAAGATTGCAGTCGGTGCCTATAAAAATCGTAAAAAAATAGCTTCGGCCAAACTAAGCTTCAAAATTTCAAAATGCATTTAAAATGAATGTAATTTTGATAATCCACTTCAATATTTGACACACACAACCTGCAGTTTCAAGCTCCGCAAGAATATTTAATTAATTCTTAAAACACTTTTTCTTCAGTTACTTTGGACTAGGAAGATAAATTGTTCTGTCTTTCTTCAAAAAATGAGGGGTGGGGGAGGGGTATAATGTATAAGTGACTGTACCATCAACATGTTCCACGGGCCGCCACTGGCTCTAATATAAACTAGAGATGGGCGAAATGACTCTTTTTTGTCGGAAAGAGGCGATTTTTCTAGTGACTCACGACTCTGTTAAAAATGAAAAAGTAAGTGTAAGCCGAAAAAAACAAAAAAAAAGGTCCTCACTTTAAAAATCCTTATTTCAAAAAAATTTCAATTTGATGTCAAATATTTTAATAATTTGTTATTGTTATTTTTTTACTATATTGTAAGAAATTGTGTTTGTTTGCAATAAATAAATATAAATAAAGTATGTGCACTATATAATCAATAAGTCATATAAACATTAATATTAATGACCAAGAATAAATATCAAAAAGTTGATATATATCGGATATATATCCGATATATTGATATTTAAATAAATATCGGATATTTTCCGAACCCTGCTAAACCAGCATAAGCGTTTTTGTGTTATCCGGTGCTGCGGTGAACCCAAAAAAGTATTTTATGTTATCCGATGCTGCACCGAACCCAAAAAAGGTTCGATTAAAAAATTATTATAACAAAAAAGTGTTTTTTGTGTTACCCTGTGCTGCGGTGAACCCAAAAAACTAGAAGTAGCTGAATTGTACACAAAAAAAAAACGTTATCTCGTCCGCATTAAAAAATCACTTTCTTTTGCCCCATTATTTCCTTATCGCTTCGACTTCGGCAAGCTCCTAAAATACGCGTTTTTATATTTTATTTGTTGAAAAAACGTATTCCGATGGTCGCATGTATAAATAACGTTTGTTCCACATTCGCGCGGTAATTTTTTGGCAATCGCGCGCGACAATACCGTTCCACATTTCACTGTTGTGATTGCAAAATTTTAGTTTTTCAAAAGACGTAAATAAACGAAATGGCGACCTTCCTATAGTTTATTGGTAGTATTTTGAGCTTGGTTCAAATATAGTTTTTGGAAACATAAAAGGATGTAATGTAATGTAATGTAACCTTCCGATGGTTTGGATTTGAATTTTTCTAAATATTTCTGTCATCACTAGCAGAAATCGATACTTTGCGATATCTGGATTTTTGATAAAGTTTGCAATCAGCCAAAACTAAATAAAAATTCTTATTCTTATCATTAATTTGACTGCCTTTGGAATCTTTAAACTATTTTTGTATTTTCTCTTTGTGACATGTTCAACTAGCGTTGCTGTGATTTGATTTGTTACGTATCTTATGTATGTATGTACTTCTATTTTGAAAAATGTTAAATTGTAAATTGTAATTGAAAATTAATGTTTGGATAGCCGCGTGTTACCGAATAAAGAAAACAAGAAGCGTATTTCCGAATTTTGATTTGTAATGATGAATGCATGAAATACATGCAATAGTGCATGTGTGCATCAGAATCCTGACATTACAGATTATTGCGACCAAATTTTTTAAGAAGATAGGAATTTTTCTACTGAACGTATTTCCGCACGCGCGTCTAACGATTACCATTTTTTGCGCAATGGCACTAAACAATAACGAAAGGTCATGCTCCACTTTTCAGAATTTCAAATTTTTTATTAACCTTCCCATGGTTTTGGAACGTATTACAAAAGCTTAACTCAAGTAATCAACAGCAACTTTGCGACTTTTTTCAAAAAAATATTTTTTATAGTTCCGGATAGTTCCGATTGGTGTTTCCTGTAGTTCTTTGTGAGTTCTATCCATAGTTGTTATGAAATATTTAGATTCAACCAATATTAAGTGAGTAATATGAATTTGAATATTCTTGAAAATTTTTATCTCTGGAAATTCAACAGAACTCTGTTTTAAAAGTATCAGGAACTAGTACCAACCCAAAACACATCTTAAAACTAGTTCAGAACTATTTGATAACAATGTTGGGGTGCGGTGTCAAGTTGGCACCCCATTTTTCAAAAAATTCCTGACAGCCAAATTTTACAGAACTCTTTTTTAAAAATTAATAGTACTTCTAAATACATTAAAAGGAATTTAGAACTTTATTCAGAACATTTTAATGCAACGAACTCAAGACTCGAAAATTATATTAAACACTCGAGGCAACAACTGTTATAAATAAAAAAAATTATATGCAACGAATTTTATAAATATTCAATTTTCAACTAAACACATTTTATAAGCAGCAGCATTTTAATGCAACGAACTCAAGACTCGAAAGTTATATTAAACACTCGAGGCAGCAACTGTTATAAAAAAGAAAAATTATATGCAACGAATTTTATAAATATTACATTTTCGACTAAACAAATTTTATAAACAGGAGTATTTTAATGCAACGAACTCGAGACTCGAAAGTTATATTAAATACTCGAGGCGACAGCTGTTATAAATAAGAAAAATTATATACAACGAATTTTATAAGTATTAAATTTTCGACTAAACAAATTTTATAAACAGGAGCATTTTTATGCAACGAACTCAAGACTCGACAGTTATATTAAACACTCGAGGCAACAACTGTTATAAATAAGAAAAATTATATGCAACGAATTTTATAAGTATAAAATTTTCGTCCAAACAAATTTTATAAACAGGAGCATTTTAATCCAACGAACTCAAGACTCGAAAGTTATATTAAACACTCGAGGCAACAACTGTTATAAATAAGAAAAATTATACGCAACGAATTTTATAAATATTAAATTTTCGTCCAAACAAATTTTATAAACAGGAGCATTTTTATGCAACGAACTCGAGACTCGAAAGTTATATTAAACACTTGAGGCAACAACTGTTATAAATAAAAATTATATGCAACGAATTTTATAAATATTAAATTTTCGTCCAAACAAATTTTATAAACAGGAGCATTTTAATCCAACGAACTCGAGACTCAAAAGTTATATTAAACACTCGAGGCAACAACTGTTATAAATAAGAAAAATTATACGCAACGAATTTTATAAATATTAAATTTTCGTCCAAACAAATTTTATAAACAGGAGCATTTTTATGCAACGAACTCGAGACTCGAAAGTTATATTAAACACTTGAGGCAACAACTGTTATAAATAAAAATTATATGCAACGAATTTTATAAGTATTAAATTTTCGACTAAACAAATTTTATAAACAGGAGCATTTTTATGCAACGAACTCAAGACTCGAAAGTTATATTAAACACTCGAGGCAACAACTGTTATAAATAAGAAAAATTATATGCAACGAATTTTATAAATATTCAATTTTCGACTAAACAAATTTTATAAACAGGAGCATTTTAATGCAACGAACTCAAGACTCGAAAGTTATATTAAACACTCGAGGCAACAACTGTTATAAATAAGAAAAATTATATGCAACGAATTTTATAAGTATTAAATTTTCGTCCAAACAAATTTTATAAACAGAAGCATTTTCATGCAACGAACTCAAGACTCGAAAGTTATATTAAATATTCGAGGCAACAACTGTTATAAATAAGAAAAATTATAAGCAACGAATTTTATAAATATTAAATTTTCGACTAAACAAATTTTATAAACAAGAGCATTTTAATCCAACGAACTCGACTTGAAAGTAATATTTAACACTCGAGGCAACAAGTTTTATAAATAAGAAAAAATCTATGCAACGAATTTTATAAGTATTAAATTTTCGACTAAACAAATTATATAAATAGGAGCATTTTAATGCAACGAACTCAAGATTCGAAAGTTATATTAAACACCCGAGGCGACAACTGTTATAAATAAGAAAAATTATATGCAACGAATTTTATAAGTATTAAATTTTCGTCTAAACAAATTTCATAATCAGGAGCATTTTAATGCAACGAACTCAAGACTCGAAAGTTATATTAAACACCCGAGGCGACAACTGTTATAAATAAGAAAAATTATATGCAACGAATTTTATAAGTAATAAATTTTCGACTAAACAAATTTTATAAACAGGAGCATTTTCATGCAACGAACTCAAGCCTTGAAAGTTATATTAAACACTCGAGGCAACAAGTTTTATAAATAAGAAAAATTATATGCAACGAAATTTATAAATATTCAATTTTCGACTAAACAGATTTTATAAACAGGAGCATTTAAATACAACGAACTCAAGACTCGAAAGTTATATTAAACACTCGAGGCAACAACTGTTATAAATAAGAAAAATTATATGCAACGAATTTTATAAATATTAATTTCTCGACTAAACAAATTTTATAAATAACGCTACGAATTTCTAAGTTATGAAAATACGACGAAACAACTTTTCTAAATGTGGAAATATTCTTTCCATGCAACAAATTATATAAATATTAAATTCTCGGCGCAACAAATTTTATAATTAATTTACCAAAAATTACATTCAAGACGCAATGCATTTTATAATTGGGAGAAATTCTACGGAAGGAAATATCACGAATTCTATCATTTGATAAATTTCCATGAAGCGAATTTTATAAATATTAAACTCACAACGAAAATGAAGTTTTTAAATATGAGAATTTTCAGGCAAAGAATTCCAAAGTTATTCGATTTTCGACGCAACAAGTTTTATAAATGGGAATCTTTATATGCAACGAATTTTAGAAATATTAAATACTTGAAAAAAAATATAAACAAGGGCATTTCCACGAATTTCTAAGGTATGAAAATTTTACGCAACGACATTTTTGAATGAGAAAAAATTCTATGCAACGAACAGCGGCGGCGAGGCAACAAAAAAAAATTTGACCGAGGCAGCAACGAAATATTTGCTTCCTCTATTAGAGTAAATAGTGCAGCACGAGCGGCATCTTTGTCTTTGCCTCACCTACGGAAATCCACGAGCCGCCGCTGGCAACGAATTATACAGTGCGCGCCTAAAGTATGGAATATATTCAGTAAAACGGAAATAAAATATTTTTGGAAAAAATCCTCGAACATGTCGATTTTCTTTAATAAAAATACACATTTTTGTATAAAAGTCAAGTTTGAGTCGTCATTTGTTTTTGAGTAATGACGTCATCCATTTTGTTTTTAAATAACAACCCCCTATTTTTGTTCTTGATTTTGAGAGATCTTTTCATTGTCGAACTGGCAATATAAAAATATTGTCATCTTACGTAAGACATTTTTCGAGTAAATGATAATTGAAGGTGAGAACCCGATATCTAGAGTTTTTGCAAAATTAATAAATGAAACCAAATATTGTTTTTTTGTTGTTGAATCGGCATCTGGACAAGTCGGATAACAGAAATTTGAAATCACTTTTCGATTATCTTCAACCGTTCACGAGATATTCACCTACATGTCAAAAAACAAATGAAACCAAATATGTTTTTTTTTGTTGAATCGGCATCGGGACAAGTCAGAGAATAGAAATTTTAAATCATTTTTTGATTATCTTTAACAGTTCACGAGATATTCACCTATGTGCCAAAAAACAAATGACACCGAATACTTTTTTCTTATTGAATTTGCATCTTCACAAGTTGGAGAATAAGAATTTTAAATCATTTTTTGATTATCTTCAACAGTTCACGAGATATTCACCTATGTGCCAAAAAACAAATGACACCGAATACTTTTTTCTCGTTGAATTTGCATCTCTGCAAATCGGAGAATAAGAATTTTAAATCACTTTTCGATTATCTTCAACCGCTCACGAGATATTCACCTATATGCCAAAAAACAAATGACACCGAATACTTTTTTCTTGTTGAATTTGCATCTTCACAAGTTGGAGAATAAGAATTTTAAATCATTTTTGATTATCTTCAACAGTTCACGAGATATTCACCTATATGCCAAAAAACAAATGACACCGAATACTTTTTTCTTGTTGAGTTGGCATCTTCACAAGTTGGAGAATAAGAATTTTTAATCATTTTTTGATTATCTTCAACCGTTCACGAGATATTCACCTATATGCCAAAAAACAAATGACACCGAATACTTTTTTCTTGTTGAATTTGCATCTATGCAAATCGGAGAATAAGAATTTTAAATAATTTTTTGATTGTCTTCAACAGTTCACGAGATATTCACCCATATGCCAAAAAACAAATGACACCGAATACTTTTTTCTTGTTGAATTTGCATCTCTGCAAATCGGAGAATAAGAATTTTAAATCATTTTTGATTATCTTCAACCGTTTACGAGATATTCACCTATATGCCAAAAAACAAATGACACCGAATACTTTTTCTTGTTGAATTTGCATCTCTGCAAATTGGAGAATAAGAATTTTCAATAATTTTTTGATTATCTTCAACCGTACGCGAGATATTCACCTATATGCCAAAAAACAAATGACACCGAATACTTTTTCTTGTTGAATTTGCATCTCTGCAAATTGGAGAATAAGAATTTTCAATAATTTTTTGATTATCTTCAACCGTTCGCGAGATATTCACCTATATGCCAAAAAACAAATGACACCGAATACTTTTTTCTTGTTGAATTGGTATGTTCGCAAGTTGGAGAATAAGAATTTTAAATCATTTTTTTATTATCTTCAACCGTTCACGAGATATTCACCTATATGCCAAAAAACAAATGACACCGAATACTTTTTTCTTGTTGAATTTGCATCTATGCAAATCGGAGAATAAGAATTTTAAATAATTTTTTGATTGTCTTCAACAGTTCACGAGATATTCACCCATATGCCAAAAAACAAATGACACCGAATACTTTTTTCTTGTTGAATTTGCATCTCTGCAAATCGGAGAATAAGAATTTTAAATCATTTTTGATTATCTTCAACCGTTTACGAGATATTCACCTATATGCCAAAAAACAAATGACACCGAATACTTTTTCTTGTTGAATTTGCATCTCTGCAAATTGGAGAATAAGAATTTTCAATAATTTTTTGATTATCTTCAACCGTACGCGAGATATTCACCTATATGCCAAAAAACAAATGACACCGAATACTTTTTCTTGTTGAATTTGCATCTCTGCAAATCGGAGAATAAGAATTTTCAATAATTTTTTGATTATCTTCAACCGTACGCGAGATATTCACCTTTATGCCAAAAAACAAATGACACCGAATACTTTTTCTTATTGAATTTGCATCTCTGCAAATTGGAGAATAAGAATTTTCAATAATTTTTTGATTATCTTCAACCGTTCGCGAGATATTCACCTATATGCCAAAAAACAAATGACACCGAATACTTTTTTCTTGTTGAATTGGTATGTTCGCAAGTTGGAGAATAAGAATTTTAAATCATTTTTTTATTATCTTCAACCGTTCACGAGATATTCACCTATATGCCAAAAAACAAATGACACCGAATACTTTTTTCTTGTTGAATTTGCATCTTCACAAGTTGGAGAATAAGAATTTTAAATCATTTTTTGATTATCTTCAACCGTTCGCGAGATATTCACCTATATGCCTAAAAAAAAAATACACCGAATACTTTTTTCTTGTTGAATTGATTGCATTAGGGTTTTTAAAAAATTTAATTACATTTATAACACGTAAATGTGGAATTTACGAAATACTTCGTGGCGAATGCGATGCAGAATATATTGGTCAAACCGAAAGATTGTTCGGAATGCAAGAGCATGGGCAGAAAAATGTACTACCGGTTTTGCCAAACATTGCTTCGGGTATAATCACCCGGTGGTTTCAGTAGCTCGCACTCGGGTAATAAGGGTCGCAATTTAAAATTTCGAGGATTGGAAATAAACATTGCAAACAAATCTGGAAAGTTTATTTGAATATTTTCTCTCAAAAATGATTTAATACGATCGAAACTGTTCGGATTAAAGTAAAATTGTGTAAACGAAAAAATGTGCTTTATTATGATAAATGAGAATCCAAAATTTTGAGTTTCAACTAAATAAAGTGAGGAAGGCCGGTGTTGCGTTTTTGTTATATTTTAACACCACTACAAACTAGATTGTTGTTGTAACTATCCTGATTTGAATTTTTGATTTTTGACAAAAAGTGGATGATCAATATCTAAGGAAGAATTTAAAAAAAAAAAAAAAAGTAAAGCTGTTGCTTCTGGTTACAGTCAATGTCGAATCATTATGCAAGGAAGATGAGAGCACTTTTGCATTTGGGAAAGTTATTACTTTCGGAATCTCGTCGAAAGGCAAATTTTTTGTAGAAAAAAAAAATTGATTACCTTTGGGTAGTCTTGGGTCGTATCATAGTTGGTCTGGTAGAATCCTTATTAGGGAGGCGCAAATAGTCTTGGTCTCCGAGTAGGAACAGGTCCTTGGATATGATCATGGCTGCTAGAGCATGGCACCACCACAAATACACAGTGCACCACTTTCGTATAAACACAACTGGTTGAGGTTACGACCAGCGGCACACGCACCTGTCTGGCGTGTAGCACGTGAGCTCCGCGCGGAAGCGCAAGCGCACCGCGGCGGCGGCGGCGTCGGCGGAGGCGGGCGCGAGACCGCGCGCCCCTGGAGGAGTCGGTGCCGACCCCGACCTCTCCAAGGACCCCCTGGGAAATGCATACTGGAAGAGTGCCCCGCCGCCGGAGGGTTCGTATGTGGATGTTTTATTAAAGCGGGCGCGCATCATCTCCGACGGCGAGATTGGGCCCCGGGCGTTTAAATTATTTATGAAGATGCAAATTATTATAGGACTGCAAAAAAATACCGCAATGTGTGGATAATTACATATCCCAGACGGTGGCGGTTACGAATCTCATCAAGTCCCACCCGCAAATATGTAGCTATCTTCAATAGCAAAAAAATTAGTCAGTCACCATAAACATTTTAGGAAATTTTAGAAAATAATTGATTTTTCAGAATTTGATCGGCCGTAGCGGCCAAATGAAAACTCCAAATTGAACGCGGTTTGCAAATCTGAGCTCCTCGTACGTTAATTAGTCGGATTAGAGATTTTAAATTTTTGATGAAAACACGAAAAAAAGACATGAGTAAAAAATTGAAAATTTGTTAAAAAATGCAACTTTCTTAATAATCATCGTAGACTATTGAATTTAACTTTGTTTTCATCAGAAAGACGAGAGAAATTGATT
Organism: Ocypus olens; assembly: GCA_910593695.2. Classification (NCBI taxonomy): domain Eukaryota; kingdom Metazoa; phylum Arthropoda; class Insecta; order Coleoptera; family Staphylinidae; genus Ocypus; species Ocypus olens. The sequence continues at coordinate 1,787,783 of OU343062.1, read as the reverse complement.
GCCGTTAAAAAATTTCAGCTATCTTCAATAGCAAGAAAGTTAGTCAGTCACCATGAACATTTTAGGAAATTTTAGAAAATAATTGATTTTTCAGACTTTGATCGGCCGTAGCGGCCAAACGAAAACTCCAAATTGAACGCGGTTTGCAAATCTGAGCTCCTCGTACGTCAATTAGTAGGATCCAATTAAAATGAGAAATTTTTAATTTTTGACGAAAACTTGAAAATCTACCCAAGGGTACCCCCTTCTAACTTTTTCTCAAAAATTGGCTTTGGAATAATTTCCTGAAGAAACCACTGGTTCGATTCTGGGTTTCTATACATCACTGGAAAGATCCCTTCAAGACGCCTCGGAAAATGTAGTTTCGCAAAAACAAATGTCAATTTGAAGCCTGTGACGCGTCAGCAAAGAAAACTCGAAAATGAAAAAAATCGAAAAAATCAACTTTTTTAATAATCATCGTAGACCATTGAAGTATACCTTCTCTTTCATCAGAAAAACGAGAGAAATTGATTGACGTTAAAAAATTTCAGCTATCTTCAATAGCAACAAAATTAGTCAGTCACCGTGAACATTTTAGAAAATTTACAAAAATAATTTATTTTTCAGTCTTTGATCGGCCGTAGCGGCCAAACGAAAACTCCAAATTGAACGCGGTTTGCAAATCTGAGCTCCTCGTACGTCAATTAATGGGATCCAATTAAAATTAGAAATTTTTAATTTTTGACGAAAACTTGGAAATCTACCCAAGGGTACCCCCTTCTAACTTTTTCTCAAAAATTGCCTTTGGAATAATTTCCTGAAGAAACCACTGGTTCGATTCTGGGTTTCTATACATCACTGGAAAGATCCCTTCAAGACGCCTCGGAAGATGAAGTTTCGCAAAAACAAATGTCAACTTGAAGCCCGTGACGCGTCAGCAAAGAAAACTCGAAAATGAAAAAAATCGAAAAAATCAACTTTTTTAATAATCATCGTAGACCATTGAAGTATACCTTCTTTTTCATCAGAAAAACGAGAGAAATTGATTGACGTTAAAAAATTTCAGCTATCTTCAATAGCAAAAAAGTTAGTCAGTCACCGTGAACATTTTAGAAAATTTACAAAAATAATTTATTTTTCAGTCTTTGATCGGCCGTAGCGGCCAAACGAAAACTCCAAATTGAACGCGGTTTGCAAATCTGAGCTCCTCGTACGTTAATTAGTCGGATTAGAGATTTTAAATTTTTGATGAAAACACGAAAAAAAGACATGAGTAAACCCCTTGAAAATTTGTTAAAAAATGCAACTTTCTTAATAATCATCGTAGACTATTGAATTTAACTTTGTTTTCATCAGAAAGACGAGAGAAATTGATTGCCGTTAAAAAATTTCAGCTATCTTCAATAGCAAAAAAGTTAGTCAGTCACAGTGAACATTTTAGGAAATTTTAGAAAATAATTGATTTTTCAAACTTTGATCGGCCGTAGCGGCCAAACGAAAACTCCAAATTGAACGCGGTTTGCAAATCTGAGCTCATCGTACGTTAATTGGTCGGATTAGAGATTTTAAATTTTTGATGAAAACACGAAAAAAAGACATGAAAATTTGTTAAAAAATGCAACTTTCTTAATAATCATCGTAGACTATTGAATTTAACTTTGTTTTCATCAGAAAGACGAGAGAAATTGATTGCCGTTAAAAAATTTCAGCTATCTTCAATAGCAAAAAAGTTAGTCAGTCACAGTGAACATTTTAGGAAATTTCAGAAAATAATTGATTTTTCAAACTTTGATCGGCCGTAGCGGCCAAACGAAAACTCCAAATTGAACGCGGTTTGCAAATCTGAGCTCATCGTACGTTAATTAGTCGGATTAGAGATTTTAAATTTTTGATGAAAACACGAAAAAAAGACATGAGTAAACCCCTTGAAAATTTGTTAAAAAATGCAACTTTCTTAATAATCATCGTAGACTATTGAATTTAACTTTGTTTTCATCAGAAAGACGAGAGAAATTGATTGCCGTTAAAAAATTTCAGCTATCTTCAATAGCAAAAAAGTTAGTCAGTCACCATGAACATTTTAGGAAATTTTAGAAAATAATTGATTTTTCAGACTTTGATCGGCCGTAGCGGCCAAACGAAAACTCCAAATTGAACGCGGTTTGCAAATCTGAGCTCCTCGTACGTTAATTAGTCGGATTAGAGATTTTAAATTTTTGATGAAAACACGAAAAAAAGACATGAGTAAACCCCTTGAAAATTTGTTAAAAAATGCAACATTCTTAATAATCATCGTAGACTATTGAATTTAACTTTGTTTTCATCAGAAAGACGAGAGAAATTGATTGCCGTTAAAAAATTTCAGCTATCTTCAATAGCAAAAAAGTTAGTCAGTCACCATGAACATTTTAGGAAATTTTAGAAAATAATTGATTTTTCAAACTTTGATCGGCCGTAGCGGCCAAACGAAAACTCCAAATTGAACGCGGTTTGCAAATCTGAGCTCCTCGTACGTTAATTAGTCGGATTAGAAATTTTAAATTTTTGATGAAAACACGAAAAAAAGACATGAGTAAACCCCTTGAAAATTTGTTAAAAAATGCAACATTCTTAATAATCATCGTAGACTATTGAATTTAACTTTGTTTTCATCAGAAAGACGAGAGAAATTGATTGCCGTTAAAAAATTTCAGCTATCTTCAATAGCAAAAAAGTTAGTCAGTCACCATGAACATTTTAGGAAATTTTAGAAAATAATTGATTTTTCAAACTTTGATCGGCCGTAGCGGCCAAACGAAAACTCCAAATTGAACGCGGTTTGCAAATCTGAGCTCCTCGTACGTTAATTAGTCGGATTAGAAATTTTAAATTTTTGATGAAAACACGAAAAAAAGACATGAGTAAACCCCTTGAAAATTTGTTAAAAAATGCAACATTCTTAATAATCATCGTAGACTATTGAATTTAACTTTGTTTTCATCAGAAAGACGAGAGAAATTGATTGCCGTTAAAAAATTTCAGCTATCTTCAATAGCAAAAAAGTTAGTCAGTCACCATGAACATTTTAGGAAATTTTAGAAAATAATTGATTTTTCAAACTTTGATCGGCCGTAGCGGCCAAACGAAAACTCCAAATTGAACGCGGTTTGCAAATCTGAGCTCCTCGTACGTTAATTAGTCGGATTAGAGATTTTAAATTTTTGATGAAAACACGAAAAAAAGACATGAGTAAACCCCTTGAAAATTTGTTAAAAAATGCAACTTTCTTAATAATCATCGTAGACTATTGAATTTAACTTTGTTTTCATCAGAAAGACGTGAGAAATTGATTGCCGTTAAAAAATTTCAGCTATCTTCAATAGCAAAAAAGTTAGTCAGTCACCATGAACATTTTAGGAAATTTTAGAAAATAATTGATTTTTCAAACTTTGATCGGCCGTAGCGGCCAAACGAAAACTCCAAATTGAACGCGGTTTGCAAATCTGAGCTCCTCGTACGTTAATTGGTCTGATTAGAGATTTTAAATTTTTGATGAAAACACGAAAAAAAGACATGAGTAAACCCCTTAAAAATTTGTTAAAAAATGCAACTTTCTTAATAATCATCGTAGACTATTGAATTTAACTTTGTTTTCATCAGAAAGACGAGAGAAATTGATTGCCGTTAAAAAATTTCAGCTATCTTCAATAGCAAAAAAGTTAGTCAGTCACCATGAACATTTTAGGAAATTTTAGAAAATAATTGATTTTTCAGACTTTGATCGGCCGTAGCGGCCAAACGAAAACTCCAAATTGAACGCGGTTTGCAAATCTGAGCTCCTCGTACGTTAATTAGTCGGATTAGAGATTTTAAATTTTTGATGAAAACACGAAAAAAAGACATGAGTAAACCCCTTGAAAATTTGTTAAAAAATGCAACTTTCTTAATAATCATCGTAGACTATTGAATTTAACTTTGTTTTCATCAGAAAGACGAGAGAAATTGATTGCCGTTAAAAAATTTCAGCTATCTTCAATAGCAAAAAAGTTAGTCAGTCACCATGAACATTTTAGGAAATTTTAGAAAATAATTGATTTTTCAGACTTTGATCGGCCGTAGCGGCCAAACGAAAACTCCAAATTGAACGCGGTTTGCAAATCTGAGCTCCTCGTACGTTAATTAGTCGGATTAGAGATTTTAAATTTTTGATGAAAACACGAAAAAAAGACATGAGTAAACCCCTTGAAAATTTGTTAAAAAATGCAACTTTCTTAATAATCATCGTAGACTATTGAATTTAACTTTGTTTTCATCAGAAAGACGAGAGAAATTGATTGCCGTTAAAAAATTTCAGCTATCTTCAATAGCAAAAAAGTTAGTCAGTCACCATGAACATTTTAGGAAATTTTAGAAAATAATTGATTTTTCAAACTTTGATCGGCCGTAGCGGCCAAACGAAAACTCCAAATTGAACGCGGTTTGCAAATCTGAGCTCCTCGTACGTTAATTGGTCTGATTAGAGATTTTAAATTTTTGATGAAAACACGAAAAAAAGACATGAGTAAACCCCTTAAAAATTTGTTAAAAAATGCAACTTTCTTAATAATCATCGTAGACTATTGAATTTAACTTTGTTTTCATCAGAAAGACGTGAGAAATTGATTGCCGTTAAAAAATTTCAGCTATCTTCAATAGCAAAAAAGTTAGTCAGTCACCATGAACATTTTAGGAAATTTTAGAAAATAATTGATTTTTCAAACTTTGATCGGCCGTAGCGGCCAAACGAAAACTCCAAATTGAACGCGGTTTGCAAATCTGAGCTCCTCGTACGTTAATTGGTCTGATTAGAGATTTTAAATTTTTGATGAAAACACGAAAAAAAGACATGAGTAAACCCCTTAAAAATTTGTTAAAAAATGCAACTTTCTTAATAATCATCGTAGACTATTGAATTTAACTTTGTTTTCATCAGAAAGACGAGAGAAATTGATTGCCGTTAAAAAATTTCAGCTATCTTCAATAGCAAAAAAGTTAGTCAGTCACCATGAACATTTTAGGAAATTTTAGAAAATAATTGATTTTTCAAACTTTGATCGGCCGTAGCGGCCAAACGAAAACTCCAAATTGAACGCGGTTTGCAAATCTGAGCTCCTCGTACGTTAATTGGTCTGATTAGAGATTTTAAATTTTTGATGAAAACACGAAAAAAAGACATGAGTAAACCCCTTAAAAATTTGTTAAAAAATGCAACTTTCTTAATAATCATCGTAGACTATTGAATTTAACTTTGTTTTCATCAGAAAGACGAGAGAAATTGATTGCCGTTAAGAAATTTCAGCTATCTTCAATAGCAAAAAAGTTAGTCAGTCACCATGAACATTTTAGGAAATTTTAGAAAATAATTGATTTTTCAGACTTTGATCGGCCGTAGCGGCCAAACGAAAACTCCAAATTGAACGCGGTTTGCAAATCTGAGCTCCTCGTACGTTAATTGGTCTGATTAGAGATTTTAAATTTTTGATGAAAACACGAAAAAAAGACATGAGTAAACCCCTTAAAAATTTGTTAAAAAATGCAACTTTCTTAATAATCATCGTAGACTATTGAATTTAACTTTGTTTTCATCAGAAAGACGAGAGAAATTGATTGCCGTTAAAAAATTTCAGCTATCTTCAATAGCAAAAAAGTTAGTCAGTCACCATGAACATTTTAGGAAATTTTAGAAAATAATTGATTTTTCAGACTTTGATCGGCTGTAGCGGCCAAACGAAAACTCCAAATTGAACGCGGTTTGCAAATCTGAGCTCATCGTACGTTAATTGGTCGGATTAGAGATTTTAAATTTTTGATGAAAACACGAAAAAAAGACATGAAAATTTGTTAAAAAATGCAACTTTCTTAATAATCATCATAGACTATTGAATTTAACTTTGTTTTCATCAGAAAGACGAGAGAAATTGATTGCCGTTAAAAAAATTCAGCTATCTTCAATAGCAAAAAAGTTAGTCAGTCACCATGAACATTTTAAGAAATTTTAGAAAATAATTGATTTTTCAAACTTTGATCGGCCGTAGCGGCCAAACGAAAACTCCAAATTGAACGCGGTTTGCAAATCTGAGCTCCTCGTACGTTAATTGGTCTGATTAGAGATTTTAAATTTTTGATGAAAACACGAAAAAAAGACATGAGTAAACCCCTTAAAAATTTGTTAAAAAATGCAACTTTCTTAATAATCATCGTAGACTATTGAATTTAACTTTGTTTTCATCAGAAAGACGAGAGAAATTGATTGCCGTTAAAAAATTTCAGCTATCTTCAATAGCAAAAAAGTTAGTCAGTCACCATGAACATTTTAGGAAATTTTAGAAAATAATTGATTTTTCAGACTTTGATCGGCCGTAGCGGCCAAACGAAAACTCCAAATTGAACGCGGTTTGCAAATCTGAGCTCCTCGTACGTTAATTAGTCGGATTAGAGATTTTAAATTTTTGATGAAAACACGAAAAAAAGACATGAGTAAACCCCTTGAAAATTTGTTAAAAAATGCAACTTTCTTAATAATCATCGTAGACTATTGAATTTAACTTTGTTTTCATCAGAAATACGAGAGAAATTGATTGACGTTAAAAAAATTCAGCTATCTTCAATAGCAAAAAAGTTAGTCAGTCACCATGAACATTTTAAGAAATTTTAGAAAATAATTGATTTTTCAAACTTTGATCGGCTGTAGCGGCCAAACGAAAACTCCAAGTTGAACGCGGTTTGCAAATCTGAGCTCCTCGTACGTTAATTAGTCGGATTAGAGATTTTAAATTTTTGATGAAAACACGAAAAAAAGACATGAGTAAACCCCTTGAAAATTTGTTAAAAAATGCAACTTTCTTAATAATCATCGTAGACTATTGAATTTAACTTTGTTTTCATCAGAAAGACGAGAGAAATTGATTGACGTTAAAAAATTTCAGCTATCTTCAATAGCAAAAAAGTTAGTCAGTCACCATGAACATTTTAAGAAATTTTAGAAAATAATTGATTTTTCAAACTTTGATCGGCTGTAGCGGCCAAACGAAAACTCCAAATTGAACGCGGTTTGCAAATCTGAGCTCCTCGTACGTTAATTAGTCGGATTAGAGATTTTAAATTTTTGATGAAAACACGAAAAAAAGACATGAGTAAACCCCTTGAAAATTTGTTAAAAAATGCAACTTTCTTAATAATCATCGTAGACTATTAAATTTAACTTTGTTTTCATCAGAAAGACGAGAGAAATTGATTGCCGTTAAAAAATTTCAGCTATCTTCAATAGCAAAAAAGTTAGTCAGTCACCATGAACATTTTAGGAAATTTTAGAAAATAATTGATTTTTCAAACTTTGATCGGCTGTAGCGGCCGAACGAAAACTCCAAATTGAACGCGGTTTGCAAATCTGTGCTCCTCGTGTGCTAATTAGTCGGATTCAATAGAAATTGGCGATTTTTATTTTTTGACGAAAACTTGAAAATCTACCCAAGGGTACCCCCTTCTTACTTTTTCTCAAAAATTGGCTTTGAACTAATTTTCTGAAGAACACACTGTTTCGATCCCGGGTTTCTACACACCACTGGAAAGATCCCTTCAAGACGCCTCGGAAAATGTAGTTTCGCAAAAACAAATGTCAACTTGAAGCCCGTGACGCGTCAGCAAAGAAAACTCGAAAATGAAAAAAATCGAAAAAATCAACTTTTTTAATAATCATCGTAGACATTGAAGTTTACCTTCTTTTTCATCAGAAAAACGAGAGAAATTGATTGACGTTAAAAAATTTCAGCTATCTTCCTTAGTCAAAAAATTAGTCAGTCACAGTGAACATTTTAAAAAATTTACAAAAATAATTTATTTTTCAGACTTTGATCGGCCGTAGCGGCCAAACGAAAACTCCAAATTGAACGCGGTTTGCAAATCTGAGCTCCTCGTACGTTAATTAGTCGGATTAGAGATTTTAAATTTTTGATGAAAACACGAAAAAAAGACATGAGTAAACCCCTTGAAAATTTGTTAAAAAATGCAACTTTCTTAATAATCATCGTAGACTATTGAATTTAACTTTGTTTTCATCAGAAAGACGAGAGAAATTGATTGACGTTAAAAAAATTCAGCTATCTTCAATAGCAAAAAAGTTAGTCAGTCACCATGAACATTTTAAGAAATTTTAGAAAATAATTGATTTTTCAAACTTTGATCGGCTGTAGCGGCCAAACGAAAACTCCAAATTGAACGCGGTTTGCAAATCTGAGCTCCTCGTACGTTAATTAGTCGGATTAGAGATTTTAAATTTTTGATGAAAACACGAAAAAAAGACATGAGTAAACCCCTTGAAAATTTGTTAAAAAATGCAACTTTCTTAATAATCATCGTAGACTATTGAATTTAACTTTGTTTTCATCAGAAAGGCGAGAGAAATTGATTGCCGTTAAAAAATTTGAGCTATCTTCAATAGCAAAAAAGTTAGTCAGTCACCATGAACATTTTAAGAAATTTTAGAAAATAATTGATTTTTCAAACTTTGATCGGCTGTAGCGGCCAAACGAAAACTCCAAATTGAACGCGGTTTGCAAATCTGAGCTCCTCGTACGTTAATTAGTCGGATTAGAGATTTTAAATTTTTGATGAAAACACGAAAAAAAGACATGAGTAAACCCCTTGAAAATTTGTTAAAAAATGCAACTTTCTTAATAATCATCGTAGACTATTGAATTTAACTTTTTTTTCATCAGAAAGACGAGAGAAATTGATTGACGTTAAAAAAATAAAGCTATCTTCAATAGCAAAAAAGTTAGTCAGTCACCATGAACATTTTAAGAAATTTTAGAAAATAATTGATTTTTCAAACTTTGATCGGCCGTAGCGGCCAAACGAAAACTCCAAATTGAACGCGGTTTGCAAATCTGAGCTCCTCGTACGTTAATTAGTCGGATTAGAGATTTTAAATTTTTGATGAAAACACGAAAAAAAGACATGAGTAAACCCCTTGAAAATTTGTTAAAAAATGCAACTTTCTTAATAATCATCGTAGACTATTGAATTTAACTTTGTTTTCATCAGAAAGACGAGAGAAATTGATTGACGTTAAAAAAATTCAGCTATCTTCAATAGCAAAAAAGTTAGTCAGTCACCATGAACATTTTAAGAAATTTTAGAAAATAATTGATTTTTCAAACTTTGATCGGCCGTAGCGGCCAAACGAAAACTCCAAATTGAACGCGGTTTGTAAATCTGAGCTCCTCGTACGTTAATTAGTCGGATTAGAGATTTTAAATTTTTGATGAAAACACGAAAAAAAGACATGAGTAAACCCCTTGAAAATTTGTTAAAAAATGCAACTTTCTTAATAATCATCGTAGACTATTGAATTTAACTTTTTTTTCATCAGAAAGACGAGAGAAATTGATTGCCGTTAAAAAATTTCAGCTATCTTCAATAGCAAAAAAGTTAGTCAGTCACCATGAACATTTTAGGAAATTTTAGAAAATAATTGATTTTTCAGACTTTGATCGGCCGTAGCGGCCAAACGAAAACTCCAAATTAAACGCGGTTTGCAAATCTGAGCTCCTCGTACGTCAATTAATAGGATCCAATTAAAATTAGAAATTTTTAATTTTTGACGAAAACTTGAAAATCTACCCAAGGGTACCCCCTTCTAACTTTTTCTCAAAAATTGGCTTTGGAATAATTTCCTGAAGAAACCACTGGTTCGATTCTGGGTTTCTATACATCACTAGAAAGATCCCTTCAAGACGCCTCGGAAAATGTAGTTTCGCAAAAACAAATGTCAATTTGAAGCCTGTGACGCGTCAGCAAAGAAAACTCGAAAATGAAAAAAATCGAAAAAATCAACTTTTTTAATAATCATCGTAGACCATTGAAGTATACCTTCTCTTTCATCAGAAAGACGAGAGAAATTGATTGCCGTTAAAAAATTTCAGCTATCTTCAATAGCAAAAAAGTTAGTCAGTCACCATGAACATTTTAGGAAATTTTAGAAAATAATTGATTTTTCAGACTTTGATCGGCCGTAGCGGCCAAACGAAAACTCCAAATTAAACGCGGTTTGCAAATCTGAGCTCCTCGTACGTCAATTAATAGGATCCAATTAAAATTAGAAATTTTTAATTTTTGACGAAAACTTGAAAATCTACCCAAGGGTACCCCCTTCTAACTTTTTCTCAAAAATTGGCTTTGGAATAATTTCCTGAAGAAACCACTGGTTCGATTCTGGGTTTCTATACATCACTGGAAAGATCCCTTCAAGACGCCTCGGAAAATGTAGTTTCGCAAAAACAAATGTCAATTTGAAGCCTGTGACGCGTCAGCAAAGAAAACTCAAAAATGAAAAAAATCGAAAAAATCAACTTTTTTAATAATCATCGTAGACTATTGAATTTAACTTTGTTTTCATCAGAAAGACGAGAGAAATTGATTGCCGTTAAAAAATTTCAGCTATCTTCAATAGCAAAAAAGTTAGTCAGTCACCATGAACATTTTAGGAAATTTTAGAAAATAATTGATTTTTCAGACTTTGATCGGCCGTAGCGGCCAAACGAAAACTCCAAATTGAACGCGGTTTGCAAATCTGAGCTCCTCGTACGTTAATTAGTCGGATTAGAGATTTTAAATTTTTGATGAAAACACGAAAAAAAGACATGAGTAAACCCCTTGAAAATTTGTTAAAAAATGCAACTTTCTTAATAATCATCGTAGACTATTGAATTTAACTTTGTTTTCATCAGAAAGACGAGAGAAATCGATTGCCGTTAAAAAATTTCAGCTATCTTCAATAGCAAAAAAGTTAGTCAGTCACCATGAACATTTTAGGAAATTTTAGAAAATAATTGATTTTTCAAACTTTGATCGGCCGTAGCGGCCAAACGAAAACTCCAAATTGAACGCGGTTTGCAAATCTGAGCTCCTCGTACGTTAGTTAGTCGGATTAGAGATTTTAAATTTTTGATGAAAACACGAAAAAAAGACATGAGTAAACCCCTTGAAAATTTGTTAAAAAATGCAACTTTCTTAATAATCATCGTAGACTATTGAATTTAACTTTGTTTTCATCAGAAAGACGAGAGAAATTGATTGCCGTTAAAAAATTTCAGCTATCTTCAATAGCAAAAAAGTTAGTCAGTCACCATGAACATTTTAGGAAATTTTAGAAAATAATTGATTTTTCAAACTTTGATCGGCCGTAGCGGCCAAACGAAAACTCCAAATTGAACGCGGTTTGCAAATCTGAGCTCCTCGTACGTTAATTAGTCGGATTAGAGATTTTAAATTTTTGATGAAAACACGAAAAAAAGACATGAGTAAACCCCTTGAAAATTTGTTAAAAAATGCAACTTTCTTAATAATCATCGTAGACTATTGAATTTAACTTTGTTTTCATCAGAAAGACGAGAGAAATCGATTGCCGTTAAAAAATTTCAGCTATCTTCAATAGCAAAAAAGTTAGTCAGTCACCATGAACATTTTAGGAAATTTTAGAAAATAATTGATTTTTCAAACTTTGATCGGCCGTAGCGGCCAAACGAAAACTCCAAATTGAACGCGGTTTGCAAATCTGAGCTCCTCGTACGTTAGTTAGTCGGATTAGAGATTTTAAATTTTTGATGAAAACACGAAAAAAAGACATGAGTAAACCCCTTGAAAATTTGTTAAAAAATGCAACTTTCTTAATAATCATCGTAGACTATTGAATTTAACTTTGTTTTCATCAGAAAGACGAGAGAAATTGATTGCCGTTAAAAAATTTCAGCTATCTTCAATAGCAAAAAAGTTAGTCAGTCACCATGAACATTTTAGGAAATTTTAGAAAATAATTGATTTTTCAAACTTTGATCGGCCGTAGCGGCCAAACGAAAACTCCAAATTGAACGCGGTTTGCAAATCTGAGCTCCTCGTACGTTAATTAGTCGGATTAGAGATTTTAAATTTTTGATGAAAACACGAAAAAAAGACATGAGTAAACCCCTTGAAAATTTGTTAAAAAATGCAACTTTCTTAATAATCATCGTAGACTATTGAATTTAACTTTGTTTTCATCAGAAAGACGAGAGAAATCGATTGCCGTTAAAAAATTTCAGCTATCTTCAATAGCAAAAAAGTTAGTCAGTCACCATGAACATTTTAGGAAATTTTAGAAAATAATTGATTTTTCAAACTTTGATCGGCCGTAGCGGCCAAACGAAAACTCCAAATTGAACGCGGTTTGCAAATCTGAGCTCCTCGTACGTTAATTAGTCGGATTAGAGATTTTAAATTTTTGATGAAAACACGAAAAAAAGACATGAGTAAACCCCTTGAAAATTTGTTAAAAAATGCAACTTTCTTAATAATCATCGTAGACTATTGAATTTAACTTTGTTTTCATCAGAAAGACGAGAGAAATCGATTGCCGTTAAAAAATTTCAGCTATCTTCAATAGCAAAAAAGTTAGTCAGTCACCATGAACATTTTAGGAAATTTTAGAAAATAATTGATTTTTCAAACTTTGATCGGCCGTAGCGGCCAAACGAAAACTCCAAATTGAACGCGGTTTGCAAATCTGAGCTCCTCGTACGTTAATTAGTCGGATTAGAGATTTTAAATTTTTGATGAAAACACGAAAAAAATACATGAGTAAACCCCTTGAAAATTTGTTAAAAAATGCAACTTTCTTAATAATCATCGTAGACTATTGAATTTAACTTTGTTTTCATCAGAAAGACGAGAGAAATTGATTGCCGTTAAAAAATTTCAGCTATCTTCAATAGCAAAAAAATTGGTCAGTCACAGTGAACAATTTAGAAAACTTACGAAAATAAGTGATTTTTCAAACTTTGATCGGCCGTAGCGGCCAAACGAAAACTCCAAATTGAACGCGGTTTGCAAATCTGAGCTCCTCGTACGTTAATTAGTCGGATTAGAGATTTTAAATTTTTGATGAAAACACGAAAAAAAGACATGAGTAAACCCCTTGAAAATTTGTTAAAAAATGCAACTTTCTTAATAATCATCGTAGACTATTGAATTTAACTTTGTTTTCATCAGAAAGACGAGAGAAATTGATTGCCGTTAAAAAATTTCAGCTATCTTCAATAGCAAAAAAGTTAGTCAGTCACCATGAACATTTTAGGAAATTTTAGAAAATAATTGATTTTTCAAACTTTGATCGGCCGTAGCGGCCAAACGAAAACTCCAAATTGAACGCGGTTTGCAAATCTGAGCTCCTCGTACGTTAATTAGTCGGATTAGAGATTTCAAATTTTTGATGAAAACACGAAAAAAAGACATGAGTAAACCCCTTGAAAATTTGTTAAAAAATGCAACTTTCTTAATAATCATCGTAGACTATTGAATTTAACTTTGTTTTCATCAGAAAGACGAGAGAAATTGATTGCCGTTAAAAAATTTCAGCTATCTTCAATAGCAAAAAAGTTAGTCAGTCACCATGAACATTTTAGGAAATTTTAGAAAATAATTGATTTTTCAAACTTTGATCGGCCGTAGCGGCCAAACGAAAACTCCAAATTGAACGCGGTTTGCAAATCTGAGCTCCTCGTACGATAATTAGTCGGATTAGAGATTTTAAATTTTTGATGAAAACACGAAAAAAAGACATGAGTAAACCCCTTGAAAATTTGTTAAAAAATGCAACTTTCTTAATAATCATCGTAGACTATTGAATTTAACTTTGTTTTCATCAGAAAGACGAGAGAAATTGATTGCCGTTAAAAAATTTCAGCTATCTTCAATAGCAAAAAAGTTAGTCAGTCACCATGAACATTTTAGGAAATTTTAGAAAATAATTGATTTTTCAGACTTTGATCGGCCGTAGCGGCCAAACGAAAACTCCAAATTGAACTCGGTTTGCAAATCTGAGCTCCTCGTGCGTTAATTAGTCGGATTAGAGATTTTAAATTTTTGATGAAAACACGAAAAAAAGACATGAGTAAACCCCTTGAAAATTTGTTAAAAAATGCAACTTTCTTAATAATCATCGTAGACTATTGAATTTAACTTTGTTTTCATCAGAAAGACGAGAGAAATTGATTGCCGTTAAAAAATTTCAGCTATCTTCAATAGCAAAAAAGTTAGTCAGTCACCATGAACATTTTAGGAAATTTTAGAAAATAATTGATTTTTCAGACTTTGATCGACCGTAGCGGCTAAACGAAAACTCCAAATTGAACGCGGTTTGAAAATCTGAGCTCCTCGCACGTCAATTAGTAGGATCCAATTAAAATTAGAGATTTTTAATTTTTGACGAAAACTTGAAAATTTACCCAAGGGTACCCCCTTCTAACTTTTTCTCAAAAATTGGCTTTGGAATCATTTCCTAAAGAAACCACTGGTTCGATTCCGGGTTTCTATACATCACTGGAAAGATCCCTTCAAGACGCCTCGGAAAATGTAGTTTCGCAAAAACAAATGTCAATTTGAAGCCTGTGACGCGTCAGCAAAGAAAACTCGAAAATGAAAAAAATCGAAAAAATCAACTTTTTTAATAATCATCGTAGACCATTGAAGTATACCTTCTCTTTCATCAGAAAGACAAGAGAAATTGATTGCCGTTAAAAAATTTCAGCTATCTTCAATAGCAAAAAAGTTAGTCAGTCACAGTGAACATTTTAGGAAATTTTAGAAAATAATTGATTTTTCAAACTTTGATCGGCCGTAGCGGCCAAACGAAAACTCCAAATTGAACGCGGTTTGCAAATCTGAGCTCCTCGTATGTTAATTGGTCGGTTTAGAGATTTTAAATTTTTGATGAAAACACGAAAAAAAGACATGAGTAAACCCCTTGAAAATTTGTTAAAAAATGCAACTTTCTTAATAATCATCGTAGACTATTGAATTTAACTTTGTTTTCATCAGAAAGACGAGAGAAATTGATTGCCGTTAAAAAATTTCAGCTATCTTCAATAGCAAAAAAGTTAGTCAGTCACCATGAACATTTTAGGAAATTTTAGAAAATAATTGATTTTTCAAACTTTGATCGGCCGTAGCGGCCAAACGAAAACTCCAAATTGAACGCGGTTTGCAAATCTGAGCTCCTCGTACGTTAATTAGTCGGATTAGAGATTTTAAATTTTTGATGAAAACACGAAAAAAAGACATGAGTAAACCCCTTGAAAATTTGTTAAAAAATGCAACTTTCTTAATAATCATCGTAGACTATTGAATTTAACTTTGTTTTCATCAGAAAGACGAGAGAAATCGATTGCCGTTAAAAAATTTCAGCTATCTTCAATAGCAAAAAAGTTAGTCAGTCACCATGAACATTTTAGGAAATTTTAGAAAATAATTGATTTTTCAAACTTTGATCGGCCGTAGCGGCCAAACGAAAACTCCAAATTGAACGCGGTTTGCAAATCTGAGCTCCTCGTACGTTAGTTAGTCGGATTAGAGATTTTAAATTTTTGATGAAAACACGAAAAAAAGACATGAGTAAACCCCTTGAAAATTTGTTAAAAAATGCAACTTTCTTAATAATCATCGTAGACTATTGAATTTAACTTTGTTTTCATCAGAAAGACGAGAGAAATTGATTGCCGTTAAAAAATTTCAGCTATCTTCAATAGCAAAAAAGTTAGTCAGTCACCATGAACATTTTAGGAAATTTTAGAAAATAATTGATTTTTCAGACTTTGATCGGCCGTAGCGGCCAAACGAAAACTCCAAATTGAACTCGGTTTGCAAATCTGAGCTCCTCGTACGTTAATTAGTCGGATTAGAGATTTCAAATTTTTGATGAAAACACGAAAAAAAGACATGAGTAAACCCCTTGAAAATTTGTTAAAAAATGCAACTTTCTTAATAATCATCGTAGACTATTGAATTTAACTTTGTTTTCATCAGAAAGACGAGAGAAATTGATTGCCGTTAAAAAATTTCAGCTATCTTCAATAGCAAAAAAGTTAGTCAGTCACCATGAACATTTTAGGAAATTTTAGAAAATAATTGATTTTTCAGACTTTGATCGACCGTAGCGGCTAAACGAAAACTCCAAATTGAACGCGGTTTGAAAATCTGAGCTCCTCGCACGTCAATTAGTAGGATCCAATTAAAATTAGAGATTTTTAATTTTTGACGAAAACTTGAAAATTTACCCAAGGGTACCCCCTTCTAACTTTTTCTCAAAAATTGGCTTTGGAATCATTTCCTGAAGAAACCACTGGTTCGATTCCGGGTTTCTATACATCACTGGAAAGATCTCTTCAAGACGCCTCGGAAAATGTAGTTTCGCAAAAACAAATGTCACCTTGAAGCCCGTGACGCGTCAGCAAAGAAAACTCGAAAATGAAAAAAATCGAAAAAATCAACTTTTTTAATAATCATCGTAGACCATTGAAGTATACCTTCTCTTTCATCAGAAAGACGAGAGAAATTGATTGCCGGTAAAAAATTTCAGCTATCTTCAATAGCAAAAAAATTAGTCAGTCACAGTGAACATTTTAGAAAATTTGCAAAAATAATTGATTTTTCAGACTTTGATCGACCGTAGCGGCCAAACGAAAACTCCAAATTGAACGCGGTTTGCAAATCTGAGCTCCTCGTACGTTAATTAGTCGGATTAGAGATTTTAAATTTTTGATGAAAACACGAAAAAAAGACATGAGTAAACCCCTTGAAAATTTGTTAAAAAATGCAACTTTCTTAATAATCATCGTAGACTATTGAATTTAACTTTGTTTTCATCAGAAAGACGAGAGAAATTGATTGCCGTTAAAAAATTTCAGCTATCTTCAATAGCAAAAAAGTTAGTCAGTCACCATGAACATTTTAGGAAATTTTAGAAAATAATTGATTTTTCAAACTTTGATCGGCCGTAGCGGCCAAACGAAAACTCCAAATTGAACGCGGTTTGCAAATCTGAGCTCCTCGTACGTTAATTAGTCGGATTAGAGATTTTAAATTTTTGATGAAAACACGAAAAAAATACATGAGTAAACCCCTTGAAAATTTGTTAAAAAATGCAACTTTCTTAATAATCATCGTAGACTATTGAATTTAACTTTGTTTTCATCAGAAAGACGAGAGAAATTGATTGCCGTTAAAAAATTTCAGCTATCTTCAATAGCAAAAAAATTAGTCAGTCACAGTGAACAATTTAGAAAATTTACGAAAATAAGTGATTTTTCAAACTTTGATCGGCCGTAGCGGCCAAACGAAAACTCCAAATTGAACGCG
The DNA here is from genome assembly GCA_910593695.2 of Ocypus olens. NCBI lineage: Eukaryota > Metazoa > Arthropoda > Insecta > Coleoptera > Staphylinidae > Ocypus > Ocypus olens. The sequence goes on along the minus strand of OU343062.1, from coordinate 1,770,617 downwards.
GTTTGCAAATCTGAGCTCCTCGTACGTTAATTAGTCGGATTAGAGATTTTAAATTTTTGATGAAAACACGAAAAAAAGACATGAGTAAACCCCTTGAAAATTTGTTAAAAAATGCAACTTTCTTAATAATCATCGTAGACTATTGAATTTAACTTTGTTTTCATCAGAAAGACGAGAGAAATCGATTGCCGTTAAAAAATTTCAGCTATCTTCAATAGCAAAAAAGTTAGTCAGTCACCATGAACATTTTAGGAAATTTTAGAAAATAATTGATTTTTCAAACTTTGATCGGCCGTAGCGGCCAAACGAAAACTCCAAATTGAACGCGGTTTGCAAATCTGAGCTCCTCGTACGTTAATTAGTCGGATTAGAGATTTCAAATTTTTGATGAAAACACGAAAAAAAGACATGAGTAAACCCCTTGAAAATTTGTTAAAAAATGCAACTTTCTTAATAATCATCGTAGACTATTGAATTTAACTTTGTTTTCATCAGAAAGACGAGAGAAATTGATTGCCGTTAAAAAATTTCAGCTATCTTCAATAGCAAAAAAGTTAGTCAGTCACCATGAACATTTTAGGAAATTTTAGAAAATAATTGATTTTTCAAACTTTGATCGGCCGTAGCGGCCAAACGAAAACTCCAAATTGAACGCGGTTTGCAAATCTGAGCTCCTCGTACGTTAATTAGTCGGATTAGAGATTTTAAATTTTTGATGAAAACACGAAAAAAAGACATGAGTCTTGAAAATTTGTTAAAAAATGCAACTTTCTTAATAATCATCGTAGACTATTGAATTTAACTTTGTTTTCATCAGAAAGACGAGAGAAATTGATTGCCGTTAAAAAATTTCAGCTATCTTCAATAGCAAAAAAATTAGTCAGTCACAGTGAACATTTTAGAAAATTTACGAAAATAATTGATTTTTCAGACTTTGATCGGCCCTAACGGCCAAACGAAAACTCCAAATTGAACGCGGTTTGCAAATCTGAGCTCCTCGTACGTTAATTAGTCGGATTAGAGATTTTAAATTTTTGATGAAAACACGAAAAAAAGACATGAGTAAACCCCTTGAAAATTTGTTAAAAAATGCAACTTTCTTAATAATCATCGTAGACTATTGAATTTAACTTTGTTTTCATCAGAAAGACGAGAGAAATCGATTGCCGTTAAAAAATTTCAGCTATCTTCAATAGCAAAAAAGTTAGTCAGTCACCATGAACATTTTAGGAAATTTTAGAAAATAATTGATTTTTCAAACTTTGATCGGCCGTAGCGGCCAAACGAAAACTCCAAATTGAACGCGGTTTGCAAATCTGAGCTCCTCGTACGTTAATTAGTCGGATTAGAGATTTTAAATTTTTGATGAAAACACGAAAAAAAGACATGAGTAAACCCCTTGAAAATTTGTTAAAAAATGCAACTTTCTTAATAATCATCGTAGACTATTGAATTTAACTTTGTTTTCATCAGAAAGACGAGAGAAATTGATTGCCGTTAAAAAATTTCAGCTATCTTCAATAGCAAAAAAGTTAGTCAGTCACCATGAACATTTTAGGAAATTTTAGAAAATAATTGATTTTTCAAACTTTGATCGGCCGTAGCGGCCAAACGAAAACTCCAAATTGAACGCGGTTTGCAAATCTGAGCTCCTCGTACGTTAATTAGTCGGATTAGAGATTTTAAATTTTTGATGAAAACACGAAAAAAAGACATGAGTAAACCCCTTGAAAATTTGTTAAAAAATGCAACTTTCTTAATAATCATCGTAGACTATTGAATTTAACTTTGTTTTCATCAGAAAGACGAGAGAAATTGATTGCCGTTAAAAAATTTCAGCTATCTTCAATAGCAAAAAAATTAGTCAGTCACAGTGAACAATTTAGAAAATTTACGAAAATAAGTGATTTTTCAAACTTTGATCGGCCGTAGCGGCCAAACGAAAACTCCAAATTGAACGCGGTTTGCAAATCTGAGCTCCTCGTACGTTAATTAGTCGGATTAGAGATTTTAAATTTTTGATGAAAACACGAAAAAAAGACATGAGTAAACCCCTTGAAAATTTGTTAAAAAATGCAACTTTCTTAATAATCATCGTAGACTATTGAATTTAACTTTGTTTTCATCAGAAAGACGAGAGAAATTGATTGCCGTTAAAAAATTTCAGCTATCTTCAATAGCAAAAAAATTAGTCAGTCACAGTGAACATTTTAGAAAATTTACGAAAATAATTGATTTTTCAGACTTTGATCGGCACTAACGGCCAAACGAAAACTCCAAATTGAACGCGGTTTGCAAATCTGAGCTCCTCGTACGTTAATTAGTCGGATTAGAGATTTTAAATTTTTGATGAAAACACGAAAAAAAGACATGAGTAAACCCCTTGAAAATTTGTTAAAAAATGCAACTTTCTTAATAATCATCGTAGACTATTGAATTTAACTTTGTTTTCATCAGAAAGACGAGAGAAATTGATTGCCGTTAAAAAATTTCAGCTATCTTCAATAGCAAAAAAGTTAGTCAGTCACCATGAACATTTTAGGAAATTTTAGAAAATAATTGATTTTTCAGACTTTGATCGACCGTAGCGGCTAAACGAAAACTCCAAATTGAACGCGGTTTGAAAATCTGAGCTCCTCGCACGTCAATTAGTAGGATCCAATTAAAATTAGAGATTTTTAATTTTTGACGAAAACTTGAAAATTTACCCAAGGGTACCCCCTTCTAACTTTTTCTCAAAAATTGGCTTTGGAATCATTTCCTGAAGAAACCACTGGTTCGATTCCGGGTTTCTATACATCACTGGAAAGATCTCTTCAAGACGCCTCGGAAAATGTAGTTTCGCAAAAACAAATGTCACCTTGAAGCCCGTGACGCGTCAGCAAAGAAAACTCGAAAATGAAAAAAATCGAAAAAATCAACTTTTTTAATAATCATCGTAGACCATTGAAGTATACCTTCTCTTTCATCAGAAAGACGAGAGAAATTGATTGCCGGTAAAAAATTTCAGCTATCTTCAATAGCAAAAAAATTAGTCAGTCACAGTGAACATTTTAGAAAATTTGCAAAAATAATTGATTTTTCAGACTTTGATCGACCGTAGCGGCCAAACGAAAACTCCAAATTGAACGCGGTTTGCAAATCTGAGCTCCTCGTACGTTAATTAGTCGGATTAGAGATTTTAAATTTTTGATGAAAACACGAAAAAAAGACATGAGTAAACCCCTTGAAAATTTGTTAAAAAATGCAACTTTCTTAATAATCATCGTAGACTATTGAATTTAACTTTGTTTTCATCAGAAAGACGAGAGAAATTGATTGCCGTTAAAAAATTTCAGCTATCTTCAATAGCAAAAAAGTTAGTCAGTCACCATGAACATTTTAGGAAATTTTAGAAAATAATTGATTTTTCAAACTTTGATCGGCCGTAGCGGCCAAACGAAAACTCCAAATTGAACGCGGTTTGCAAATCTGAGCTCCTCGTACGTTAATTAGTCGGATTAGAGATTTTAAATTTTTGATGAAAACACGAAAAAAAGACATGAGTAAACCCCTTGAAAATTTGTTAAAAAATGCAACTTTCTTAATAATCATCGTAGACTATTGAATTTAACTTTGTTTTCATCAGAAAGACGAGAGAAATTGATTGCCGTTAAAAAATTTCAGCTATCTTCAATAGCAAAAAAGTTAGTCAGTCACCATGAACATTTTAGGAAATTTTAGAAAATAATTGATTTTTCAAACTTTGATCGGCCGTAGCGGCCAAACGAAAACTCCAAATTGAACGCGGTTTGCAAATCTGAGCTCCTCGTACGTTAATTAGTCGGATTAGAGATTTTAAATTTTTGATGAAAACACGAAAAAAATACATGAGTAAACCCCTTGAAAATTTGTTAAAAAATGCAACTTTCTTAATAATCATCGTAGACTATTGAATTTAACTTTGTTTTCATCAGAAAGACGAGAGAAATTGATTGCCGTTAAAAAATTTCAGCTATCTTCAATAGCAAAAAAATTAGTCAGTCACAGTGAACAATTTAGAAAATTTACGAAAATAAGTGATTTTTCAAACTTTGATCGGCCGTAGCGGCCAAACGAAAACTCCAAATTGAACGCGGTTTGCAAATCTGAGCTCCTCGTACGTTAATTAGTCGGATTAGAGATTTTAAATTTTTGATGAAAACACGAAAAAAAGACATGAGTAAACCCCTTGAAAATTTGTTAAAAAATGCAACTTTCTTAATAATCATCGTAGACTATTGAATTTAACTTTGTTTTCATCAGAAAGACGAGAGAAATCGATTGCCGTTAAAAAATTTCAGCTATCTTCAATAGCAAAAAAGTTAGTCAGTCACCATGAACATTTTAGGAAATTTTAGAAAATAATTGATTTTTCAAACTTTGATCGGCCGTAGCGGCCAAACGAAAACTCCAAATTGAACGCTGTTTGCAAATCTGAGCTCCTCGTACGTTAATTAGTCGGATTAGAGATTTCAAATTTTTGATGAAAACACGAAAAAAAGACATGAGTAAACCCCTTGAAAATTTGTTAAAAAATGCAACTTTCTTAATAATCATCGTAGACTATTGAATTTAACTTTGTTTTCATCAGAAAGACGAGAGAAATTGATTGCCGTTAAAAAATTTCAGCTATCTTCAATAGCAAAAAAGTTAGTCAGTCACCATGAACATTTTAGGAAATTTTAGAAAATAATTGATTTTTCAAACTTTGATCGGCCGTAGCGGCCAAACGAAAACTCCAAATTGAACGCGGTTTGCAAATCTGAGCTCCTCGTACGTTAATTAGTCGGATTAGAGATTTTAAATTTTTGATGAAAAAACGAAAAAAAGACATGAGTAAACCCCTTGAAAATTTGTTAAAAAATGCAACTTTCTTAATAATCATCGTAGACTATTGAATTTAACTTTGTTTTCATCAGAAAGACGAGAGAAATTGATTGCCGTTAAAAAATTTCAGCTATCTTCAATAGCAAAAAAATTAGTCAGTCACAGTGAACATTTTAGAAAATTTACGAAAATAATTGATTTTTCAGACTTTGATCGGCCCTAACGGCCAAACGAAAACTCCAAATTGAACGCTGTTTGCAAATCTGAGCTCCTCGTGCGTTAATTAGTCGGATTAGAGATTTTAAATTTTTGATGAAAACACGAAAAAAAGACATGAGTAAACCCCTTGAAAATTTGTTAAAAAATGCAACTTTCTTAATAATCATCGTAGACTATTGAATTTAACTTTGTTTTCATCAGAAAGACGAGAGAAATTGATTGCCGTTAAAAAATTTCAGCTATCTTCAATAGCAAAAAAGTTAGTCAGTCACCATGAACATTTTAGGAAATTTTAGAAAATAATTGATTTTTCAAACTTTGATCGGCCGTAGCGGCCAAACGAAAACTCCAAATTGAACGCGGTTTGCAAATCTGAGCTCCTCGTACGTTAATTAGTCGGATTAGAGATTTTAAATTTTTGATGAAAACACGAAAAAAAGACATGAGTCTTGAAAATTTGTTAAAAAATGCAACTTTCTTAATAATCATCGTAGACTATTGAATTTAACTTTGTTTTCATCAGAAAGACGAGAGAAATTGATTGCCGTTAAAAAATTTCAGCTATCTTCAATAGCAAAAAAATTAGTCAGTCACAGTGAACATTTTAGAAAATTTACGAAAATAATTGATTTTTCAGACTTTGATCGGCCCTAACGGCCAAACGAAAACTCCAAATTGAACGCTGTTTGCAAATCTGAGCTCCTCGTACGTTAATTAGTCGGATTAGAGATTTTAAATTTTTGATGAAAACACGAAAAAAAGACATGAGTAAACCCCTTGAAAATTTGTTAAAAAATGCAACTTTCTTAATAATCATCGTAGACTATTGAATTTAACTTTGTTTTCATCAGAAAGACGAGAGAAATCGATTGCCGTTAAAAAATTTCAGCTATCTTCAATAGCAAAAAAGTTAGTCAGTCACCATGAACATTTTAGGAAATTTTAGAAAATAATTGATTTTTCAAACTTTGATCGGCCGTAGCGGCCAAACGAAAACTCCAAATTGAACGCGGTTTGCAAATCTGAGCTCCTCGTACGTTAATTAGTCGGATTAGAGATTTTAAATTTTTGATGAAAACACGAAAAAAAGACATGAGTAAACCCCTTGAAAATTTGTTAAAAAATGCAACTTTCTTAATAATCATCGTAGACTATTGAATTTAACTTTGTTTTCATCAGAAAGACGAGAGAAATTGATTGCCGTTAAAAAATTTCAGCTATCTTCAATAGCAAAAAAGTTAGTCAGTCACCATGAACATTTTAGGAAATTTTAGAAAATAATTGATTTTTCAAACTTTGATCGGCCGTAGCGGCCAAACGAAAACTCCAAATTGAACGCGGTTTGCAAATCTGAGCTCCTCGTACGTTAATTAGTCGGATTAGAGATTTTAAATTTTTGATGAAAACACGAAAAAAAGACATGAGTAAACCCCTTGAAAATTTGTTAAAAAATGCAACTTTCTTAATAATCATCGTAGACTATTGAATTTAACTTTGTTTTCATCAGAAAGACGAGAGAAATTGATTGCCGTTAAAAAATTTCAGCTATCTTCAATAGCAAAAAAATTAGTCAGTCACAGTGAACAATTTAGAAAATTTACGAAAATAAGTGATTTTTCAAACTTTGATCGGCCGTAGCGGCCAAACGAAAACTCCAAATTGAACGCGGTTTGCAAATCTGAGCTCCTCGTACGTTAATTAGTCGGATTAGAGATTTTAAATTTTTGATGAAAACACGAAAAAAAAGACATGAGTAAACCCCTTGAAAATTTGTTAAAAAATGCAACTTTCTTAATAATCATCGTAGACTATTGAATTTAACTTTGTTTTCATCAGAAAGACGAGAGAAATTGATTGCCGTTAAAAAATTTCAGCTATCTTCAATAGCAAAAAAATTAGTCAGTCACAGTGAACATTTTAGAAAATTTACGAAAATAATTGATTTTTCAGACTTTGATCGGCCCTAACGGCCAAACGAAAACTCCAAATTGAACGCGGTTTGCAAATCTGAGCTCCTCGTACGTTAATTAGTCGGATTAGAGATTTTAAATTTTTGATGAAAACACGAAAAAAAGACATGAGTAAACCCCTTGAAAATTTGTTAAAAAATGCAACTTTCTTAATAATCATCGTAGACTATTGAATTTAACTTTGTTTTCATCAGAAAGACGAGAGAAATCGATTGCCGTTAAAAAATTTCAGCTATCTTCAATAGCAAAAAAGTTAGTCAGTCACCATGAACATTTTAGGAAATTTTAGAAAATAATTGATTTTTCAGACTTTGATCGGCCGTAGCGGCCAAACGAAAACTCCAAATTGAACTCGGTTTGCAAATCTGAGCTCCTCGTACGTTAATTAGTCGGATTAGAGATTTCAAATTTTTGATGAAAACACGAAAAAAAGACATGAGTAAACCCCTTGAAAATTTGTTAAAAAATGCAACTTTCTTAATAATCATCGTAGACTATTGAATTTAACTTTGTTTTCATCAGAAAGACGAGAGAAATTGATTGCCGTTAAAAAATTTCAGCTATCTTCAATAGCAAAAAAGTTAGTCAGTCACCATGAACATTTTAGGAAATTTTAGAAAATAATTGATTTTTCAGTCTTTGATCGGCCGTAGCGGCTAAACGAAAACTCCAAATTGAACGCGGTTTGAAAATCTGAGCTCCTCGTACGTCAATTAGTAGGATCCAATTAAAATTAGAGATTTTTAATTTTTGACGAAAACTTGAAAATTTACCCAAGGGTACCCCCTTCTAACTTTTTCTCAAAAATTGGCTTTGGAATCATTTCCTGAAGAAACCACTGGTTCGATTCCGGGTTTCTATACATCACTGGAAAGATCTCTTCAAGACGCCTCGGAAAATGTAGTTTCGCAAAAACAAATGTCACCTTGAAGCCCGTGACGCGTCAGCAAAGAAAACTCGAAAATGAAAAAAATCGAAAAAATCAACTTTTTTAATAATCATCGTAGACCATTGAAGTATACCTTCTCTTTCATCAGAAAGACGAGAGAAATTGATTGCCGGTAAAAAAATTCAGCTATCTTCAATAGCAAAAAAATTAGTCAGTCACAGTGAACATTTTAGAAAATTTGCAAAAATAATTGATTTTTCAGACTTTGATCGACCGTAGCGGCCAAACGAAAACTCCAAATTGAACGCGGTTTGCAAATCTGAGCTCCTCGTACGTCAATTAGTAGGATCCAATTAAAATTAGAGATTTTTAATTTTTGACGAAAACTTGAAAATCTACCCAAGGGTACCTTCTAACTTTTTCTCAAAAATTGGCTTTGGAATAATTTCCTGAAGAAACCACTGGTTCGATTCCGGGTTTCTATACATCACTGGAAAGATCTCTTCAAGACGCCTCGGAAAATGTAGTTTCGCAAAAACAAATGTCACCTTGAAGCCCGTGACGCGTCAGCAAAGAAAACTCAAAAATGAAAAAAATCGAAAAAATCAACTTTTTTAATAATCCTCGTAGACCATGGAAGTATACCTTCTTTTTCATCAGAAAAACGAGAGAAATTGATTGACGTTAAAAAATTTCAGCTATCTTCAATAGCAAAAAAGTTAGTCAGTCACCATGAACATTTTAGGAAATTTTAGAAAATAATTGATTTTTCAAACTTTGATCGGCTGTAGCGGCCAAACGAAAACTCCAAATTGAACGCGGTTTGCAAATCTGAGCTCCTCGTACGTTAATTAGTCGGATTAGAGATTTTAAATTTTTGATGAAAACACGAAAAAAAGACATGAGTAAACCCCTTGAAAATTTGTTAAAAAATGCAACTTTCTTAATAATCATCGTAGACTATTGAATTTAACTTTGTTTTCATCAGAAAGACGAGAGAAATCGATTGCCGTTAAAAAATTTCAGCTATCTTCAATAGCAAAAAAGTTAGTCAGTCACCATGAACATTTTAGGAAATTTTAGAAAATAATTGATTTTTCAGACTTTGATCGGCCGTAGCGGCCAAACGAAAACTCCAAATTGAACTCGGTTTGCAAATCTGAGCTCCTCGTACGTTAATTAGTCGGATTAGAGATTTCAAATTTTTGATGAAAACACGAAAAAAAGACATGAGTAAACCCCTTGAAAATTTGTTAAAAAATGCAACTTTCTTAATAATCATCGTAGACTATTGAATTTAACTTTGTTTTCATCAGAAAGACGAGAGAAATTGATTGCCGTTAAAAAATTTCAGCTATCTTCAATAGCAAAAAAGTTAGTCAGTCACCATGAACATTTTAGGAAATTTTAGAAAATAATTGATTTTTCAGTCTTTGATCGGCCGTAGCGGCTAAACGAAAACTCCAAATTGAACGCGGTTTGAAAATCTGAGCTCCTCGTACGTCAATTAGTAGGATCCAATTAAAATTAGAGATTTTTAATTTTTGACGAAAACTTGAAAATTTACCCAAGGGTACCCCCTTCTAACTTTTTCTCAAAAATTGGCTTTGGAATCATTTCCTGAAGAAACCACTGGTTCGATTCCGGGTTTCTATACATCACTGGAAAGATCTCTTCAAGACGCCTCGGAAAATGTAGTTTCGCAAAAACAAATGTCACCTTGAAGCCCGTGACGCGTCAGCAAAGAAAACTCGAAAATGAAAAAAATCGAAAAAATCAACTTTTTTAATAATCATCGTAGACCATTGAAGTATACCTTCTCTTTCATCAGAAAGACGAGAGAAATTGATTGCCGGTAAAAAAATTCAGCTATCTTCAATAGCAAAAAAATTAGTCAGTCACAGTGAACATTTTAGAAAATTTGCAAAAATAATTGATTTTTCAGACTTTGATCGACCGTAGCGGCCAAACGAAAACTCCAAATTGAACGCGGTTTGCAAATCTGAGCTCCTCGTACGTCAATTAGTAGGATCCAATTAAAATTAGAGATTTTTAATTTTTGACGAAAACTTGAAAATCTACCCAAGGGTACCTTCTAACTTTTTCTCAAAAATTGGCTTTGGAATAATTTCCTGAAGAAACCACTGGTTCGATTCCGGGTTTCTATACATCACTGGAAAGATCTCTTCAAGACGCCTCGGAAAATGTAGTTTCGCAAAAACAAATGTCACCTTGAAGCCCGTGACGCGTCAGCAAAGAAAACTCAAAAATGAAAAAAATCGAAAAAATCAACTTTTTTAATAATCCTCGTAGACCATGGAAGTATACCTTCTTTTTCATCAGAAAAACGAGAGAAATTGATTGACGTTAAAAAATTTCAGCTATCTTCAATAGCAAAAAAGTTAGTCAGTCACCATGAACATTTTAGGAAATTTTAGAAAATAATTGATTTTTCAAACTTTGATCGGCTGTAGCGGCCAAACGAAAACTCCAAATTGAACGCGGTTTGCAAATCTGAGCTCCTCGTACGTTAATTAGTCGGATTAGAGATTTTAAATTTTTGATGAAAACACGAAAAAAAGACATGAGTAAACCCCTTGAAAATTTGTAAAAAAATGCAACTTTCTTAATAATCATCGTAGACTATTGAATTTAACTTTGTTTTCATCAGAAAGACGAGAGAAATTGATTGCCGTTAAAAAATTTCAGCTATCTTCAATAGCAAAAAAGTTAGTCAGTCACCATGAACATTTTAGAAAATTTTAGAAAATAATTGATTTTTCAGACTTTGATCGGCCGTAGCGGCCAAACGAAAACTCCAAATTGAACGCGGTTTGCAAATCTGAGCTCCTCGTACGTCAATTAGTAGGATCCAATTAAAATTAGAGATTTTTAATTTTTGACGAAAACTTGAAAATCTACCCAAGGGTACCCCCTTCTAACTTTTTCTCAAAAATTGGCTTTGGAATAATTTCCTGAAGAACACACTGTTTCGATCCCGGGTTTCTATACACCACTGGAAAGATCCCTTCAAGATGCCTCGGAAAATGTAGTTTCGCAAAAACAAATGGCAACTTGAAGCCCGTGACGCGTCAGCAAAGAAAACTCAAAAATGAAAAAAATCGAAAAAATCAACTTTTTTAATAATCATCGTAGACCATTGAAGTATACCTTCTTTTTCATCAGAAAGACGAGAGAAATTGAATGCCGTTAAAAAATTTCAGCTATCTTCAATAGCAAAAAAATTAGTCAGTCATAGTTAACATTTTGAGCTAACAAATCTGAGCTCCTCGTACGTCAATTAGTAGGATCCAATTAAAATTAGAGATTTTTAATTTTTGACGAAAACTTGAAAATCTACCCAAGGGTACCCCCTTCTAACTTTTTCTCAAAAATTGGCTTTGGAATAATTTCCTGAAGAACACACTGTTTCGATCCCGGGTTTCTATACATCACTGGAAAGATCCCTTCAAGACGCCTCGGAAAATGTAGTTTCGCAAAAACAAATGTCAACTTGAAGCCCTTGACGCGTCAGCAAAGAAAACTCGAAAATGGAAAAAATCGAAAAAATCAACTCTTTTAATAATCATCGTAGAATTTTATGTAATACCTTTTTCTTCATCAGAAAAACGAGAAGAATTGATTGGCATCATAAAATTTCAGCTAGCGAAAATAGCAAAAACATTGCAAGTTCCTATAAATAAAAACGCAGCACGGAAAAACATAAAGATAATAAGTGATACGTTGTTTGTGGCCAACAAAAATACAAAGATATTCCGCTCGCAATGCTCGTTATACAAATCGATAAACATTTTACGACCATCACGATTTGACGCATTTGGGTTACGTTTTCTAAAACCATTTTACGTTTATTGCCGTGCTAATTAGGCGTTCTTTCGGCGAACCGCAAATTTTACATCCCGACGACAACAATACCAATTACGGCGAGCGCAAAGAATACACTGGGTTACTAGGTGAAGTCGGTGTAGCTGTAAAAATAATAAAATACTAAAATAACGAACGTATTATCATATTAACTAAAAAGATTTCTGGTCAATTTCCGTTTGACGTCATTTGTAAAAGTGTCTCAATAAATGTTTTGTCTCTCTCTCTCGCGAGATATCGGGATACGGTTTTGGCCAGCTTGAAAGCTATCTCTTCGTTCAAAAGCATCGACAACTATCTTTTCGTTAAGAAATTATCATTCCCAACCTGAATACCTGCGTTAAAATTCTTTGTGATGCAATCAATCGGTTTAATGGGAACCAAAGTGTGTCACACAGTTTTCGATAACATGAAACGGGCCTTCCTTTGACCAATTCAGTACAAACTGGTCATCACTTCCTCTCGGGCTTTCGGACACAAAAAAAAATCGGTGCACATGACTCAACCGACAATGATATACCGATTTGTATTACACGTAAATAGTTATTTTTAAATTGTATTTGGAAAATCACGGCGCTCGCGTTTGTGTGTGTGTGTGTGCGTTCGGGTGACCTTGAGCCGCAGACACAATTTAAAATCAAATTCGATTTTCTCGGGGGGTGATATATGAAGATGGATGCGGCTGATGAGCCGTGACGAAATCATTTTTCACAGGCGCGCCTCTCCCGTTCGAAATACGAACGCCGTAATTAAATATCGTTGTTTTCGTCAAATTGCCAGTCTCTTGGCCGAATCCAATTTCTTTTTGGGTGTTTACATCGAGGAGTTAAAACTGAATTGAAAATCACAAATAGTAGTCGTTTTTAAAATCTAACATAGAAAAAAACGTCAGCCGTGACAGTTAAAATAAATAATTGCATAGAAATATTCACTTCCCACCCTCGAGGAGTTAAAACTGAATTGAAAAATTCACAAATAGTAGCCGTTTTTAAAACGTAACATAGAAAAAAACGTCAGCCGTGACAGTTAAAATAAATAATTGCATAGAAATATTCACTTCCCACCCTCGAGGAGTTAAAACTGAATTGAAAAATTCACAAATAGTAGCCGTTTTTAAAACGTAACATAGAAAAAAACGTCAGCCGTGACAGTTAAAATAAATAATTGCATAGAAATATTCACTTCCCACCCTCAAGGAGTTAAAACTGAATTGTAAAATTCACAAATAGTAGTCGTTTTTAAAACGTAACATAGAAAAAAACGTCAGCCGTGACAGTTAAAATAAATAATTGCATAGAAATATTCACTTCCCACCCTCGAGGAGTTAAAACTGAATTGAAAAATTCACAAATAGTAGTCGTTTTTAAAACGTAACATAGAAAAAAACGTCAGCCGTGACAGTTAAAATAAATAATTACACAGAAATATTCACTTCCCACCCTCGAGGAGTTAAAACTGAAATGAAAAATTCACAAATAGTAGTCGTTTTTAAAATCTAACATAGAAAAAAACGTCAGCCGTGACAGTTAAAATAAATAATTGCATAGAAATATTCACTTCCCACCCTCGATGAGTTAAAACTGAATTGAAAAATTCACAAATAGTAGCCGTTTTTAAAACGTAACATAGAAAAAAACGTCAGCCGTGACAGTTAAAATAAATAATTGCATAGAAATATTCACTTCCCACCCTCGAGGAGTTAAAACTGAATTGAAAAATTCACAAATAGTAGTCGTTTTTAAAACGTAACAGAAAAAAACGTCAGCCGTGACAGTTAAAATAAATAATTGCATAGAAATATTCACTTCCCACCCTCGAGGAGTTAAAACTGAATTGTAAAATTCACAAATAGTAGTCGTTTTTAAAATCTAACATAGAAAAAAACGTCAGCCGTGACAGTTAAAATAAATAATTACACAGAAATATTCACTTCCCACCCTCGAGGAGTTAAAACTGAATTGTAAAATTCACAAATAGTAGCCGTTTTTAAAACGTAACATAGAAAAAAACGTCAGCCGTGACAGTTAAAATAAATAATTGCATAGAAATATTCACTTCCCACCCTCGAGGAGTTAAAACTGAATTGAAAAATTCACAAATAGTAGTCGTTTTTAAAATCTAACAGAAAAAAACGTCAGCCGTGACAGTTAAAATAAATAATTACACAGAAATATTCACTTCCCACCCTCGAGGAGTTAAAACTGAATTGTAAAATTCACAAATAGTAGCCGTTTTTAAAACGTAACATAGAAAAAAACGTCAGCCGTGACAGCTAAAATAAATAATTGCATAGAAATATTCACTTCCCACCCTCGAGGAGTTAAAACTGAATTGAAAAATTCACAAATAGTAGTCGTTTTTAAAATCTAACAGAAAAAAACGTCAGCCGTGACAGTTAAAATAAACTATTGCAAAGAAATATTCACTTCCCACCCTCGAGGAGTTAAAACTGAATTGAAAAATTCACAAATAATAGCCGTTTTTTAAATCTAACAGAAAAAAACGTCAGCCGTGACAGTTAAAATAAATAATTGCATAGAAATATTCACTTCCCACCCTCGAGGAGTTAAAACTGAATTGAAAAATTCACAAATAGTAGCCGTTTTTAAAAATCTAACAGAAAAAAACGTCAGCCGTGACAGTTCAAATAAACTATTGCAAAGAAATATTCACTTCCCACCCTCGAGGAGTTAAAACTTAATTGAAAAATTCACAAATAGTAGCCCTTTTTAAAATCTAACATAGAAAAAAACGTCAGCCGTGACAGTTAAAATAAATAATTGCATAGAAATATTCACTTCCCACCCTCGAGGAGTTAAAACAGAATTGAAAAATGCACAAATAGTAGTCGTTTTTAAAACGTAACATAGAAAAAAAACGTCAGCCGTGACAGTTAAAATAAATAATTGCATAGAAATATTCACTTCCCACCCTCGAGGAGTTAAAACTGAATTGAAAAATTCACAAATAGTAGTCGTTTTTAAAATGTAACATAGAAAAAAAACGACAGCCGTGACAGTTAAAATAAATAATTACATAGAAATATTCACTTCCCACCCTCCAGGAGTTAAGAATGAATTGAAAAATTCACTAGTAGTCATTTTTAAAACCTTGTGTCAGCCGTGACAGTTACAATAAATAACGGCATAGAAATATTTACTTCCCACCCTAGGGAGACAAGTAATTGTAGAAATGTATTTATCCTAGATTTAGATTTTTTCAGTTGTTTGGGTAATTAATTTGGGGTGATACGATGACGAGTGCCAACGCAACTCGCCGCGGCATAGAAACAATGACGTTCAGGAGCGCACGTGTTTATTTCCGATGTGAACGGCAAGTAAACAATGTAAACAATGGTCGTCGCCGTCGTTGATAAATTCAGTGCATAATGCGAGCGTTCTTTTCTTTTGCGACTATGTAATGCGCGATGGTAACGCTGGGAAAATTGCAATGTCCGTCTGCCGTTCCATCTGCTCACTCGCATATAAAATTGCATCCAGGTAATTATGTTGCCAACAGAAGGAGATCCGTCATGCAAATGGGTTCTCTCAATTGTTCCACACACGATTATCTAATAAACTCTCGAGGTCATTTTTTTTTCTTTCTCTAAAAGATGCAAAAAGTGCATTGAATTCATTTGCAATTAATTAATGTGTTCAGAATAATGGGAGTTTCAAGGTCTTAGGCTGATGCTACATTACACGTTCTGACCAATAGAATTTTCAAGGTCTTAGGCTGGCAGTACCTTAAATTTTCCGAAAAATTAAATTTTAAAGGACTTAGGTTGGCGCTACATTACACGTTCCAACCTATAGAACTTTGAAGTTCTTAGGCTGGCGCTACCTTAAACTTTCCGAAAAGTAAAATTTTGAGGGTCTTAGGCTGGCGTTACATTACACGTTCCAACCTATAGAACTTTGAAGGTCTTAGGCTGGCACTACCCTAAACTTTCCGAAACATAACATTTTGAAGGTCTTAGGCTGGTGTTACATTACACGTTCCTACCCATAATGTTTTGAACATGTTTAGGATTTACAATCACGTCTGGATGATCTAATACATTTAGAGGGAATCAATAAAACTTTTATTTTGCATCTACTTAGCGTGCCCATAAAATAGACGCCGTAAAATATAAATCTTCGAGGTAACGCAGTTAATAAACAAATGTTTTTTTTTAATTGTCGATTAATCGTTTTTGAATTAATTGGATAATTGCTAATGTCTTTCTGCAGAAACGTCCTCTGTGGCCAGTCGAGCGGATTGAAATTGGTCAAAGTTAAACAACCTTCGGCGTGCAAATCGTAAAAATAGCTTTTATGCTTAACATGATTGATGGATTTAGTTTATGAACTCGTACGTACGCATATTATTGGATCGGCTTCGAACTCGCTATTAATAATTAAGTTTCGTAATTTGATCATCTCTGGCTTAAGGTAATTCAATTATTGTTTCCCCCTTGAACGACAAGAAATGAAGATCCTATTTTAAAATCATTGTTTTTCGAAAAAAAATGCATTCGATTTATTTTTTTGTGATAACAATATTAGTTACATTAAATTTAAATAAATAATTGTAGAAAATTTAGTTCACTAAAGTTATCCGACCTAAAGAAGTATACTCCCTTGCTAGCCAATGTATTAGTATTTAATAGGTTAGTTCACTAAAGTTATTTGACCTATAAAAGTATACTCTCTTGGTGGCCAATGTATTAGTAAATTATAGGTTGGCTCATTAGTACATGTCAGTAGTTAATTAACCTATAAAAATATATTTCCTTGATAACCAATGTCAATAGTTAATTAACCTATAAAAATATATTTCCTTGGTAACCAATGTATAAACTTATAATAACAAGTTTTTTCGAACTCAAAATATCAATCAAAACCAGTGATAGGTTGGCTCAGTGGAGCAGTCAGGAATTAATTTACTTATAAGAATATTTTACCTTGATAACCAATGTATAAACTTATAAAGAATAAGTTTCTTGCGAAATATTTTTTTTTGTTTTAGAGCAAACTGGCGGTAAAAAAATACATTACCTTGTTTATCAATGTATTAGTTTTTGATAGGTTGGCTCAGTAGAGCAGTCAGTAATTAATTTACCTATAAGAATATTTTACATTGATAACCTATGTATAAACTTATAAAAAAACAAGTTTTCTTTCGGCGTTACGCCCAGGGGCGGCTCGTTATATAGAGCCATGGCACTACCTGTAGTGTTTTCAAGCTCAGCAAGAATTTTAATTAATTCTTAAAACACTTTTTTACCGGTTACTTTAGTCTAGGAAGATAAATAGTTCTTTCTTTTGTCAAAATTTTTATTTTTTAGCTGATAATGGTGTGTTGCAATTGTCAATAATGGTTTCTTACAGTTGTCAAGAATGATATTTTACATGTTAAGAATTGATTCAGCTGTCAAAAGCAACATTTTTCGATTTTTTAATTGTCAAATATGACATTTTTTAGCTGCCAAAAATTGTACTTTTTGTTGTAGAAAATTGTATTTTTAGCTAACAATAATGGTTTATTGCAGTTGCCAAGAATGCTATGTTTCAGCTATTGAAAATGGTAGTTTTCAGCTGTTAAGAAATGCATTATTCAACTGTCAAAAATCATATATTTCAGTTGTCAAAAATGTTATTTTTCAGCTGTCAAAGAAGATATTTCTCACCTATTAAAATGGTATTTTTCACCTTTTTCGACATTTTTTATTTGTCAAAAATTGCATTTTTCAGCTGTCAAAAATTGTACTGTTTGTTGTCAAAAGTTATATTTTTTAGCTGACAATAATGGTTTGTAACAGTTGTCAATAATGGTTTGTTGTAATTGTTAAGAGTGGCATTTTTCAGCTGTCAAGAAGTGTATTATTCAAATGTCAAAAATTATATTTTTCAGTTGTCAAAAATGTTTTTTTTAATGTGAAAAAAGGTATTTCTCGCCTATTAAAATGTCATTTTTCGGCTATCAAAAACAGCATTTTTTTATTGTCAAAAATGACATTTTTCAGCTGTCAAGAATCGTCTTTTTGAAGTCAAAAATTGTATTTTTTAGCAGGCAATAATGATATGTTACAGTTGTCAATAATAGTATTTTTCAGCTGTTGAAAATAGTAGTTTTCAGCTGTTAAGAAGTGTATTATTCAACTGTCAAAAATGAAATTTTTCAACTGTCAAAAATGCGATTTCCCACCTATAAAAATGAAATTTTTTAACTGTCAAAAATGTGATTTCCCACCTATAAAAATGTTATTTTTCAGCCATCAAAAACAGCATTTTTCGAAATTTTCCTTAATTGTCAAAAATGGATTTTTTTTAGCTGTCAAAACTTGTATTTTTTGTGTTGTCAAAAATTATATTTTTTTAGCTAACAATAATGTTTTGTTACAGTTGTCAATAATGGTTTGTTGCAATTGTCAAGAGTGGTATTTTTAAGCTGTTAAAATGGTATTTTTCAGCTGTTGAGAGGAGTATTATTCAACTGTTAGAAATAATATTTTTAAGTTGTCAAAAATGGTGCTATTCAGCTGTCAAAAAGGTATTACTCACCTAAAAAAATGGTATTGTTCAGCTATTAAAAGTAGCATTTTTGACATTTTTTAATAAACAAAAAATTCAAAAATTGTATGTATTTTTTGTGTGTGTCAAAAATTGTATTTTTTGTGTTGTCAAAAATTGTATTTTTTGTGTTGTCAAAAATTGTATTTTTTGTGTTGTCAAAAATTGTATTTTCTAGTTGACAATAATAGTATGTTACAGTTGTCAAAAATGGTTTGCTGCAGATGTCAAGAATGGTATTTTTCAGCTGTCGCGAAATGTATTATTCAACTGTCGAAAATGATATTTTTCAGTTGTCAAAAATGTTATTTTTCAGCTGCCGAAAAATTATATTTTTCAGCTGCCAAAAATGATATTTTTCAGTTGTCAAAAATGTTATTTTTATCTGTAAAATAAAAGGTATTTCTCACCTATAAAAATGGCATTTTTTAGCCATCAAAGGCAGCATTTTTGATCATTTTTTTGATTCTCAAAGTTTTGTTGTCAAAAATTGTATTTTCTAGCTGACAATAATGGTAGGTTACAGTTGTCAATAATGGTTTGTTGCAGTTGTTAAGAATGGTATGTTTCAGCTGTTAAAGGTGGTATTTTCAGCTGTCAAAAATGATATTTTTCAGCTGTCAAAATGATATCTGTCAGCTGTCAAAAGCGATATTTTCAGCTGTTAAAAACGATATTTTTTTCTGCTGTCAAAAATGATAATTTTCAGCTATCAAATATTATATTTTTCAGCTGTCAAAAATGATATTTTTCAGCTGTTAAAAACCATATTTTTCAGCTGTCAAAAATGATATTTTTCAGCTATCAAATATTATATTTTTCAGCTGTCAAAAATGATATTTTTCAGCTGTTAAAAACCATATTTTCAGCTGTCAAAAATGATATTTTACAGCTATCAAAAATGATATTTTTCAGCTGTCAAAAATGATGTTTTTCAGCTGTCAAAAACCATATTTTTCAGCTATCAAAAATGATATTTTTCAGCTATCAACTATTATATTTTTTAGCTGTCAAAAATGATATTTTTCAGCTATCAAATATTATATTTTTCAGGTGTCAAAAACGATATTTTTCAGCTATCAAAAGCAGCATTTTTCGACGCACTAGGCGCCATTTTTTTTTAAATCGAACATGTAGAAATTCTTCTTGAACATTTTGAATATTTTCCATGCTAATTCTGCGTATTCATCTCTTTCGCGGGCTATTCTATCGGTCCTCGCCTGCCAATCCACCCATTCGTAATGCAATTGTCAAAAAACGCGCATAGTGCGAGGTTGCGCCGTCTTGCTGAAAGCATATTGTATGTATGAAATATGGTCAAGATCATTTTTGTTTGGAAAAAAGCGCTGGAACAAGGTCATTTTCCAAAAATATTTTATTGCGATTTTACTGACTATATTCCATACTTTAGGCGCGCACTGTATAATTTTTATACCTTAATTTTGTAGGTTTAAACGTTTAGCCTAAATATTTTTTTTTATTTTGGACCAAATTTTCGATTTGTTTGTTAATTAATGTCTTAAGAAACGTTACATTTCCCTGTAATTGGATATATGTCTGTTGAAAAATAAATATCTATTATTATTATTAAAATTTAATTTCTTAGTTTTTGCCGGTATTTTCGATTTTTTTTTGTTTTTGACTTTTCGCGCTTTATTTCAGATATTGTAACCTGAATATTGTTGTTTTATGCGTGAATTTTTGCCATTATTTTTGAGTCTTATTCTGAGCTTGAGTGTTATTTTTGGGGCAAATTATTTCCAGATCAGGATTTTTGTGCCCATATTTTAGATTTCTTCGATTTTTTTTTAATTCTTGATTTTTTTTTTACCTAAATATTCTTTATTTTGGTCCCAATTTTTAAATTCTCTGTTGAAATTTTCGATTTTTGGTCTGAATTATTTTATTTTAAGGTCCGTGTTTTCGATTTTTGGTCTAAATTTTCGATTTTTTGGCCACAATTATTAATTTTTGACCTGTATTTTCAATTTCTTTGGACTAAATTTTTTATCTTCAGTCTATTTGGCCAAAATTTTCGATTTGTTTATTAAGTTTTTTTGTTTGTTTTTGTTTTCGACTTTTCGCGCTTTATCTTAAATATTATAACCTGAATATTGTTTTTATGCGTTAATTTTTTTCCCATTATTTTTGAGTTTCTTCGGGTCGTATCTTATTTTAAACTAATATATTATTTTTGGGGCCAGGATTTTTGTACCCATATATTTTAGATTTTTGGCTTGTTTTTTTCTTGAAATTCTTGATTTTTTTACCTAAATATTCATTATTTTGGTCCCAACTTTAAATTATGATCTGTTGAAATTTTCTACTTTTTGGTCTGAATATCAAAAGGCACGTGTCTTCGGTTTTTGGTCTAAATTTTCGATTATTTGGCCGCAATTGTTAAATTTGGAACTGCATTTTCGTTTTTCTTTTGGTCTAAATTTTTGATCTTCTGTCCTTTTGGCCGAAATTTTCGATTTGTTTATTAACCCAGATATGCCTACAGTTCAAAAAGGTGAGTGTATAGAGCTGATTAATTGGAAATTTATTACTTTCTCCGTTACGAAGTACGAGAAAGTATTGTGATCGTGATTTTTTTTTCAAAATTTTTTTTTACGGAAATATCCGTTTTGGGTTCCCTAAATGCCATTTCAACAATTTATGGAAAAAAAAATTTGAGTCTGTGTGTGTGTGTGTGTGTGTCTGTCTATGTGCGCTGTATCTCAAAAACTAATAGAGCAATTGATATGAAACTTTCAACATACGTCTTATTTGATAATCTGAAGAACTGAAAAGCTTTTGGTAAAATTTCGTACACCGGAAGTGGGTGTTTACCTTAACTGTTTTTTGTTTTTTGCCAATATTTTCTTAAATATGAAAAATATCACAAAAACATTTAAACAAACTTTGAAGACAACAAAGAAATGAACATCTTTTGCTTGAAAACATTTTTGATAAAATCATTTTTATTCGAGAAAAAAATTTATTATTATTTTTTTAATGTTTTATAATTATAAAACGATAATAGTTACAGAAAATTTATGTGAATAATAATAGTAGAGAATGCTAAAATTAACAACTTATAAAGAATAACTTTTTTTCGAAATTCCTTTAGTTTATGAGTAAACCGAGTTTTTGAATTTGAAGTACAATTTTTCCATCTTTCATAATTTTGACGTTTTAAACGTCAGTTTCATCCGAGTTTACGTATCGCTCGATGTACATTTAAAATATGATTTCAATTGAAAATAAACCCATGAAAACGTAAATATAAAGTCGGAGAAAGTAACATGATGGCCACATCACCATTTTCATTTACTGGAACACGGGGAATATACTTATCTGCCAACAATTAGGAGTGGTGAATAATAATGAAATTTATATTAATTAAAACTGATAACAAACACATGTTGAATTAAACAACATTTTATATTCTTCACGCGATGAAAAGTAACATTTCATGGGATCGCATTGTCTAGACACAATCGCACATTATTGAATGCTGTAAAAATATTTACATAATATATTAACTCCCAATTAACTCTTAGCGAGGCAACAATAATCCTGTCGGTTTTGCATTTTTACACGTCTGGCAATTCCCCCCCGTTTGCCTAGTTACACAAGCGCTCCCCTGGTTAGTTAATTTTTACCTCGCGTTACTACGATCAAGATTAGACTTTTGTGTAGTTTGTTATGCAAATACCGCTGGTGGTGATTAATTAATTCATTCAGTACAATGGAAACTCGTCGAATGCACGGTTGTGCACAAGGGGTACATTTTTATTGTTTGTAACAAGCAAATTGTGGTGTTACAGAAATCTGTATGGATTGTAGTCGATAGTAATTGATTATTATTGGTATTGCTATACGTTATTATTATTTAAAAAATTGGTGATGTGGCCATCATGTTACTTTCTCCGACTTGATGGTATCGTTTATATTTACGCTTTCATGGTTTATTTTCAATTTAAATCATATTTTAAATGTACATCGAGTGGATGAAACTGACGTTTAAAACGTCAAATTATGAAAGATGGAAAAATTATACTTATACAGTTTACTCAAAAACTAAAGAGATTTCAAAAAAAACTTATTCTTTGTAAGTTGTTCATTTTGGCATTCTCTATAATTATTATTAACATAAATTTGCTGTAACTATTATCGTTTTATGATTATATTATAACCAAAATTTAAAAAATAATAATAAATTTTTTTCTCGAATAAAAATGATTTTATCAAAAATGTTTTCAAGCAAAAGATGTTCATTTCTTTGTTGTCTTCAATGTTTGTTTAAATGTTTTTGTGATATTTTTCATATTTAAGAAAATATTGGCAAAAAACAAAAAAACAGTTAAGGTAAACACCCACTTCCGGTGTACGAAATTTTACCAAAAGCTTTTCAGTTCTTCGGATTATCAAATAAGACGTATGTTGAAAGTTTCATATCAATTGCTCTATTAGTGTTTGAGATACAGCGCACACAGATAGACACTCACACACATTTTTTCCAGAAAATGTTGAAATGGCATCTAGGGACCCAAAAACAGATATTTCCGTAAAAAAAAAATTTGAAAAAAAAATCACGATCACAATACTTTCTCGTACTTGGTAACGGAAAAAGTAAAAAAATGATGTGGCTGTCATGTAATATATTAAGTACGAAATCGAAATCGTGCCAATTTGATTTTCGCACTACCCAATACGTGGATATTAAAACAGTATATTTTGAGTATAAAAATAAATCTGCTAATGTGCTACAAGGTCGTTAACAATTAGCATTACTAGCGTTCTATCAAAGGAGAATTAAAGTCATCATCAATCAAGCAAACTCGCGCGATCCTCTATTTTTATTAACCCGGTCAGGTACTAAACAAACAACTGATATGCAAAATTGATAAATCTTCTCGGAATAATTTCAGCGGAGAAAAATAATAAATTGTCCGGAATCGTAGCAGGTACGCCGCTGAACAGCTGGACGGGCGCAATCTTTTCGAAAAATCGGACACGAACGAATCCAGATTTTCAGAAGGGAGACAGCGGCGGCAGGAACGGGCGGCAATGATCGAATTTGCGAAGATCGATCGACCCCAAACGCCAAAAACATAACGTACCACCAAATGTTGTTAAACTTGTTTTTCGTATAGTCCCCTGCATCATTTGTTTACCTCTAGTCGAAAGTCTGTACGGTTGTTAAACGACTGAACCATATTTATGCCATGACTCACCACTTAAACTACAGGTAAGTCAGCCGAAGTGCGATTCGAGAATGTCCAATGAATTTGTAACATATTTGTTATTACTATTCATGATTTATCATTCGGTAATTATCTATACAGTGTGATCAAAAATTCTTGAACACCTGAAGTATCTTGCAAGACGCATGGAGAGGTCAAAAAGTATTTTAAATTTGCCATCTTTTTAAATACTTTAGAACTATGTACAGTGGCGCACACCTGTGGGGTCAACGAGAGAGCATATTTGCAATGTATTTTTTGTTCGATAAAATGAAAGAAAAATCTAAATCGAAAACTCGTGGCTAAAAATCAAAACTGCAATAACAAATCTCGGCCAAAATAAATAAAATTCAGGCCAGAAGATAATCGGGTAATTACCCCCCTAAGAATTTTTCGCTTAGCAATTTTTATATTGTTAAAAATTACCGATATTCCATATTCCAAACAAATAATATAACCGGTAAATTTTTGGAAAAGGATAGGGAGATTTCACGGAACAGGTGCATGAGAGCGGAAGCACCAGTTTATTTATCTTTTTTTTAATTACCCCCCCCCCCTAAACTAGTTGGTTGGAAACGCCCTTGCTTGTCTATCTGTCTGTCTGTGTATCTGTCAGTAGACGCTGAATCTCAAATAAAGATTTTGAAATAAAACTCTAAAAAGAACTAAAAATTTCGAAAGTATTTTTAGAAATCCAATTCAAACTAGTCCCCAATTTTATAAAAGTAAAATTAGCAAAATCTAAATACCCCTCCAAATGTAAACATCCAACATAGGCAACCAAATTCGCACCCTCTCTCATTCCGCATTTCTAATTACCTTCAATCACGCAGTGATTCGCATATTTTCGCAGCGATTCGCTTATTTTAAATCCGCGAACGCTTCCGTTATTATTTAAGGAATTCACACAAACCGTTACTTAATGCCGACTCCGTTTTTATCTGTCCCATTTAAATTTGGGGGAAACAAACAATGCAAAAAACAAAACAGGCGGCCGCGCGCGCTCGTTCAAATATTTGCGGGCCAGTTTTTTTTTTAATTCGCCACGCGAATAAATCTTGTGCAATAAACACGTGTGTTAAACTAAAATTTTTATCGCGGGTTCATTGGCCCGGCGGAGCGTTTAATTTAGTTTCGGCCACTCGACGCCCGGATTAAAGATAATAAAATTGTGTTTTCGCGAATACTATTTTTATGCGTGACTATCGTGTCTCTGTTTGTCGAGCAATTGAAATCCCCAAATTTCTGGCGGAATATCGCAATTTTAATAAGAGGCGCTCGTTATGTCATTTGCGCGAGAGCAACGGCCTCGCGAAAAACAATTGTTCCCGTGCGCGAAAGTTGGACGACGTAAATATTTTTATTGGTTGGTTTGCGAGACGCACTTTCGGCGAAGGAACAATAGTTGTTTATATTCTTAATGGTCGCGTTTGGAAATGCATTGTTTTAACCGCGAAAACATTAAATATTTCAATTGTTTAACCTATTAACTGTCAGATTTGTTTAATGCGCAAATGTCAAGGGGTTAAAATGTTTTTAATTACTCCTAGTAACAGTCGCAACGATCCTCATCGGAAAATTAATATTATTGAGAGCATATTTTCCAGTGACGGTCCGCGGGGTTTTTCCACGAGATGCCGCTGCATTATACAACCGTCGAAGGACGTCGTGTTTAATAACTGCATTAAATTTTATAAACAACACTGTAGCGTTTTAATATGTTATTACCTCTAGCTCCAAGTTCATGGACTCATTCTGGAATGCAGTGACGGTTCGCGGGTTTTTTTCTGGTACGGCCGAGGAACAAGAGGTGGTAATACAGATAGGTATCTGTAGGTATCTGTATTACCACCTCTTGTTCCTCGGCCGTACCAGAAAAAAACCCGCGAACCGTCACTGATATTTTCACTCCCTTAAAAGTTATCTCACTCTTGTTTAATCGACGATTCTTTAATAGTAATTTATGCAACAAGTGAGTAAAGTAATACTATTTTTCACGAGTAGGAAAGAATTTTATAGTTAAAAAACGAACCGCCATGGCACTTTTTTTCAGGCAAAAGAGTGAAAAAATAAACCGTTGTGGCACTTTTTTTCGCGCTTTTTGAAGGCACATATTTTATAAACGCAAATTAATGAAAAAAACTGTGGATTTTATAACGTAGAAAAATGTAAATTAAAGCCGCACACCCAATAAGACAAACCGATTTAGAAAAAATTAACTTGTCATATATGTAAGTAGAGTTGCTGTTATACATTTGTTATGTAAATGAAGTTGCCTAACAAACATGTACGATACAAGATGATTTTAATCACTCCAACGCCTTCCATTCAGTGGCGGCCCGTGGATGTTCGGCGGCGGGGCAACGGAAGAAAATTTGACCGAAACTGCAACGAAATATTGTAGTGCGGCACGAGCGTCATGTTTGTTTTTGCCCTCCCTACGAAAACCACGAGCCGCCGCTGCTTCCATCATACATTCCACCTAGCCTAAAACACAGAACAATTGTAAATGTTGTATTTTATAGTAACACGGGAAATGTCACATATCTAGGTATGGTTCCTATTATACATTTATTACGTAAATAAAGTTGCCTAACATACATGTACGACATATGATGATTTTAATCAACAAATCAATCCACACTCTAACACCTTTCTTTAAACATCACACCTAATCTAAAACACGTAATCAGTGACGACTCATGGCGCGGCCGAGGTGGCAGATGGGTAGGGTCGGTTGCAGAGATCTGTATTACCATCTCTGCTACCTCGGCCATACCATGAGTCACCGAGAGGTAGTAATACAGATAAGGTCATCTATTGCTACCTCGGCCGTACCATGAGTCACCCCGCCATATTCCTACCTCGGCCGTACTATGAGTCACCCCGCAAGCCGTCACTGGTAAAGGTCTAACAATCCACGATTTTTTTGTAAATTACATATTTTGTTTCTAATCTAAAAAAAAAATATTTACATGCATTACTCTCCGTGGAGAATTAAGCGAATTAAAGTAGGAGTACAATAAACCGAAAGGATCAATGAAACGTAAAAAATGTTGGACTTCCGGAACACGCGAGCCGTCAACGGCCAATTAAATCCAATTAATTCATAACCTTAATCGACATCGACGTAAATAAATTCAAGTAGGCGAATTATTAGATCTATCCATGCGCCGAGGAAATTCAATTTAATCGACGCGTGTTTACAATAATTGTCGAATAGTTATTGTTTATCACCGGGACAACGACCCGAGAGGGCGTTGTGCTCTCGATGTGAATGATGTAATGAGTTTTTTTTAGCAAGCGTAACGCTATAAAAAATTGCAATGGCCGTCATGTAAGTTTACCCCATTTTCTTGTAATATATTTAATAATTAAAGAAAATATTGCTTCAAGCGAAGAAAAAAGAAACTATCCAGAATGTTTTTTTGCAAAGGCTTTTCTGTGAGTATTAAGCAAATCAGCAGTTTTTAAATAGTGAACTAGATGGCGCGGCAAAGCAGTCCACTATAGTCTACTACGCCATCTAGTTTACTATTTTAAAACTTCTGAGTTAGCAGTTTTAAAATGCTAAACTAGATGGCGCAGCAAACCAGTCCACGATAGTCTGCTACGCCATCTAGTTTACTCAGCAGTTTTAAAATAGAAAACTAGATGGCGTAGCAGACTATCGTGGACTGGTCTGCTGCGCCATCTAGTTTAGCATTTAAAAACTGCTAACTCAGGAGTTTTAAAATAGTAAATTAGATGGCGCAGCAAACCAATCCACTAGAGTCTGCTACGCCATCTAGTTTACTATTTTTAAACTGCTGAGTTAGAAGTTTTCAAATAGTAAACTTGATGGTGCATCAAACCACTCCAATATAGTCTGCTACGCCCTCTAGTTCACTGTTTTTAAACTCAGAAGTTTTAAAATAGTAAACTAGATGTCGCAGCAAACCATCCACTAGAGTCTGCTACGGCATCTAGTTTACTATTTTATAACTACTAACGTAGCAGTTTTAAAATAGTAAATTAGATGGCGCAGCAAACTATCCACAAGAGTCTGCTACGCCATCTAGTTTACTATTTTAAAACTGCTAAGTTAGCAGTTTTAAAATAGTAAACTAGATGTCGCAGCAAACCACTCCACTATAGTCTGCTACGCCCTCTAGTTTACGGTTTTTGAACTCAGCAGTTTTCAAATAGTAAACTTGATGGTGCATCAAACCGCTCCACTATAGTCTGCTACGCCATCTAGTTTACTGTTTTTGAACTGAGCAGTTTTAAAATAGTAAACTGGATGGCGTAGCAAACCAGTCCATTATTATCTGCTGCGCCATCTAGTTTACTATTTTAAAACTCAGCTGTGTACTATTTTAAAACTGCTGAGTTAGCAGTTTAAAATATTAAACTAGATGGCGCAGCAAACCAGTCCACTATAGTCTGCTACGCCATCTAGTTTACTGTTTTTGAACTCGGCAGTTTTAAAATAAAAAATAAACCAATTGCAAATAGTCAATCTTGGTGATCCTACTAGTTGCTTTTAAAATAAAAAAAAATAAAATTCCAGGGGGCGCTACGTAATATTTTTTCTGGAAAGGGGGCGGTAGGACAAAAAAGTTTGGGAACCACTGCACCAGAGTCTGCTAGGCCATCTAGTTTACTATTTGAAAACTGCTTAGTTATTAGTTTTCAAATAGTAAACTTTATGGTGCATCAAACCACTCCACTATAGTCTGCTACGCCATCTAGTTTATTATTTTAAAACTCAGCAGTTTTAAAATAGTAAACTAGGTGGCGTAGCAAACCAGTCCACTATGGTCTGCTACGCCATCTAGTTTACTATTTTATAACTGCTAACGTAACAGTTTTAAAATAGTAAATTAGATGGCGCAGCAAACCATCCACTAGAGTCTGCTACGCCATCTAGTTAACTATTTTAAAACTGCTGAGTTACCAGTTTTCAAATAGTAAACTTGATGGTGCATCAAACCGCTCCACTATAGTCTGCTACGCCATCTAGTTTACTGTTTTTGAACTCAGCAGTTTTAAAATAAAAAATAAACCAATTGCAAATAGTCAATCTTGGTGATCCCATTAGTTGCTTTTAAAATAAAAAAAAATAAAATTCCAGGGGGCGCTACGTAATATTTTTTTCTGGAAAG
Organism: Ocypus olens; assembly: GCA_910593695.2. Taxonomy (NCBI): domain Eukaryota; kingdom Metazoa; phylum Arthropoda; class Insecta; order Coleoptera; family Staphylinidae; genus Ocypus; species Ocypus olens. The sequence continues at coordinate 1,741,871 of OU343062.1, read as the reverse complement.
GGGGCGGTAGGACAAAAAAGTTTGGGAACCACTGCACCAGAGTCTGCTACGCCATCTAGTTTACTATTTCAAAACTGCTGAGTTATTAGTTTTCAAATAGTAAACTTGATGGTGCATCAAACCACTCCACTATAGTCTGCTACGCCATCTAGTTTACTGTTTTTAAACTCAGCAGTTTTAAAATAGTAAACTAGATGGCGTAGCAAACCAGTCCACTATTATCTGCTGCGCCATCTAGTTTACGATTTTAAAACTCAGCTGTGTACCATTTTAAAACTGCTGAGTTAACAGTTTTCAAAATAGTAAACTAGATGGCGCAGCAAACCTGCCCACTATGGTCTGCTACGCCATCTACTTTACTATTTTAAAACTTGGCAGTTTTAAAACAATAAACTGGTTGGCGTAGCAAACCAGTCCAATATTATCTGCTGCGCCATCTAGTTTACTATTTTAAAACTGCCGAGTTGCTTAATACTCACAGTAGAGCGTGTTCCTATCAACTCACACACCAGTGACGGCTGGTGACTCGACTTATGGTACGGCCACGGCAGTAGAGGTGGCAGTAAAGATGGGTGCGGTCATTCATTCACTGAGTCGAATTCTACCAGTGCGGTGGAGATGCGTCGTCCTGGCCAATCTCTATTTCCTCTGGCCGTACCATGAATCACGCCGTCAGTCGCCACACACTGTACTGATAACAGTCAGCAGCCAGAAACTGGTTTGCAGTTTTTATTGATAGGAAACAAACAAACTCCCCATTCAGTGGTTATTTTCCGCAGTCGGCCTTGGAATTTTGTCCAAAACTGTCTTACACAAAAGTTGCGCAGAACAAAGACAAACACATCCGCAGCAAATTATATCCTTCTTTTGTAATTTGTGAACTGTGCCAATTGTGAAATAAATTGAATATGAATAGTAAGCTTAAAAATATCGAAATTTATATAGGGTGTCTCATAACAAAGTTACAGACCAAACTAATGTTTTTTTTCTTTATGGAACACCCTGTATATTTTAGTATTTTTAAATACTTTTCATTTAAAAAAACAAACAAACTAGTAGTTATTTTCCGTAAAGTTGGCCTTGAAATTTTCTTTTTTTTGGTTGGCCAAAATTAAAGATCTTCAAAAATATATTTGACTGTGGATGTCAAAAATCAGCTCTACCTCGTTTTTGTATTTAAAATTGAGATATAACCATGACCTCGGACGGACATTCTCAGATTGTCGGTATTGATACAGGGTGGTGAAAAGTTGTGCAGAATAGTGAGCTGTACGTCCTAAAGAAATCGAAACTTATACAGGGTGTCTCATACAAAACCTGTTTTTTTATGGAACACCCTGTATATTTTATAATTCTTTGTCAAAATTTCTAAAAATGTTTTATACAAAAGTGGCGCACAATAGCGAGCTATTCGTCCTTAAAATATCTAAATGTATGTTTTTTTTAATGGAACACCCTGTATATTTTAGTATTTTTGAATACTTTTCATTTAAAAAAAAAACAAACGAACTCTCTCTTCAGTAGTTATTTTCCGCAAAGTCGGCCTTGGAATTTTTTGGTTGGCCAAAATTATAGATCTTCAAAATGCGTTGACTGCAGATATCAAAAATTAGGTCTAGCTCGTTCTTTTGTATTTAAAAATGAGAATTAACCATATCCCAACGCTACACGTTTTTTCACTTGCGCGTAATTTGCTATTTACAACTCTTGTTACGTAATATACAAACATTTATTTTAAGTTATGTGTTTTTATCTACTGTGTGTTAGTGTTTTAACAATCTTTTCATTAAGTTCTATTACATTTGCAACTTCCGCGCCATCTACCAGACCACAGCTGGACGAAGAGTCGACTCCAGAGTATGCAACAATATACGCACAACTTGTGAGTGCTTACATCATTGCATGAAATTAGGCGTTAGTGTTATAACTATTGTTCAATTTAAATATTTACAAACAAATTCATTGTAATATGTTTATTTATTGTGTTAGTGTTTTAACAATCGTTTATTTAACGTTCCATTACATTTGCTACCTCCGCGCCATCTACTAGACCATAGCTCGACGAGTTACCTAGCGATCACGTTCTCTCCAAAATTTCCTCCGTCAATTGATCGGTGCCCGCAGATACCAACCTTGTAAACTTTTGCTTAGCTTTGAAAAATCGATACAACTAATTTAATGTCGCACGTACTTCATTTATATTTTATCTTTTTCGTACTGTTTAGTGTAAGCAAATTAACATCTAAAATCCCATTTATTAATTTTATTATCAACCCAATTGCTTTAAACAAAAATAATAATTAATGCTCGTGATTCTTTAATACATCAATTTTTATTTAAAAATAAATGTTTTGCAATTTATATTTTTGGTTTCATTTTTCAAGGTTGGTAATTGCAGCACCTAACAAGAATCGAAAAGGAGTGATGCAGGAGTTATAGGAACACAAAATCGTTTGTGAAAAAATAGTATATATTATATCTCGGGAATTAATGCCATTTTTCCCTTGGTGTTTTATCCCTAGGGCTTCCGCCCTATAGAAATTTGCACCTAATGAAAGATGACGCATTTCTCTCCCTTGGTATATAATCTACTATTCAATGTTTAACACGTTGAGCGCCGCGTCAGCCATCGGTGGCTGACACTGGACTTTCCGTTTAGGCCGTGTCAAACACTGAAATTACATTTAGGCCGCGTCAACCACCATTGGCCGACACTGAAATCACATTAGGCTGCGTCTGCCACCGCTGGCTGACACTGATCTTCACCTAGGCCGCGACAGCCACCGCTGGCTGACAGCATATAACGTGAAAATTGACACTGTTTTATGGAATTGCAGAAAATGTATTCAAAATTTATTTAATTTTGACACATTACAGGATTACAATAAGTGTCGAATTAATGAATGCCTATAGGCGTCTCGTTCTAAACGTAAACACTCTTCTACTGCGATAAGAGACATTGGCCTACAATACCAGCGCTTCCAAGTGGCACGCGTGCCTTCAAAATCGGCGTGGCGCTCAACGTGTTAATGCAACTACAGACGATTTTGGATAAAATGTGATATTATTTTACTCGTGTGGAATTAGTTTACTTATTAGTCCCTTAAGAAAAATGTAATACTTTTCTTGCAGGACTAATTCCGTACATTCCACACAAGAATAATATATCTTTGGAATCAAATAAACAAAATAAACTCCAGACAGATTTATTTTTATTCTACAAGAAACGTCACTCATTGCCAAGAATCAGCGTTGGTACTCCAGTTGTGCTGAGCGGGCTGTTGCGCGGTGGCATTGGCATTCCAGTCGTCCTGGACTTGCGAGGCCCAATCTTCGCTTGCATTGTAAGCGACGGGGGCGGCGGGAAGGGCAGCGGCGGCCGGGACCGGCGCCACCACCGGTGGCACCACGAGCGGGGCGGCCGGCTCCTCAGCCCAATTCTCTTGGTTGGTCGTGGTGGCGGTCCAGTCGTTCTCCTGGGTGTCGACGATGACAGGCTCCGGCTTGGGAGCGGGCAGCTCCTTGGCGGCCTGTTCTTCCTTCTCGGCCTCTTCGGGTTCACGGTAGAAGAACAAGTCCACCACCGTGTCCCATTTCTGTTCGCGGGGAATTTCTCCGCGAAGACGCAACACCTTACAAAAAATAATTTGCTCTTGAATATAGAGGGCGCACCGTGCGGAATGGAACTTTTGGAGTGGAAGGCGTCAGGTGGAAAAATTATTTGACAATCACAGTCAATCATTGTTTTGGAACTTTGTTTTCTCATCATGTTAATAACAGGAAAGCATTTGTATTTTGTGCAACATGTCAAACCTGTGTGTATAATAATATGAATTTTTGTCAAATTTAGTTTTGTTCATTTTTAAATTTTAAAATGTTTAGATATTTACTTACGAATTTTAATAATTGGGTTTTTAATGTGTATTTTTGTCTATTTTATTTGATTTATTTTTAAATTTTAAAATCTTTTAGGGCCGGTTACACCAACGTCAGTTAAAACGTAAATCAAGAATTAAATTTATTCATCGAATAAAATTGACAGTTTTAGTTTCATTAAATGATTAAATCGACACATCAGTTATTCATCGATTTTTCTCCAATTAAAATTTATTCAGAGATTCCTAACCTCAAATTGAACGCATTTTTAAACCAAAATACGTAAAGTTCAAGTAAAATATATCAAATCAATGACAATGTATTTTGCAGGATGAGAGCGATAAATTCGAAAAACGACTTAAGTGCGTGCGTCAATGACTTAGTAACTTTTTTACTACCAACAAAAAAAAAATGTCACCTTAACAAAGCCTGCTGCAGAAAGAATAAAATGTGAACAGAGTCTAGTATGGATAATAAACAATATTTTTTTGTTTCTAATTAATAAAATTCAGATCTTTACCGGTTTTTTTTTTCAATTTTATCTGGACAGATATTATAAAATGCAACATTTTAGGAGTACTAATGATGATTATTTTGCATTATTTCAATTGTTAAATGCGCTTACGTACTGCACACATAACCAAATTGTTAGTAACCTTTTTATTACCAACAAAAATGTCACCCTAACAACCGCTACAGTAGCGAGAATCAAATGTGAACGGAGTATGTAATTATTATCATTTGAGGAAAGAAAGGATAATGGTTTGTTTTACTTACTTCACGCGACAGCAACCACCACATCAGGCCGATGCTGTGAGGGGCCTTGTTGTTGCACGGGATGGCGATGTCGACGAAGCGAAGGGGCGAGTCGGTATTGCACAGAGCAATGACCGGGATGTTGACGTACGAAGCTTCCGTGATCGGCTGGTGATCGGTGAGAGGGTCAGTGACGATCAGCAGACGTGGTTCGCGGAAGGCGGCCTGAATCTGATTGGTGAATGCACCTGAAATGATAATCAAAGTTTTTAAAACCCCCGCCAGAGCGTACGACGCAAATAAGTGCAGAACGGTTCGAGTCAGGTGAGGTATGATTTAATCACTGGGAATCATAGGTTCCTTAGTTCAATTTGTCATCATTTAATAATCAGTTGCAGAACTACTGCGATGGATAGTTTGAGAGTGAAATAAACGCAAAATCAAAAAAACCAAGTTCTTGGACCAAAATAATATTTTGGGATAAATTATTATAATTATAACCTTAAAAGATTAACAGGAAACAACAAGGCATGTTGATAAATTGGACTAGATAAGCGCCATCTGTGATTAGCTGCGAGTAGTAACACCAACATTTATTTATATTTAAATAAATTTCACATTTATCTAGTTTGAAAGTGTTGTTTTATTGGGCTTATAAAACTGCACATCTTTGCCCATTTAACCCAGAGTTTCCAAGATCCCCATGGAGAACATAAAAAAAAACGCGCCCTGTATATTAAGATAGCAATATTGCTAATTAAAGATTATTATTAATATACTTATCAGGTACATGGTCAGATGATAATTTATAGCATTCAATTCCTTTTATAAAAAATAATTTACGTTAACATCTTGTACATTAGGTTGCCTATGCGAACTACCAATAAATATTAAATAGTAATTTTGTTAAAGATTATTATTATACTAACCAGGTGTGAAACGGCCGGCGATGGGGATGGCCCCGGTGTGGGACGCGAACTTGAGCACCGCCCGTTGCCCATACGGACGGGACGAGATGACGAACACGTCGGACGGGTGCTCGATGGCGCACACGGCGCGTGCCGCCAGCAGAAGCTTCTCCCAGGTGTGACGCAAGTTGATGATGTGTACACTGTCCGGACGCCGTTTGTACACATACTGTTCCATTTGGAAATTGACGTTGGTGGTACCGAGATGCGTGCAGGCCGCCAGCATCTTGGTAACATCGTCCTCCTTGAGCGCAAGGATATCTGAGTTTCCCGACATCTTCACGTTATTTTGAGTTACGTCAAACCTGAAAATAAAGTAAAACTTTAGTTACAATTTTGTATTTATTACATACTACAATGTTGTGTATCACAACCAGTGATGCGAGTTTTTGAGCCGTTAATGTCGCTGAATATTGTGCCGACTCACATCACTAATAACAACGATCTACATCAGTGTTAACACGTTCGCTGCTGCCGACATGATAGCGCGTTCGACTTTACACTTGCGTAAATGCAATCCCAATTGCGGCGGCAGCGAACGTGTTAATACAATACAAAAATTCAGCAAATTACTATCTTTATTGCTAACATTTTACAGTCACACCGTATTGCTCGCTGATGCCAACCTGACCACCGGGATCATGTGGTACCCTACACCATAACAAGACAACAAACTACAATCCTCATCAGTGCATTAGTTGCCGAGAGAGAATCGAGTCGACTACTGGGGTGCGTTCACGAATGACGCTCCGACTAAAAAGATTGCTCCCTCCGTCCTTTAGAAACAGTTGGAACGCGCTCTGATCATCATTGGTAGTGTTCAAAAATAGGTCGAGTAAACAACTGAAGCGCACTCTATTTTACCCATTCCAGACTGGGTACATGGTCAATTATTAGTTTGAGGTTATGGTCCTCGGATTTTTGTGGCAATGACAAGAAACATCTAATTTCATGATTACGGTATCGATTTAATTACGTTGGCAGAAAATAAAACAAAGAATGTTGTGTATCATAGAGCATTACAATAATAAACACTATGTTTTTAAATATTTTTTTTTAAATTAATTATACGAATTCGAATTCAATATTCATAGTTAAGACAGGACTATGTCTGCCGGGTCAGCTAGTTCATATATGAAATTATATATTTTAAACGTTTTTTTTTAGCATTTAGTATGAAAGGAAAGCGCACTCCCACAACATAGGATAAATGCTCTTGCTACAAATGGCTTTTTATCAGGGTATTCTATCTGAACAAACCCCTGCACCGATGAGAAAACATCTCTGTAGGAACATGCCGTCTGATGAGAAATAATAACGAATCCGAAGTATATTTAACACATTCGCTGCCGACGCGGTAGTGCACCCAATTTTATACTTACATATATGCAATCTCGCAGTGGCAGCGAAGGTGTTAATAAAATAAATAGTAAAGCAGGACGTTACACGTATAATGAATACATCGTTAACATTAGTAGGTGTAAAATTATAATTATATGATAAAACCTAACAGTACGCAACTCGAAACAAAGCCATGTTTGTCTTCATGCTTCACGTTACGATAATGGCGCTGATTGCATCCATAACCCATTCCTGATGTTTGTAGATGAAATCCAACAATTCCCAACTCGAAAGCCATGTTTTTAATTTTAATTTCATTTTGCGTTAATAAGGAAATAAATCGGTAAACTACGCGTTAATACAATCATTATACACGTTTTAATAAGAAATCATGTAATTCTAATAATCCTGAACGTTGTTTACAACCTACGCCACAAGTTTTGTTTTTTTAGGTTAAAACGAAAAAATCGAGATTTTTCACGAAATTAAGGAGCATCCCAATAAATATTCGTTTAGTATGATAGCTAATTGTCCCCGGAATGCGATTTGAAATATATTTCTATTACATTTTGCAGGATGAGAGCGATAAATTCAAAAAACGACTTACGTGTATCAATGCCACAGGGATTCTTCGACGAAAAGAGCTTCCGTTGCGTCTCGTCGGCGTAGGTAAACTTCGGTGGCGCTGTTGCGAGTCGTGAGTGGCGGCAAATTTAAAATAAGTTTTAATAATAAATAATCATTATATAATCGCTGAATAAAACACTTACTATGTTTTTTACCACAATTTAAATTATGGTAAAAATCATAGTAAGTGTTTTATTCAGTGATTATATAATGAATTACCACGGAGTAACGGTCGCAACCATCACCATGATTAATAATCATTATTATTGGAATTTAGAAGCATTACTCGTTGCAGATGCATTAAATAGAATTAATTAGGATTAAGTACAATTTGAATGTATGAGTATTCAAGCTGTCCGTAAATCTACAATAATAATTGCGGATTTTCAAAAACAAATCGATTATTCAAATATATAATTTTTAGGTCTCTATTTAATAATTTGAATATTTATTTTGATGATTATTAATTAATTATCACACAGCATGGTTACAGCATGCTTCGTCTTTGCTTGCCCATCTTTATTTATCACCTTGTCCATTGGGTTGCCTGTTAAAACTACCAACAAATGTCACGCCGGACATTGAATTATAAAAAATACATTTGCATTCGCATCAGCATTGTACAATATTTGTTTATTAATAGTTAAATGGTCAATTTTAAAGATCTATACTCAAAAACAAGTAATGCCTTAGCGCATGTGAACGCTTTGTACAATGGGTTGCCTACTAAAACTACCAACAAACGTCACGCCGGACATTGAATTATAAAAAATAAATTTGCATTTGCATCAGCATTAGCTTATTGCATAATGATTGACTATAAATAGTTAAAAGGTCAATTTCTAATATCTATACTCAAGAACAAGTAAAGCTGTAGCGCATGTTCACGTTAACATCTTGTACATTAGGTTGCCTACTGACACACTAATAAATACCACTTTGATAATTCTCTTATCAATTAATTAACAATTGTAAAACCCGCGTTTGTGTTCCAAGAATTGGAGGGTAGGATAGGGAACACCCACCGCCCAGAGTTTCCACTTTAAGTTAACCAGGAAAACACTGTTTGGTTAAAAACATTTCTTCGTCAAATCATTGGAGTTTTAAAATTTGCAAAGTTAATATTAAAGAGGGTGTCTGGGTTAAGTTAAAGTGAAAATGAAGGATGGTGGGTGGGCCCTATCGCACCCTGCAGCTTGTTTACAACACCCCAGAGTTTCCCTTAATAAATGCGTTAAACCACAAAAACTACAATAGTTACTATAATCTGTTGATGTAAAAAGCAGGGTGCCAATTTTTTCAATAACTTATGATTAATTTGAGTTTTCAAAATTTGCAATCGCATCAGCATGAACTAATTGTATAATAATTGATTGTGAATAATTAAAAGATCAATTTAAAAAACTATACTCAAAAACAGCGACAACCCGTGGAGTGTGCCAAGACAAAGATGTCGCTCGTGCCGCACTAGTTACTCTTATAGAGGAAGCAAATATTTCGGTCAAATTTTCTTCCGTTGCCCCGCCGCCGAACATCCACAAGCCGCCACTGCAGTAAAAAACAAATCATGTTAAAGCCCATGTTTACTTTAACACCTTGTACATTGGGTTGCCTACTATAACTACCAACATACGACTCGCCGGACATTGAATTATAAAAAATAAATTTGCATTGGCATTAGCGCATAATAATTGTTTATAAATAGTTGAAAGGTTTATTTTAAAGATCCATAAATAGCAAACCATATTTTTTATTGAAAGAGATGTATATTGATTGAAGTGGATACTTGCAAGTTATGCAACTTGATGTACATCCTGCAATTTTCACATTTTTTTGAAATTTCAAATTCGAGACAAATCACAAAAACAACTCTTCCTCGTACTTATTTTTTGTTACATTTCAGTTGAAGGTAATTTGTATTTAAATTATTATTAATAATAATAAAGAACTTTATTCCAACTAAGGATTACAAAGTTAGAAAGGGCCATCGACAATGTCCTTCAGCCCTATTTAAATTATTTTTCCTTAATTTTGTAAATTTATTTTTAGTTTTTTGTATATAAATAATTTTTGTTGCCCGTAAATAAATTATTATTATGATTACTTTGTAAGGAGAAAGTAAAAATAAGGATATAAAGAAAACGAGCAGCTTCATTCTAAAATTTACTATAATATCAAAATACAAACTTTAAAATGCTTTAATTTCATACAAAAATATTAATATGAAATTACAATCTTAAATATATAAATATTTTAAACCTGAGAAACGTGACTTACGGTAAAAACGGGTATCGAACGCACGGACCGTGCACACACGAGTGCAAACGTACATCCCTCCCTAACAACCTATTACAAATCGATCAATGGAATCGTCGTTGTGTAAACAGATAAAACTTCAATTATCCTACGTATATAAATGGTATTTTGATTTGGTATCATCGCATTACTTTGTACTGTCTTTTTAACAATAGTTTGATTATTATTCCCTCAGTTAATTAAGACACGAGTTTTAATAAGTACAAAACCTGACTGGAAACGAGCTCTACTGGCGGGCGCTGCGTTCGGTCTCGATCAAGCACTCCCGCACCAGTATCCTGGCCTGGACGATGCCCCGCTTGAGCCTCTCGGCCGAGCTCCGGCTGCCGGCGTACGTCGGCCTCACCTCCCTGCCCAGCTCCTCGATGACGCCGAGGAGCTGAGCGTACTTGGACTGGTTGGGGTCCTTCGGGGATGTCGCAAACGAGGCGGAGGGTTTCGGGTTCATCGGAATGGCAGTTACGGTGACATCGCTCAGTTTTGATTCCACTGCTTGTATGTCGACGGCTTCCATGTTTATGGTTTGATTTGTGTGACTAACCTCAAACAAAAATTTATTTGGAAATTGGTGCGTGCCCTTGTGCTAGTTGTTTGGGGTATTTGCGGCACTGACCTACCTTATTACTTGGGTCTTACTGTGAGCAAAACATTCGATTTAAATAAAAAGTAAATAAAATAAAATATCACACGGAACGGACTGCAAATGTCAAATTTGATGGTGGTTAGGTGTTTGAAGAATTAGATCTAATCATAAGTTTCTAATTTAATTAATAATTTTAAATTCGTGATTTCGGTTAAATTATAAAACTGCGGATTTCAATTAAAGGGTGGCGACAATTGTAATATAACATAAAACTAGATATTTTGATTAAGGTGATTTTTTTTTATATTAGTCTGTGGTATGCACATTCTATGGAAAGCATACAGGGCCGTAATTTCAATTTCAAAAAAATTACAATTATGATAAATTCATTCTAATTTAACTATTATAATATATATTTTCGGTTAAATTATAAAACTGCGTATTTTATTTAATGCGCAGGGTAATGAAATTATTGTTTAAAAACTGGGCATTTTGATTTGGTTAGTTTATGTTATGCACATTCTATGGTGTGCATACAGGGCCGTAATAAAAAAATGATCAATTTTATATTTTCGGTTAAATTATAAAACTGCGAATTTTAAGTAAAGCGATAATTAAATCATAACTTAAAATTAGACATTTAGGTTTAGGTTGTTCATGTTATGCACACTCAATGGAATGTATACGGCCGTACTTAAAAAAATCCTGCTGCGATTGTGAAATAATTGTTAAATTGTTTGTGAGTGCACAAAGCACGAACTGGTATTTTCTGATTGTAGCATGAATTGTACGGCAGTAATAGAATTCGAATTAATAGCTCAGTCCGTTATCAATGTTGTACGTGTTATCACCCTATACTATGCAACTCTATATACACTACAATCAAAAGCCTAACGAATTCAAGATTTTAATTTACAATACTCTCATTGATAACATGAATTGTACAGCACTAACAGAACTCGAGTTAATAGCTCAGTCCATTATCAATGTTGTATGTGTTATTACCCTATACTATGCAACTCTATATACACTACAATCAAAAGCCTAACGAATTCAAGATTCTAATTTACAATACTCTCATTAATAACATGAATTGTACGGCACTAATAGAGCTCGAGTTAATAGCTCAGTCCGTTATCAATGTTATATGTGTTATCACCCTATACTATGCTAATATACTATGCAACTCTATATACACCACAATCAAAAGTCTAACGAATTCAATATACTAATTTACAATACTCTCATTTGGATGTGTTAAAATAGATTCAAGCTTATTTTTTCCAGCTTAACATCCGGCCGTTCGTGGAAAATGTAAACAAAGCAAATGTATTTTTAAAACGCAGCTGTATTTATATAATCGTGCTAAAATCAAATTGTTTGCGTGATTGGCAATGAGAGTTTGATGCACGAATCATTAAAACGTAATCAAATCCGATCACGTTACATCAAGGACTAATTATAATCTCAGCTGTAATTGCTCAACATAAAAATAGCCATTTTTAACTGGATGCCACATGAGTGAAGTCAAAATTGTTATTAACAAATGGGCAATGCTTTTACGTGTGGATACAAGGTGGAGCATGGCCGACTGACGAATTTTGATGAAGTAAATGATTTACAGTGACGGTTCGCGGATTTTTTCTGGTACGGCCGAGGAACAAGAGGTGGCACTACAGATAGGTAGGGTCAGTTGCAGAGACGGCTGGCTGCGTGACCGCACCTATCTGTATCGCCACCTCTTGTTCCTGGGCCGTACCAGAAAAAATCCGCGAACCGTCACTGATGATTTATAAAAATTGACCTATTTTAGGAAGCGAGAAACAATCTGGCACGCTCTCAATATCCCGGATGCGGTTAAAAGGGAAGTGTCAGTGCACTCGTAAAAACGTAATGATTTTGTAATCGTCAGAAATGGAATGTCAATTATATATCGATCTAAATAAATTATACATTTCGTAGTGGAAACGTGAAACCGAACAAATGGTTACCACAATCAATACTTGAATATATGAAATTCCACTGACATTTGATGAATTACAATTATGGTCTGTGTAGCCTTGATTTAATTCTAAATGTGCATTGTTAATGAATTTTTCAGTTTTTGACGTTTGACTCAAACTTTATATTTCAAAAATATCTTAAATACTTTTAATAATAATAATAATTTAGTAACGGCAAACGCCTTTAAACTAAATACCAAATTTCAGGTGTCAAAAACAGCATATCCATAGAAGTTTCAACCGATTGTAAGTTGGAGGCATATAACCCTTTCAGTCCTGGATTTTTAAATTTGAAAGAAAAACATGTTTTGTAAGTTATTATTGATGGGAAGCTTCTTAAGACCATAAATACCAAATTTGAACTCATTTGATTAATTAGTATAGGTTAATTAATTAATTGGTGAGGCTTTGTTGAAGTGACATCTAGTGATAAACAGCAAAAATATGGATTGTCATAGTAAATGTTGCGGTGGCAATTGCCACCACCAGGGCCGAAAGGGTTAAGAAAACGGTACAACAATAACGATTGAAACTTCCAAAGTGAAATGGCGATAACATTACCCGTTCTCGTATCACTGGAATTAGTGATAAACGCGTGTTATCTGCTCGTGTTACAGTCGTCATATAAAAGATTACATTAAATTTATACGCCATTTGATGAAAATGTAATTGAAAAATAGATGACCTTCTCCGCGAAGGGAGCGGAATTAATTGAGCACTCATATTTCGCATAATGGGCAGATTAATTTTCACGGACGCGCCGAGTTTTCCATTTCAATTACGGCAGCGCTTAATTAATGGCATACATTTGCTTTAATGTGTGCGGACACATTCTGTTTTAATTACAAAATTGATGGGAACGGCTCCATTGGCTGGGAATTGGGCAACAACTGATACATTTATAAATGAAATAATTTATAAAAGAGTTTTATTTATTTTGATTGTAGTTGGTAACCCTAATTTCTCAAATTTTCTTAATTTCCACGAAAACCCCTCCACGAATTTTAATGAAAATTTCAGACAGCATTCTAGACATCTGCGTTTACTGGCCCAACCATTTGGGCAATTTATTGTCTAGTTTAAAACCTCGATAACAATCAAGTAGTTGTAATTAGTTGATAATCAAACGAACTATTATTTACACGGCCACCGCTTGCAATAATCACTCCAGATTCATTGGAAGGTAATGCACAATAGAATAATTAAAATTGATCTCACTGTCAACAAACATTCCCGTGAATTGCATTTACACGTTCCACTGGAAATTTCCACTAAACAAACAATGCACGCAGAATAATTAAATAGGTTATGTGCTTCTGTTCATTGCCTACTGCGAATGGTGTTAATAGACTGCAGCGGCGGCTCGTGATTCTTTAAGGATTTTGTACTTCCAGCAAGATGGTGCAACATGCCATGATGTAGATGAATACAAACATATATTTAAAGAATAAAATCCAAAGGATGGAAGAGTGATGTACTTCTGTACATATAGACATGGTAGACAATATAAACATACAAGGAAATATTTTAATGATAAAAATAAATATTAATAATTTCGCGCATGATAAAAGTCTCGCTCGTTAATGGAATTATTTATGACTAATATTTCTAATAATGCTCGTTACAAACCGGTACGGCTACAATTTAAAAAAAAAACTTTAATCTTCAAATACGTGAGTTAGCTCAAGGCCGCTGTTTCTATCCGACTTCCTTCCTCCAACGTAACACCGCGACATAATAGCCTACATTTCGTTGGAACGAACAAACACGACCAAATTTAGCGATAACAATATTTATTATGTGTTAATAACCGCTCCCGTGTCTGCCATAGAAATTATTTAAAACATATTCACCAATTGAATTTTAAACACTGTTTATTTATTTTTATATTTCTTAGATTTGTATTTTTCGCCATTAAATTTCCCAGATTTCAATTAAAATTTCAAATTTGCTGTAAAAATTGCTTATATTTTAACAGTTGGCACCAATTTTGCCAGATTTTAATTTACCTTCATTCAATTCAGCAGATTTTACTCGGTTGGTAACACTTTTCAATTCATTTTTTTTATATATTTTGACAGTTGACAGCTATTTTCAGTTGAAATTTTTCCAGATTTGTTTACCGCCACCAAATTCCCCAGATTTCAATTAAAATTTAAAATTTGCCGTAAAAATTCCTTATATTTTGACAGTTGGCAGCAATTTTGACAGATTTGAATTTACCGCCATTCAATTCAACAGATTTTACTAGATTGGTATCACTTTTCAATTCATTTTTTTTATACTTTGACAGTTGACATCCATTTACAGTTGAAATTTTTCCAGATTTGAATTTACCGCCACCAAATTCCCCAGATTTTCCTAGGTTGGTAACACCTTTGGTCGCACAGTGCACTCGTAAATGCAAATTTGAATTCCCTGCTCTCAGAAACCCTTATGTTTTGACAGTTGGCAGCCTTTATAAGTTGAAATTTCCTTAGATTTAAAATTTTCGCCAATAAATTTCACAGATTTTCCTAGGTTGGTAACATTTTTTTGAATTTCCTAGATTTTCGTAGGTTAGTAACACTTTTCAATTCAAATTTTAAATTTGCTGTGAAAATCCCTTATATTTTGGCAACCATTTTAAGTTGGAATTTCTTCAGATTTTATTTTTTCACCACTAAATCTCCCAGATTTTCGTAGGTTGGTAACACTTTTCAATTAAAATTTTAAATTTGCTGCGAAAATCCCTTATATTTCGACAGTTGGCAGCATTTTTAAGTTGAAATTTCTTTAGATTTTAATTTTTCACCATTCAATCTCCTAGATTTTCGTAGGTTGGTAACACTTTTCAATTCAAATTTGAAATTTGCTACGAAAATCTCTTATATTTCGACAGTTGGCAACCATTTGAAGTTGAAATTTTTTCAGATTTGAATTTTTCACCATTCAATCTCCTAGATTTTCGTAGGTTGGTAACACTTTTCAATTCAAATTTGAAATTTGCTACGAAAATCCCTTATATTTTGACAGTTGGTAACCATTTTAAGTTGAAATTTTGGCAGATTTGAATTTACCTCCACTAAATTTTTCAGGTTGGCAACACCTTTGGGCGTGCACTGCACTCATAATTTAAATTTGAATTCCTTGCCTTTAGAATTCTCTATATTTCGACAGTTGACGGCGGTTTTAAGTGGAAATTTTTTTAAATCTTAATTTTTCGCCATTAAATTTCCTATATTTTTGTAGGTTGGTAACATTTTTCAATTCAAATTTCAAATCAGCCGTGAAAATTCATTGTATTTTGACAGTTGGCAACCTTTTTGAGTTTGCCATATTTTAATTTCCCGCCATTAAACGATCCAGATTTTCCTAGGTTGGCAACATCTTTGGGCGTACGGTGCACTCTTAAATTCAAATTTTAATTCCCTGTCCTTGGAATCTCCTATATTTCGACAGTTGGTAGCCTTTTTAAGTTGAAAATTTCTTCGATTAGTTTTCCACATTTTCGTAGGTTGGCAACACATTTGCGTTACGATGCATTCTTGAATTCACATTTCAATTTCCTGTGGTAAATATCTCCTAAATTTTGATAGCAGCGATTTTCAGCCAATATATTACCCAGATCTTTCTAGGTTGGTAACACTTTTGCGCAAACAGTGCACTCTTCAATTCAAATTCTTAAAAATCTCTTACATTTTGACAGGTGGCAGCCGTTTTGAATTGAAATTTTGCCACCACTAAATTCCCCAGATTTTCCTAGATTGGTAACACTTTTGCGCAAACAGTGCACTCTTGAATTTAAATTCGTAAAAATCTAATTTATTTTGACAGGTGGCAGCTATTTTGAGCTGAAATTTTGGCAGATTTGAATCTACCACCACTAAATTCTCCAGATTTTTCTAGGTTGGCAACATCCTTGGGCGTACAGTCCACTCAAAATTAAAATTTGAATCCCCTGTCTTTAAAATTCCCCATATTTCGACAGTTGGTAGCCTTTTTAAGTTTAAATTTCCATTACCGCTATTAAATTCCACAGATTTTCCTAGGTTGGTACACTTGCGGGCGCCCAGTGTACTCTTAAGGTAAAATTTAAATTTCCTGCAGTGAAAATTCCTTAAAATTTGGCAGTAAGCAGCCATTTTGAGTTGACATTTTAATTTGAATGTACCGCTCCTAAATTCCCCAGATTATCTTAGGTTGGCAACACCTTCGGGCGTGCATCCATAAATTAAAATTTATTTTTGTCACTGCCTGTTTTATATTATACATTATTTATATTTCTGACATGAGTATATACATATAAATGTATCTGTTCTCGAAAATAAATTCTATTCTATTCTAAAATTTGAATTTCTTGCCATTAGAATCCTCTATATTTTGACAGTTGGCAGCCTTTTCCAGTTGAAATTGGTAACATTTTTGTGCGTACAATGCAGTCGTCAATTCAAATTTCGGATCTTAAAAGTTCCCTATATTTTGACAGTTGGCAGCCACTTTGAGTAGAAAATTTGCTAGATTTGAATTTCCCGTGACTAAACTACCAAGTTTTTCCTAAGTTGTCAACACTGTCGGGAGAACAGTGCACTTTTAAGTTAAAATTTTGAAGTTCTCTTTTCTCTTATAAGTTTTTTTTATATTTTTAGTCCCATTCTTATGTTGCTCCATCTATTATTATTTTCTGAAGTTTTACTAATAATTTTGTGAGGTTTTCCGTTTCCCTTTGCTATTTCTCTTAATTGTCTTTTATGCGTTTAAGCTTTTATTGCGAGTGGTTGTCGATGAACACTTTAGTATTCTTTAATTTGTTTTTTTCTTGTCTAAATTCTCTTATTTGTAATTTATAATTATTTACATCATCTAAATATTTAGAACATTTTATCTAAAGGGCTAGTGCAATTTACCTACCATTTTTTAGAGCTACCGCTAAGCCATTTTAATCTCCTCTATGAATACAAACAGTTTTATTCATCTAATCGATCTGATTGAAATTCCAGGAACGATTACGATAACCCGTAATTTTCGGAAATCGGTGATTGGAAATCGAGAAATTCGTAATTCCCTCGATTGCGACACGCATGTCCGTACACTCAGGCAGAACGTTCGCGGAGAAAAGTAGTACCTCGTTGTGTCGCAAACTAATTGCAATTAAATCAAACGATTCCGCAAACTCTAGAATCGCCCGCGTTTTCCTTCTCGCAAACAATCGTAAATGACGGAGTGCAGATTGTGTTAACAATCACGAGCGCGACGTACAATTTTAGCTTAGGTCAGACTCCCCAGCGCCGTTAAGTTGGCCGTGATGAATCATTCGGCGACGCGAATTATGCATTATTCGGAAACGGATTTAGCGCGAGCACACGTTTCGCCGTGACGTCCTCGAAATCTTCCGCTCTCCTTCTCGGAATTTCCTGCCGGAATCCGATCGAAACGGCGAAAAATCGACAGGTGGGGATACCGCCGCCAACTTCAGCCCGCCGACTATTCCTACGCGTCAGTGTTGAGTTTCAATGGTGGTTAATGGGAGTGTACGATTTATGGTGTCGAAAAATCGGAGATAATACCAAATACAGCGAGCACCACGCGTTTCGATTATGCTGTAAGTGTGCGATGCGGAGGCCGGATTTACGCGAGAGATCTGTGCGGCGATAAATAACCCATGTTTTAATACCAGCCATTGGACAAGTGATTAAAGAGGAGCAATTTTTGTTGACGTCTTTTGTTTTGTGATAGACGATTGTTTTGATTGTAACCTAGTGCAATGGAAGCGATAGCGAAGCACGAATTCAACGCCACCGCCGACGACGAGCTCAGCTTCAAGAAGTCGCAGGTTCTTAAGGTGAGTCCGTGTGCCTATGTGTATGTGTGTGTGTGTGGGTATTTTTTTTTCCCGACCCGACCGGCTCGGATATCACGATCTCTGTTCTAGAATATTGTTCCGAACGTACTTATTTCCACGCGCTCAATCTTATCCCCGTTAAATGCAACGAATGATAAATACAAATCATGAACGTGTATTACGATTAGAATAAATTTCATGGTCAAGCTTCGAGTAATGTAAGCAGCGATGGATTAACCTCCAATTGAACACGAAACAAAAACAATATAGCGGGCAGTAATTAAGTCATGGCCATCTTTAGCGTGGTGCACTTATCGAATCACGTGCGGTGTTTCATTTCAAAATCTAACGAGGTGAGGTAAAAAATACTTGCAATTAATAATAATCCCCATCACTTAATCAAATGCTACGTTAAGCAATTGTTCTGCATTTGCTTAACCCTGAAACGTCAAGCACAATGTAGTCTGAAATAGGAAATGATACGTTATTAGATCGTTGATATTGACAGATGTTGAGGTTAAAAAAGGGGCTTTTAAATTGAGCGGTTTTTTTTTAATCCCTTGATAAAACTGGTGATGGGCAAGATCGATCTGTAGAACCTTGCAAATGATCGTTCTGCTCGATCTTTACGATATGATCAATCCACTTGACTTGATCATTTTTCTCGATATGGTCAATTGGTAATTTTCCAGTTACTGATACTAAAAAATACGCATACGCGAAAATCATGCGGATCGTGTGTTGTCAGGTCTCCTTATTTTAATCTGGGTATTTTCAATTACAATAATTTGCAACTATTGGTGCTTATATTATATGCAAGTTAATGGTTGCAAATGGTAGGTGCTTATGTTTAGGTTAGGGTTAGTTTAAGTTCCCCCCCCCCCCCCCCCCCTTTAGACCGACTGGTAGTTTAACCCCCAGTAGTTTATAGTGAGACAAGAAATCCGGTAATGTCGCAAATATTGGTCTGAAGTTGTTGTGTTTATTTCAGTCCATTCATTAGTATCAGTAACTGGAAGATTACCGGTCAATTTACTTGAGTCAATAGATCTCCTTGCTACGATCAATCTGTTCGAGCCGATCGACGTGCTGAATGTGATCAATCAGCTGGTGCAGTTTGATCATGCTGATCAGCACGAGTCCTTGATCTCGCTATGATCAATCTGCTTGAGTCGATTAATGTGCTAAATCTGATTAAACGTTTTGTGGAGTTTCATGACAAGTAATTGATGAGAATGTGCGTCTCGGGCAGTTCCATAAATCGTGTGGCTGGATTATGTAGAGCAGTTTGATCTGTTCGAGCAGATCGTTCGGTACTAGTACAGCTCGTTCATTGTGTGATTATGCTGTTTTAATTCAATTTGATCGATTAAGCAATTCATTGAATTTATGAAACATTTCATTTTGCTTTTAATTTACATTTTCTAGGGCCTGAACAGGCAATTCGTACTATTTCTTATTAATTGTAGGCTTGTATATTCTGTTCCCATTTTATTCTTACTGCAGTAGGTTTTGTTAGGGTGACATTTTTGTTGGTAGTAAAAAAAGTTACTGACCATTTAGTTATGTCAATGCATTTTTCGGTTATGTGTAGTGGAATGTTGCATTTTATAATATTCCTCATTCACATGTAAAATTTTATTGAAATTATAGGTTAACAATACTTCAATCATTACTATCGAAAATACAACATGCCAATATGAGGACGAAAAAAACCCCAAATGTGGTGAGAATAAAATGTTAACAGTATACCGTAAGATCAAAAGGTCAACAATAGTTGGCAGCCCTTAAAACATAACCTAACAAACGGAAGTTCAATGGCGTAACTAAGAATAGGAATTTTGGCGTGGAAAACCCTGAAATTTAAATAAAATACCTAGGCTATGACTCCTAAATGTATTATCAACACGTTGTTGTCTGGACACGTAAAAATACGTTTTTCGGAAACTAGAAGAGTTTTTAGGTTGTTACCCTTGGATAAATGTTGATACTGTTCCCGAATTCATAACCGATGCAGTGAACTTGTTTATCGGAGATGACTTGTTCACATATTTTGTAGAGGAATAGATTTATTATTACCAAAATATAAATAAATTACCTGCCCCGGCCATAATGCACCGGCACAAAACGCCCGATTACAATGTCTTAACCCTTTCGGCCCTGGTGGTGGCAATTGCCACCGCAACATTTACTATGACAATCCATATTTTTGCTGTTTATCACTAGATGTCACTTCAAGAAAAAGCCTCACTAATTAATTCCTATACTAATTAATCAAATGAGTTCAAATTTGGTATTTATGGTGTTAAGAAGCTCCCCATCAATAATAATTAACAAAAAAAAATTTTTTTTCAAATTTAAAAATCCAGGGCTGAAAGGGTTAATGGTGATGATCAGTTCTAGAAATAAATGCTAATGTTTATAATAGGCAAAATTGGCAGACAAAAACACTATTTAAAATCAGTAACAGGGGCCGCGGTGGCCTAGCGAGTAGAGCTCCTGTTGACGGGCCTTGTGGTCATTGGTTCGAATCCCATCCAGGCGGTCACTTTTTCGGAATGAAAAAATGGCCATGCGGGTCCAGTGTATGTCTCCCCCATTTATTATATAATAAATAATGATTAATATCTAAATAAATATATAGAAATCAGTACACATAGTTAAATGGTACCTCTGGCGGAATGGACTAGCTTCCTATGCAAAAAAAAATAACCTTCAAAAATCACAAGTTATCATTGACGAATTCCAAACAGTCGATATGTCACTTCAATTATTATCCCTATTTTCAGAAAATGTGCCGCCAACTATTTTTTGGATTTTCTGATCTCACTGTACACTCAGATCACTTTTTATTCTCATCATGGTAGGCTTTGTAAAGGCCTGTTTCGGCTTGTGCGATTGATCGCTGCGACGGTTGCGTGCGTCCGACACAGCTCTCAGATGCAGCGACTGTAGTGGTTCCGTTTTTGCAGTCAGACGCAACGACAAATGTTTGTACACTTTTCACATACGGAAATCTATGCGGTAACAATTGATAAAAAGCTGTGCCGTGATATAATCAAATATAATCTCGCCAAAGAATGGATGAGGAAAAAATTGTGTATTAATGATAACAGAATTTTTAGTGATATCTTTCATGTTTCTTTATTTATTTCTTTTAAACTAAGTAGTTTTCGAAACATCTTATTCTTTATAAATTGATTTTGGTAATCTCTACAATTATTGTTACTGTCAGTTGATTTCATAATTATACGGGGTGTCTCGTTTCGAGTGTGTCAAATGGGAACGGGGAGTAAATAATGTTATTCTGAACAGAAAAGTTCAAATAAACATAGATCCGATTTCTTACTGTTATCGAGATAAATAATCTTAAAGATTTTTCAATCGTAAAAAATCTTAGAAATTTTCTGTATAAATTTATTTTTGTCGTGAACAGAGTGTAGTGTGCAACTCGCATATAATGGCTATTGATCACTCGAACGATTTGCTCCACTCGTCTGGTGGCTCGTTCTGCAAACATCGTTCTCGTGATTAATAGCCTTCATTATATGTTCGTTGTACAGTATACTATTTTCTACTTTGATTTAATAATGGACTTATTGTTGCATAAAAAAACAAAGGCAAATAAACATTTTGCAAAAGAGCCAGGTGTCCAAGTCATTTCAGTTCCTCAAACAAAATTGTCAAACATCAGGTACGTTTGGCACAATTATAAAGGAACCTCCCCTTAAGAATTGGGATACGATAGCATTAATAAAAAATACCTGTAATAAAATTCTTTGGAAACTGTTATCACAATCTTATTTGCAGCCAAAAAATATTCAATGGGAAAGCGATCATTATTTCAATAATGTTTTAATGTCTGACATTCAAATTATAACCTTCAAATTAAATGATTTTGTGCGTAATTAAATAGTGCCAACAAAAATGTCACACTAACTTTATTAAAAGTTGATTGTATGTGGATTAAATTCTGATTTAAAGGTTGGCACGCATGTACTGCATACAAACAACACGCAATTTAAACAAATTGATTCTGTTAACCCTCAGGCAGGCGCATTATGGTCCTGTATGTCGCTTTTTTTTTTACAGATTCCGCAAATATTATTAGTTCATTGTCATTGTCCGTCTACCTATTAGACGACATATTACGCAGAAGCAATGTTGTTTACGTTTTCTTCAGTTGTCTCCGAGTCATTGATATTGCAGTTTTGCGGCATTCTGTGCCCGAGGGTGGATAACCACCTGTGTAAATCTGTCAATCTATTGTTTTTTTAAGTTATAAATAAATAAAAAAATGGTATGCAAGGTACTGTTTTTTTTTTTAAATCAAGACATCTATTTTCGAGCTTATGTTCAATTCAGTTTAATACACTTTTAGTGCATATTTATGCGCATGTATTTGCACTTTCTATTTCACATAAATCTGTGCTGTGGTTATAATTATAATTTGTTTTTCACTTAACCTCTTCACGCCCAGGTCGCCACATGTGGCGGCGACAAGCAAAAAAAATATATTTTACAAATAAAAAACAAATTTACCGCTTTAGCGCTATGTTTGGAATATTTTTTCATATTTTTTTGCAAAAATGAGTTTATGACGGTGGAATAATATTTCGTAGAAAAACGTAATTTTTTCAATAAACCTTGGATTATGCTTTAACCCTATGGCATGGTCGCGAAGTGGTTAATGAAGGCTTGTACACTAAAATTGAGTGGGTTTAATAATCATAACTACAAATTAATTAAAGGGGCACTTGTAAATTACCATTATTTTTCCCAAATTTGTTTTTGAGGAAATGACAAACTTTGTTGCATTGAAATTCCTGGTTTACGGAGAATACTACCCGTTTCATGAAATAATACAACAGATCGTGATAAGGTATTTTTAAATTCATCATAAATAATGAGAACGTTCCCGAAATTCAGCCAAAGATGCGTCGAATGAATACACCCAATATCCGGCCACTTTAGTCCCATTTTGGAAAATAACTTTCAACTAGAAACATTTTTGCTGGTTGCTGTAAACCATTGTGAGCACGGAATAATTATGACTTTTAGAACGATCTGACATTTTGTACGTCAATTCCTAACATGTGTGCCAACTTAAATTTTTTTTAATAAAAAAATCATGGTACACTTGAGGTTTTTTTTTAATGAACATACGATATATACAATATCTTTATTTACAGAATTTTATACATTATTGTAAGATTATAGTGACATCTTTTAAAGGGCCATCGACCCGGTGGTCTTTCTGCCAATTTATTAAAATGTCTTTTATTTTCCACACATTTTTAATAACTAGATTCACTTATTACAAACACTGTAATCATTCAATGACAATAAATACTTATTATTATTATTAGATTTCTAATAGTAAGAACCGATTACACATCTCTATTTAGAATTCCGGTCTGAATCACGTGTAAAAATAATTTACTCTTGTGAATACGACGAGGTATTCACACGCTCCAATGCCACGCTAGTAAAATAACTCGCGTCAGAAAAATTATAAATAGCCCATAGTACTGAACCTCAATCGATTTGCGAAACACTCGTTCGACCCACTTGGCAGCCGTACAACGGCCTTTAAATCATCGTAAAAGAAAAGAAAAAACTAATGCAAATCTTTTTTCACATTCCAGATATTAAATATGGAAGATGACATGAACTGGTACAGAGCGGAACTGGACGGCAAAGAAGGACTGATCCCTAGCAATTATATCGAAATGAAAGATCACAAGTAAGTAATTGAAGTCGTAGTGAAATATTGAAATTTCTTAATAATTAATAAGTGTTAACACGTTCGATGCCCCTACAATTGGGACTGTAATAATAATAATAATAGATATTTATTTCCCAACGGACATATATCCAATTACAGGGAAATGTAACATTTCATAAGACATTAATTAACAAAAATTAAATTAAGATAATAATAAAAAAAAATATAACTAAAATATACATATATACTGTACATACGCAACTATAAAGTCGGACGCACTAGCGCGTCGATGGCAGCGAATGTGTTATTTAGATATAAGATATACCGTGTGTTCGATAAAAGACGCCCAACTCCATAACTCCGTTATTTATTGACCGATTTTAATGAACTAGAAAATACAGTCACTGGTTGTTTAAATACTATAAAATGACGGTAATTATATATTTTTTCAAAATCAACTTCATTGCCAAATGATGGTCAACTTTAAATTTTTAAATGGCTGCATATACTTTTCTAATTTTATAATATTAGACATTGTTTTTCTGAATCCAATTATGCCCGTTATGTT
The DNA here is from genome assembly GCA_910593695.2 of Ocypus olens. Classification (NCBI taxonomy): domain Eukaryota; kingdom Metazoa; phylum Arthropoda; class Insecta; order Coleoptera; family Staphylinidae; genus Ocypus; species Ocypus olens. The sequence goes on along the minus strand of OU343062.1, from coordinate 1,717,284 downwards.
GGTTTTAAGTTAATATTTATGTCAAAAAAAATTAATAATAAATCTCATTCACATGATTTTTTTGGTAATAAATGTAGTGTGCCTTGAAAAAAATTCGAATCGACAAATGTCATTTATTGTGTAAGTAATGTCAGCCATTTGTTATTAGTGTGTGTTTCAGACATAATCATGAACAATAGCGAATTAACAGACATGTTAAAAATTTATTTTCTATGTAAGCTGCGGCACGAATTTATCATCTACGGTTTCCAGAGCGGCGAATACCTGAATTTAGAAGGTTAGAAGGAAATTTGAGACGATATGGAGCCTTTAAAAAGTCGAATAGAGTGGATCGACAATTTTGTGGACTTGCAGAGTTCGACGTTCTACTTAGTGTTTACGATAATCACAGAACATCTAAATCGCAAGTGAATTAATACTTCCACTACTTATTTATTCTATTCTAAATTGAGTTGTAACGTAGGTACTTATTTATTGGGTCCTTATTATTCATGTTTGGCATAACCTTACAACAAATGACATTTGTCGCTTTTTTTCCAAGGCACGCTAATTATAATTTTTGAAACATAATTATTAATGGAAGATTTATTTTAATTTTTTTCGACCAAAATATTGATCGAAAAACAACGTATTGGGCATTATTTGATTCGGAAAAATAAAGTCTTGACGTAAAAAAGTTAAAACATTAAATAACATTAAATAATAAATTTTGTTTATGCAACAATTTTTATTATTGTAAAAGTTATGAATTTTTTAAATTGCTTCTGCATGATTACTCCGTTTTAAAATTTTAAGTTGGCTATCATTTGACAATGAAGTTATTATTGAAAAAAATCAATATTTTCAACTTTTTGATTTCACTGTATGTATTTCGTACAGAGTACAAGGCCCATAAAATAAATAACTTGTGTTTTAGTTGGTGTGGCATTTTTGACTTTATTGGAACGAAGGGTTTTAGGTTATATTCAAATTCATAAAGGTCCAAATAAAGTAGCCTTAACCACTTCGCGCTCATGTAGCTTTGATTGGGCTATAGGATTATCCTGAAAACTTACTTTTTTCTTGTTGTTACCTTTTTCTACGACATATTATTCCACTGTCACAAATTTACTCATTTATGCAAAGAAATATGAAAAAAATATTCCATAGAAAGCGCTAAAGGTGTAATTTTTTTTTTTTGTAAAATACTTTTGTTTTCACTTCTTTGTTTGTCGCCACATGCGGCGACCTGGGCGTGAAGAGGTTACTGGGATTACCTCAACCTCTTTCTGATGCTCTTAAATTATTAAGAAAAGAGAGACCAAATTTAACAAATACAATCACAATTATAACACCGTACTAAACAATACGATTTCCTTTAAGAACAGTTAAATAAGATTCACGCAAACGAGTGTGCATACAAAAGTGAGCAATGAAAACGCCCACACAGGAATTGTGTGCCTCGCAATAAAAACACCATTTGTCACGGCCATTGTTGAGTGATAATTCGATTGCATTGGCGGGGAGTTGAAAAAAAAATGACAGGAAGTCGATGAACTAAAAAGTGCCTGGGGCGCTTTCTAAATTGCTTCTCTTGCGAAATTGCACTGGCACAGTAATTCGAATGGAATGCCTGTGTGTGTGCGTGTGTGTGATTCATGCCGTTATTAGAGATTAAGTGCAGGATATTTTTGTGTTATGCCTTTACGAACGTATTTATGTCGGTAATCAATCATGACTGGGCTGGAATTGAATAGATGGATGGACAAGGTTAATCGTTGTTTTTAATTCGTAAGTGGTACAGTCGACATTTTTAACTAGTCTTAGTAAGACTTAGTTTTGCAGAGTCACGAACAGGTTCAGGCTATACTTCGTCTCTATTAAATTTATTTAATGCTTTCGCCTGCACGTTGCCTCTAATTTATTTAATGGAAATGTTAACTATTGCAGCACAATTTAAAACCATCAAGTGTACAAAACAATATTCCATTTTGAATCTATACTCTGTTCGCATTTTATTCTCGCTGCAGTAGGCTTTGTTAGGGTGTCATTTTTGTTGGTAGTAAGAATTTGGTTGCCAATGCATTTTTTTTGGTTATGTGTAGTGCATATATTATAAAAATATTTGATTGAAATTATGGGTTAACGGCATATTTCAATCATCATACCAATATAATTTATCTTTCAGATTATATAAGGGTTCCCTGTTCCTAATCTCAATAGTTTTCTTGTATTCGGCGATTATCATATCAGGAATAATTATTATAATCTGAAAGATAATTGGATTCTACTTGAGAATACATTACTAAATACAGGGTGTGCCATTTGAAAAAACGAAGTTATTCAACTTTATAAGTTGGGTTTTTCTACCACATTTTTTTTATCACCCTGTATAATTTTTTGTATGAAATCATGGTTGGCTGTATAGTTCAAACCTTCAACCAAATAATTAAAATGATTTGAATCGTTCAACGTCAATCACTGGGGCAAAAATAAAATTTCACCCAGACCATGCATTTCAACAAATCTTCAAATATTTCGAAAACGGCAAACAATGGGTATAGGGAGTATTGAAGTAACTCACCTTTATTTGCTCCATGTAATTCAAAAATGACAAAAAATACAGGGTGTTCCATTTGAAAAAAAAAACATAAGTTTGGTCTGTAACTTTGTTATGAGACACCCTGTATAAATTTAAATATTTTTTGGGCGTGCAGCTCACTATTATACACAACTTTTGTATAAAACGTTTATCGAAATTTTAAAAAATAAGCTCGTGATTGACCGTTCCCAGAGCTCTGAAACACCCTGTATAGTAAAAATCGCTGAATACAAGAAAACTAGGAAACACTAATACAATCTGACAGTTGAGTTCTACTGGAGAAAGGGAGGTCTGATGCCACTCGGGGAACAGTCCGTCATACATTACTTGTAACAACAAACCGTATAATTTAAAATATGTTACTAAATACGGGGTGTGCCATTTGAAAAAACGAAGTTATTCAACTTTATAAGTTAGGCTTTTTTAATCACCCTGTATAATTTTTTATAGGAAATCATAATCAAAATTCCACTTCCGGTTTAACCGGAAATAACTTTAACTTTTCTATTTTCTATTTCAAATGGAACACCCTATATATTTTTTATATAATTTAATTCGTCTGTGAATTCCGAGTTCATAGATGTACTTTTTGGTCGTTGGTTTTTTGTTCAAATTTAAATTAAATTTAAACAAAAAAACCAATTTTAAATTAAATTTTTATCAAAAACGAACATCCAAAGGGTCAATTATGATTTTCCAAGGCCTTTTTTTCAAAACTAACCAATGTGCTCGACTTTTGTAAACCTTTATGGTATCTAACAACAATAAACATTATTATTATTATTAAAACTATTTTTTAGAACTTTTTTCAACTCTTTGGGATTTTTTTTTCAGACAATCTTGTTCAGAGAACTTTTTCAGGTCTTCTTTTCAGGTCTTTTTGGCATTCCCTGCAAGAATTTTTTAGGATTCTTTAATTGATTTGATTTGATTTGATTTATTCATGTTAATAATAATACATTTTACACATGTCAGAAATTACATTTTTTTAGACTTTATTTTCAGGACTTTTTTTAGACTTAATTTTTAGGACTTATTGCCCTCAGGACTTTTTTTTTTCAGTCTCCTTCAGAACACTGTTGTCAGGAGTTTTTTAAGATTTTATTTTCAAAACTCTACTTCTTGACCTTTTTTAAAACTTTTTTCAGGACAAATTTTAGAATTTTTTTTAATACATTTTTTTTAATTTTTTGATTGCATTTTTTTGGGACTTCCTTTTGGCTTTATTTTCATGACTTTTTTCTAGACTTTATTTTCAGCACATTTTTTCAAAACTTCTTTCTTCGGGACTTACTTGCTTTCAGTACTTTTTTAAGGACTTGTTCTTCAAGTTTTTTTTAAGACTTTTTAAGACTTTATTCTCAAAACTTTACTTTGTGACCTTTTTCAGGTTCTTCTTTTTCAGGGCAAATTTTAGGATTTTTTAATTACATTTTTTCGGGATTTTTTAATTACATTTTTTCGGGACTTTCTTTTTGACTTTATTTGCGGGACTTTTTTAGTCTTTATTTTCAGGACTTTTTTTTAGTCTTTATTTTTTCAAGACTTCTTTCCTCGGGACTCTTTTGAAGTCTCTTTCGGGACATTGTTTTTGGGACTTTTTTTAAGTACTGCTTTTTCAAGTTGTTTTAAAGATTTTTAAAGACTTTATTTTCAAAACTTCACTTTGTGACCTTTTTCAAAACTTATTTCAGGTTTTTTTTCACGACAAATTTTAAGACTTTTTCTCAGAACTTTTTTCAAACTCTTATTCACTCTTCTTTCAGATTTTTTTCAGGACTTTTCAGGACATTTTTTCCATTTTTTTTGGGACTTTTTTCTGGACTTTTTTGGAACCTTTTAAAGTAATTTTTTCAGTACTTTTTCTCAGGATTTACTTTTTTTAAACATTTTTTAGGTTCTTTTTCAAGACTTTTTCTGGATTTTTCTCAGAACTTTTTTCAAGATTTTTTTCTGGACTTTCTTTTTAGGGCAATTTTTAAGATTTTTTTTCAGTGGTCTTTTCAGGTAGTTTTGAAGGATTTTTTTAAAAGAATTTTTTGAAGACTTTATTTTGAGGACTCTTCTTTCAGAATTTTTTCAGGTTTCTTTGTCAGAACTTCTTCTTCAAGAATTTTCTTTCAGGACTTTTTTTGGAATATTTTTTCAGGTTTTTTTTAGGATATTTTTCAGATTTTTTTTAGGATATTTTTTCAGATTTTTTTTGGGGACATTTTTCCCAAGGCCTTTTTCTGGACTTATTTCGAAACCTTTTCTCAGGATTACTTTGTCAGGATTTTTTTGGAACTATTTTTGTCGGAAGTTTTTTCAGGACTTTTTTCCAGGACTTCTTGCTTCATGAATTTTTTGAGGACTTGTTCCTTCATGACTTTTTTAAGGACTATTTTTAGGACCCTTTTTGGGACTTTTTAAATGCTTTTTTCAGGACTTCTCTTCAGAATTTTTTATCAGGACTTTTTTCAAGGTTCCTTTTCAGTACTGTTTTCCAACACTTTTTGTTTAGAAGCATTTATTTGGGACTTTTTTCACGATTTTCATGATTTTTTTTATCTATTGTGCTTTTGTTCAAGACTATTTTTTGAGACCATTTTTCAGGTTTTTTAATGCTTTTTTTCCGGATTTTTTTATCATTTTTTCAGGTCTTTCCAAGGATCCCTTTTCAGGTCTTTTCAAAGACCTTTTTCAGGTCTTATCAAAGGCCTTTTTTAGGTCTTATCACAGCCCTAAAAAAGGCCTTTAAGACCTGTAAAGGGTCTTTGAAAAGACCTGAAAAAGGGTCCTTGGAAAGACCTGAAAAAATGATTTAAAATTTTTTTTTAATGCTTTTTTAATGCCTAAAAAAGGCCTTTGATAAGACCTGAAAAAGGTCTTTGAAAAGACCTGAAAAAGAGTCCTTGAAAAGACCTGAAAAAATGATTAAAAAAATGTTTAATGCTTTTTTCAGGATTTGTTTTATCATTTTTCCAGGTCTTTCAAAGGACCCCTTTTCAGGTCTTTTCAAAGACCTTTTTCAGGTCTTATCAAAGGCCTTTTTCAGGTTTTATCAAAGACCTTTTTCAGGTCTTATCAAAGGCCTTCTTTTCAGGTCTTATCAAAAGCCTTTTCTTAAGGACTTGTCTTTTTATTTTTGGGTTTCAGGACAATTTTTTCTAGAACTCTTTAGGACTATCAGGTTTGTTTTAAGGACTTCTTTTCTCGACTTTTTTTAGTTTTTTGGGACATGTTTTGTCAGGACTAGAGATGGGTAACTCATGAGTGAGTTTACAGTAAGAGGAGACTCTTAAAAATGAGCTGAGGAGTCAAGTGACTCATTGTGTGTCATGACGTTTTCTAAGTGAATACCTTTTTTATCATTATAGTATAAAATATAAAATTTGTGAGGTGGCGACCCTTTTATTTATTTTTTTGCTCATCGGTATTTTGTGCGGTAGAGTGGACTCCTTGTAATTATGAGTTGATTTTTTTGTAAATACCCGCTATCTAGAATTATTTGGCGAAATTCACCCTTTAAAATTTTTCACATCAATTTGGAAACATCTTGAGATCAGAAATTCGATTCACATTTTCTGAAAATCCCTATAATAATTCAAGTAATATTATATTGGCTGCCTTGAATTCTTCAGTGTAGTGTGCACGTGCTTTTGTTTATTTTGACATTTTGTGGTTTTTTTTTGAGGTTACTTGTCTTTAAAATAGACAAAATCGGCACAAAACTTAAAAAAATATTCAATGATTTTCCGAATTACGGAGTATTAACATAATTAAATAAATATACGGAGAAACTTCGATTATTATTTATTTAATTTAAAAAAAGGTAACCTCAAAAAACCATAAAATGTCAAAATATACAAAATGCACTGCACTGGAGAATTCCAGGCAGCCAACATAATATTACTTGAATAATTATCCCCATTTTTGGAAAATGCGCTGCCAACTATTTTTGACTTTTCGATCTCACGGTATATGTTTATACTGTTGCGAGCATTAATTAATGATTTATTTGTTTCAGTTGGTATTACGGAAGAATAACCAGGGCGGACGCGGAGAAGCTGTTAATAAATAAACATGAAGGGGCCTTCCTTATACGAATTAGCGAATCTTCACCGGGGGATTTTTCATTATCAGTCAAGTAAGTTTCTCCCACACTTATCAGTTTCCTGTGTACAGTCAGCGGTCGCCCTTATCAGGAGCCGTTCATTCGGTTTTTCCCTATATTTTCAATGTTCATGAATTCATCTTGCACCTTAATTAAATTATTGTTAGGAAGAATTGACTTTACACAAGTAATTCAACAATTTTAAGTTTTCTGGTTTCATAAAGTAAACTGTCTTAATATGTTTATTTTTACTACGTATTATCCTTGTAGCTAAAAGTGTAGTTATTTCCTGTAACAACTTCAATGACAATAAAGGTTAAAGTTCCTCGTAAAATTATATCTAGAATAGCGCCATCTATCTTTTTTTTCCAATATGTATGTTCATTGATTATTCATTGACATTTGACAGGAAGTGAAAAATAACCTAAATTTCAACATGATTTAGAGAAAAGTATCATTTACTTTCCCTTAATTTAAATCTCGGGCAAATGCGGATTGGTGTAGATTTATTCTCTTCGAATTTTATTATGAAAACTTTCTCCAATTGGAGAATGACAGAAATTCTCAACCACGTGGGGAGGAGTATCTGTTCGATGTTAGTCCTAAAAGGGTTGAATATATAAAATAAATTATAACCCGTGAAGAAAAAATATATATTTTTTTTATTGGGTTTGGCTTATAATCCATGCAGCTACTAACGGTTATAGACAATAATATGTATTTCTATATTTCAGATGCTCTGACGGCGTGCAGCACTTTAAAGTCTTGAGAGACGCACAGGGTAAATTCTTCCTTTGGGTGGTGAAGTTCAATTCACTCAACGAACTGGTGGAGTACCACCGCACGGCCTCGGTGTCGCGCTCGCAGGAGGTGAAATTGCGAGATATGGTCGCGGAAGAGGTAATTAAAACGCTCTCTAACGACACGAGGTAAACAATTCGTTGTTACACACATTCGATGTGAGGCTGCTATTGTAAACTCCACTGTTCTCATCGTAACATTCTCTTTAATAACAACCGTCACGGACAGTCGCTCTCGTTTCTCATCGATTTCAATCACACGCTTGAATACGCCCGTTCGAGGTCGTTCGATTGTTTTTATGTATGAATAATCTTTATTACCTGGATTAAAAGTGATACGGCTCTACTGAGTGTAGATAAGGTTAAAGCCGAGTCATGGGAAAACGAAATACGGAACAGATCATAAAAAAATATTTATTTATATAATTGCATGATTTGCGGATTGTGATCTGTTTAACAGGTTTACCAGAGCGGTTTTTAGTTGTAGCCTCTTACTTAAAACCCTGGTTACAGAATTATCTAGTCGAGACACTCTGAGAAGGGGTTGTAGAAACGCCATCTGTGAGACAATGTTGTCATAAATAAAACTAACAGCTGCATTTACATGTTGCGCTTACAGATGGCGTTGGTCCAGTACTTAAGCCAAGCTCGCAGCAGTATTTTGCGGCCATCTGTGAGACTACCTTGTCAACATAATTTGTTGACATAAACAAAACTAACTGAGGCTGCATTTACATGTTGCGCTAACAGATGGAGTTACTTCTGTACTTGAGCCAAGCTCGTAACAGTATTTTGCAAAATCGGGACAAAAAGGTCCATAACGGATATATCTGGACGGATGGCAACCCTATTATTATAGCATAATATTTTAAATGAAATAAATTTAAAGTTAGGGTTTTAAATTTCAATGAGAAGTTTACAGTTTTTCATTATCTTCAACATTTGATTAAATATTTTTCTAATAAAAACGATGGACAGTTCTTCAGATCATCAGATAATGGGTTAAGCTCAAAGTTTAATCTGTAATGGTTTTTGAGGTACAGCGCCCGCAGTCTTTTTTCAAAAATGGTCGGAATCGTCTCGGCCGACTTCAAAATTAATATTTCTGTTGAATTTCGTGTTTTAAAAAAGTTTGTCATACTTTGAAGAAATTAGAAACTGTAATGGTATTGAAAATGTATAAACGAGTACTTATTTTGCTTATTAACCCTTCTAATTTAGTTTATTTAAAAAATTAACTAATTGACTATTAAAAATGTTAATAACAAAATTTAATACCGTTGTTCCCAGTCGAATATCTTGAAAACTAGTGATGGGGTGTTTTGATTTTTTTGTAGCGTTATCAAGATTAATGTGTTTTGAGTAAGTTTGGAAAGTTTCAAGCGTGTTGCAGTTGTTTTTGTATTTTTTTTCCACTCGGATGAAGTGCAAGTTGTGAAAATCTTAAGCACCGTTCTCGGATGATTATCTTGAAAACTAGTGATGGGGTGTTTTAATTTTTTTGTAGGATTATCAAAATTAATGTGTTTTGTGTAAGTTTGGAAAGTTTCAAGCGTGTTGCAGTTGTTTTTGTATTTTTTTTCCACTCGGATGAAGTGCAAGTTGTGAAAATCTTAAGCACCGTTCTTGGATGATTATCTTGAAAACTAGCGATGGGGTGTTTTGTTTTTTTTGTAGGGTTATCAAGATTAATGTGTTTTGAGTAAGTTTGGAAAGTTTCAACCGTGTTGCAGTTGTTTTTGTATTTTTTTTTTCCACTCGGATGAAGTGCAAGTTGCGAAAATCTTAAGCACCGTTCTCAGATGATTATCTTGAAAACTAGTGATGGGGTGTTTTGATTTTTTCGTAGGGTTATCAAGATTAATGTGTTTTGAGTAAGTTTGGAAAGTTTCAAGCGTGTTGCAGTTGTTTTTGTATTTTTTTTTCCACTCGGATGAAGTGCAAGTTGCGAAAATCTTAAGCACCGTTCTCAGATGATTGATTATCTTGAAAACTAGTGATGGGGTGTTTTGATTTTTTCGTAGGGTTATCAAGATTAATGTGTTTTGAGTAAGTTTGGAAAGTTTCAAGCGTGTTGCAGTTGTTTTTGTATTTTTTTTTCCACTCGGATGAAATGCAAGTTGGAAAAAACTTAAGCACCGTTCTCGGATGATTATCTTGAAAACTAGTGATGGGGTGTTTTGATTTTTTTGTAGGATTATTAAGATTAATGTGTTTTGAGTAAGTTTGGAAAGTTTCAAGCGTGTTGCAGTTGTTTTTGTATTTTTTTTTCCACTCGGATGAAGTGCAAGTTGCGAAAATCTTAAGCACCGTTCTCAGATGATTATCTTGAAAACTAGTGATGGGGTGTTTTGATTTTTTCGTAGGGTTATCAAGATTAATGTGTTTTGAGTAAGTTTGGAAAGTTTCAAGCGTGTTGCAGTTGTTTTTGTATTTTTTTTTCCACTCGGATGAAGTGCAAGTTGCGAAAATCTTAAGCACCGTTCTCAGATGATTATCTTGAAAACTAGTGATGGGGTGTTTTGATTTTTTCGTAGGGTTATCAAGATTAATGTGTTTTGAGTAAGTTTGGAAAGTTTCAACCGTGTTGCAGTTGTTTTTGTATTTTTTTTTTCCACTCGGATGAAGTGCAAGTTGCGAAAATCTTAAGCACCGTTCTCAGATGATTATCTTGAAAACTAGTGATGGGGTGTTTTGATTTTTTCGTAGGGTTATCAAGATTAATGTGTTTTGAGTAAGTTTGGAAAGTTTCAACCGTGTTGCAGTTGTTTTTGTATTTTTTTTTTCCACTCGGATGAAGTGCAAGTTGCGAAAATCTTAAGCACCGTTCTCAGATGATTATCTTGAAAACTAGTGATGGGGTGTTTTGATTTTTTCGTAGGGTTATCAAGATTAATGTGTTTTGAGTAAGTTTGGAAAGTTTCAAGCGTGTTGCAGTTGTTTTTGTATTTTTTTTTCCACTCGGATGAAATGCAAGTTGGAAAAAACTTAAGCACCGTTCTCGGATGATTATCTTGAAAACTAGTGATGGGGTGTTTTGATTTTTTCGTAGGGTTATCAAGATTAATGTGTTTTGAGTAAGTTTGGAAAGTTTCAAGCGTGTTGCAGTTGTTTTTGTATTTTTTTTTCCACTCGGATGAAGTGCAAGTTGCGAAAATCTTAAGCACCGTTCTCAGATGATTATCTTGAAAACTAGTGATGGGGTGTTTTGATTTTTTCGTAGGGTTATCAAGATTAATGTGTTTTGAGTAAGTTTGGAAAGTTTCAAGCGTGTTGCAGTTGTTTTTGTATTTTTTTTTCCACTCGGATGAAATGCAAGTTGGAAAAAACTTAAGCACCGTTCTCGGATGATTATCTTGAAAACTAGTGATGGGGTGTTTTGATTTTTTTGTAGGATTATTAAGATTAATGTGTTTTGAGTAAGTTTGGAAAGTTTCAAGCGTGTTGCAGTTGTTTTTGTATTTTTTTTCCACTCGGATGAAGTGCAAGTTGTGAAAATCTTAAGCACCGTTCTCGGATGATTATCTTGAAAACTAGTGATGGGGTGTTTTGATTTTTTTGTAGGATTATCAAGATTAATGTGTTTTGAGTAAGTTTGGAAAGTTTCAAGCGTGTTGCAGTTGTTTTTGTATTTTTTTCCACTCGGAAAATTGCAAGTTGCAAAAAAACTTAAGCACCGTTCTCGGATGATTATCTTGAAAACTAGTGATGGGGTGTTTTGATTTTTTTGTAGGATTATCAAGATTAATGTGTTTTGAGTAAGTTTCGAAAGTTTCAAGCGTGTTGCAGTTGTTTTTTCTCGACTTGTAAGTAGTGCAAGTTAGGAAAAATAATAACTGTTATATAAATACAATTAACTGTTATCACTATCTTATTTGTGACCAAAGAATATTCAACGAGAAAGCGATTATTGTATAAGAAAATATTGTTCATAACCGTCAAAAATTATAATCCCAAAACAAAACGACAACGTCGAACTCTAAAAAAATTGAACATAACCTCACACTTGGTATCTGCGGGAATGAAATGAAATGTTTTACCAAGTGTGCAACGAGAAATCAATAAAACGTATATCTGTGCGAAGTTATATATAACTCGGCTGTTCAAGAGTTAATCATTTGTCGCCATAACGAAATGATCTCATTTTTTCATCACAATCATCATCATCATCACCTTTGTGGACTTGAAACTTAGGCAGACGAATTTCTAGGTAATTTCTACTGCCGCCAAAGTCACCAGGTGTGTAGTACGCAGTTACCTTCACATGCTTTACGTGTTCTCATTTTTTTTTTTTACTAATGACCGCTGGCCTTTGGGGGATACCTAACATTCAGCTTGCGACCGCACATTAATTACGAAGCTAATTGAGATTATTTTTCTGTCGCATTACAAGGAAAGTGTTTACGATTTCCTGGAAAACGTGAAACATGCAGCGGCAGACTAATGTGTGTACCTAACAAGTTGTTTATCACGTCTACTCTTTTTATCAGCTAACGCTTTTCGGTGTTGTCGTATTATTATATATCGTCTGTGCGCGGTGTTTTTTTTTTCTGCATGCGGGCGTGCCATCGGAAATAAAACAATCGATGTGGGAAATAAATTGATTATCAAATTTAAAGTTACGGTAAGAATAATTTCTTAACGAACGGGAGTTGACTTTAAAAAAATTCTTGGAATTCATGGTGGAAAACAATTGTTATTTTTAGGTTACGAACAAAATGGTTTCACCGAAATAACACAATGAATGGAATGGTCTAAATATTCTAGAACTTAATTTTTTTTTTTTATTTCACTTATTAATTGTTGGAAAAAAGGGCGCGTGAGCCACAGGTTGGATTGTAGGATAGAGCCCACCCACCACCCCCGATTCCACTTTTATTTCAACTACAAAATCACGTTTCTTATTAGTTCTAACTCTCGAATAAATTGCGAAAGAAATTTGTAATTTAAAATAATGTTGGTTCGAAGGGTGGTGGGTGGGCACTATCCTACAATCCAATCTGTTGCTTACGCGTCCAGATTTTTACTAATAAATAAGTTAAACAAATAAAAAGACAGTGAAGATCTTATTTTTTTTTATTTTTAAAAATTAAATAATGTTCTTGTAGATTTACAGCAGGAACATGCTGGTGTTTTCATGTTCTTTCACTGTAAACGTTTCGAAAGCTCTGCAAACTACAAAAAGTGTTTTATTTTTCGTTTAATTCGTATATTTTAATCATGCAATTAAAGTATAATTTCATGTTCTTTATTTTACCAGCTTATTTATTCGAATAGAACGTATTACCTTCATGTTCATTTAATACATTTGAATTAAATTCAATTATCTTACAACTGAAACTAAAGTGAGTAACATTGAGAACATTGCGAAAAAACAATGAAATTGCATGTTCTTAATTTTACTGTTCTTTTTTTCAAAACACATTTAATTAAACGTTCAAATATTAATATTAAGCAAGAACACATGGTGATTGCATGTTCTCGCCTTGTAAACGTTTCGAAAGCCCCATATACTACTATAGTTGTTATTGTTATTTTTATTTCATATTTTCAAATTGCGCAATTAATTTATAGTTTCATGTTCTCCATTTCCGGCTCGTTTATTTCAAACGGAACGAAATTACGTTCGTGTCGAATTACATTTAATTATCTTACAACTGTGAAAAAGCGAGTAAAATTGAGAACATGAGATTTCATCGGAAATTTCATGTTCTTCATTTGAATGTTCTTGTGTTCATGTTTATTCAATGAATTTGAATTAAATTTTTAATCATATGACAACTGTAAAAAGGCGATCAAATTGAGAACATGAAATTTCAAGTTCCTCATTTTAATATATTTTTTCGGCTATATGCTTAAACAAATTTAATTCATTCATTTAAACATTCAAATGGTAAATAATGCTCTTTTAGATTTACAGCAAGAACATGATGGTGTTTTCCATGTTCTCGTCTTGAACATTTCGAAAGCTTTGTATACTAATGTTCTCGTCTTAAACATTTCGAAAGCTTTGTATACTCATGTTCTCGTCTTAAACATTTCGAAAGCTTTGTATACTACTAACATTATTTCATATTTTTTATTCTATCAATTGAGCTACAAGTTAATGTTCTTCATTTTACGAGCTTTAAAATTCGATTAGAATATATTACATCCGTGTTTATTTAATATTTTTAGGTAACGCAACTATTATCTTCATGACACTTTTTTTGAGCAGAACATGTTCATGTTCATTAATCTAATTTTTTTGATTTTCACAATCCGCTACAAAAATTTCATTTCTTCGCCAATTTTCAATATTGTTAATATAAATTTACTCGTGAACATTTTTATGTTCTCGCCTTGTGAACATTTCCATGTTCTCGCCTTGTGAACATTTTGAAAGCTCTGTATACTACTAACATTATTTTAATTTAAGTTTATTTCATATTTTTTAATCTATCAATTAAGCTGCAATTTCATGTTCTTCATTTTACGAACATTAAAATTCCAATGGAATATACTACATGCGTGTTTTTTTTTATTTTCACAATCGGCTATAAAAATGTAATTTCTTCACCAATTTTCAATATTGTTCATATAAATTTCACTGCAAGAACATGATGGTGCTTTCATGTTCTTCTTGCCTTGTAAGAGTTTCAGAAACTTTGTAAGCTAATAAAATTGTTTGTTGCAATTAAATATTATAATTTCATGTTCTTCATTTCAAGTTTATTCAATATTCTTTAATTCACTCTTTCGCGTTCTCACTTGTTTCATATTTTCTACTTCATAACATGATTGCGATAATCAATGTTCTTATGGATTTCCTGCAAGAACATGATGGTGTTTTTCATGTTCTCGCCTTGTAAACGTGATATAATTGTTTTATTCGTGTTTATTTCGTATATTTAATTCATGCAATTAATAATTGATGGAAACGGGGGCGCGTGAGCGACAGATTGTATTGTAGGATAGGGCCCACCCACCACCCCCGATTACACTTTTATTCAAACTACAAAATCACGTTTCTTATTATTTCTAAACTTTAAAACTCTCGAATAAATTGCCAAAGAAATTTCTTCAACTAAACAATTTTGTAGTTTTAAATAATGTTGATAAGAGGGGTGGTGGGTGGGCTCTATCCTACAATCCAATCCGTTGCTCACACGTCGAGGTTTTTACTAATAAATAAGTTAAACAAGTAAGAAATATATTGAAGATCTAATTTTTTTTAATTTACTTATTCATTGTTGGAAACAAGGGTGCGTAAGCCACAAGTTGGATTGTAGGATAGGGCCCACCCACCACCCCACGTTCCACTTTTA